>CM049596.1:9628194-10113194 GCA_026979955.1 Megalurothrips usitatus
TTGTCTTTAATTTTTTTCCGTGGAGGGCTGCGTAAGGGCCGGAACCTGCTCTTGCCAGCTCTTTGCTGGCAATGTATTGATTAGCGCACGTAGGCTGCACACGGCGCTGCGCCGTGGTGTCGGAGGGGGTGGGGTGGGGGAGGGGGTTCTTATCGGCCCGCGGGGCGGCGTCACGGCAGGTGCCATGTGCATGTCGGCCATCCATTTCACGCAGAAAACGCGCCGCGCCAAAGTTTCGGGTCGGCGGCGGCGGGTAATTGATTTAAGCGCGGGGTCAGGTTGGTACCGCGCCGGACATGCCGCGTGCATGTGGCGGCGGCGCAGGGCTGCCGGAGTCACGCGGCCCACGGGACGGGACGTTTCAATCAGATGTCTGTCGGTCAGCAGGCGCGTCAGAAGACCGCTCATGACTCTCCGGCTCAGAGCGTACATATCTCACCCCCTGCGGCCACCGCGGCCGCCTGCTGCCGGGGCCGCGGGGGTGGTCCTGGGGGCCGCCGGGGTGGCCGGCGCGCATTAGCATGCCGCCGACGACGCCACCCGCCGCGCCGCACAAAAAAGGGTTGAGGCGAGGGGGCGTTTCTCCCTATTTATCAGCCTTTTAATATTTCATCCCGGCAAGTGGCCGCGCGGTGCGGTGGCCGCTCACGGCGGCGGCGGCGTCCGCCCGCCTCCCCCGCCTCCCCCGCCGTCCGCAAGGTGGCCGCCGACTCCTAAGGCGGAGGCGGCGGCGGCGGCCTTTTGGCCGGCGGGAGGGGCCGACGGCCGTCGGGGCGGGACTCCGCGCCGCCCGGCCGGACTCGGACAGGACATCAGCTCCCGCCGCCGACGCCGCCGTAGGAAGCCAATAATTATTTAATCAGTGAAGAGGGAGCTGCGAGCTGCGAGCTGTGAGCGAGGGAGCAAACAAGGCACTTGAGGCGCCACAAGTTATAGGCCGATGGGCCGGGGGATAATACTTTTCACGCAATTAGAGATCCTTTGCTCTCGGCCAGCAGCGCCAGCCGCGCCGGCCGTCCGGTGGACCGACGGCCGACACCCACCGTTCCTTATTTTTTTCTCCGCCCCCTTTTCCTCATCATTTTTATCTCATTTTTAATTTTTTCTTGCTGCCCCGCTCTCGTCTACTCTCGTTCGCCGACACCGTGCTGCCGCACAGAGCAGCACAGCAGCAGCAAATGCAGCGGAGCGTTTTTTTTTGTGTGCGATACGTCACCCATCTGGTGGTGTAATGAATAGGCCTGCGTCAGCTCGCGTCAGACGGGGCGGGGATAAATCAGGGCTCTAAGTGGCCCTCCGACCTCACGGGGTCCGGCCTCACCTGGCGGTGTTCCGACCTCATGGTGGCTCGACCTGAAGGTGTCAGACCTCACGGTGTCCGGCCTCACGGTGTCCGACCTCACTGAGTCCGGTCTGCAGACCTGGCGCTGTTCCGTTCCGACCTCACGGTGTCTCGACCTCACTGTGTCCGGCCTTACCTGACGGCGTCCCGACCTCCACGCGATGACCTCCGGACCCGACGGACGGAAAGGTGTCAAGCGTGAAAAGCGACGGTACACGATGTTTACCCTTCAATTGAGTGTAAAAATAAATAAAGCAAAAAAAAAATTAATTAATTAATTTTTACCCTGTATTTTGCAGTTTTGCAGACATTTCTGGTTCCTGGCGCTGGTCCTCTCGCGTGCGTGTCGGCGGTAAGACGCGAGACGCGTGCCCCCGCCGCTCCCGCCGCCCCCGCCGCCCCCGCCGCCCCCGCCGCCCCCGCCGCCTATCGCCCGATGCGATGCCCGCGGCCAGCGATGCCTGCGGGCGCGCGGCTGCACACCCGCTATTGTTTCTGATAAGGCGACACGGCCGTTTTGGTCGGGGGTTCTGAGCGGCGGCGGCGGCGCTGCAGCAGGCGGTGCGCGGCCGTGCGCGGTTAGCAGGTGTTAAGCGCCACCCCGATTACTATCAAATTACGCAGAGGTCAGTTATGCTGGAAAAGGCCCCCTTACACTTGGCCATCCGCTCGCCAAATTAGATACAGCGCAATAAATGACCGTCAGTATTTGATTTGTTCGGTTTTTCGGCGCGTCGGGTCAGCTCAGCACTGCTCGAGGACCGCGTGAAAAATTGTACGCTACGTAGTACTTCCTCCGGTTCTGCCTCCTTCCCTCCTTCCCCTCTCCCCGCTCGGGCGCGCGGCCCGGGAGGAGGAGGAGGAGGAGGAGGAGGCGAACGGAGGGGCCGGCAACGAAAGCAGGGCGAAAAAGAGGAGGAGGAAAGCGGAAGCGAACGGAGGGGGCTGGCGGGCTGGCGGGCCGACGGCGAGGGCCCGCTGGGCATGCAGCAGGGGTTGGGCCGCCTTGCCGCCGGCCGGGGCAGCCGTCGGGCCGGGCTGACGGCCCGGGCGCGCTACAACGTTATGGATAGCCTTAATAATTGCTCAATTTTCTTGATAAGCCGAGAGGCCCCGGACTTTCCTATTGTTTTTGTTGGTTCGGGCCGCCCCTCCCACCCTCCCCTCTCCGCCCCGGCGGACCCTCCGTCCCACCGCCTTTGCCGCGCCTCTGCGTTTCGCTTGTTTGTCTGTAATTGACTTGGGCAGACCCAAGCAGGCCCTTTTCGGGTGTGGAATAAAGTGAGAATTTTCACTCGCGACGCGCGGCCCCATTGAGGAGGAGTTTACCGGGTCGTGCGCCGACGTGATGGGCAGTGCCTGTGTGGGAGAGAGACGGGGCGAACATTTGAGCGCGGCGCCGCCGGAGCGGCGCCGCGCCGCCTACCGGGTAGGCAGCTGCGTGAACGCGTGCGGCGTGCGGGCCGGCCTACCCAGTAGCAGGCGGCCCCCGGGCAGCCCGCAGACTCGAACCGAACGTTTCACAAGTACTGCTGCAAGGTACAACCTCGCCGCGCGAGCCGCCGGGGACTTGCCTTAGGACCGATGGGGGCGTTGGCGATGCGCCAAGAGGCGGCGGCGGCGGCCGCGTCGGGCGGTGGGGGGGCGGTGGGGGCAGGTAACGGATTCCTAACGACAGCGGGGCACGCCATCGGGCGGGGAGACAACTTGATCCCGGCGCGTGGTGAGGGCAAGCTGGCGCCTCGCCTCCGCGCCGACCCCGCCCCCGCCGCCGCCCCCAGACGCCGACGCCGACGCTGACGCCGCCCTCAGCGTGGGGGCCCCCGCCCCCAGATGGAATATCAAGACAAGCAGAGGCAACACCTTTCGCAGGCATCAGCCTCCCCCGCCTCCTCTGTCACGCGGGGGGCGCTGTGGAGACCTGTGCCTCCCGCCCTAATTTAATCGGAGCGAGGACCCCGCACAACCACCGCGAGGCGCGACAGTATGTATAACCAGCGAGGGCCAAGCGGCCGACAGCCCCGCAGCCAGGCCTCCCGCACGCCCGCATGCGCCCCGGGACTGCCTACCCAGCACGGCGCCCCACCGCGATACGCAGAGGACCACCCTGGCATATAGCTCCTCGCATACAAACTTGAAATTTCCTCTAAAGAATTTCATTTTTCTTCACAGAGAGATATAGCGTGGCAGGCCCCCCCTCTCGCAGCACCACCCTCGCGGCCCCGCCCTCGCGGCCCCACGCCCCTCCCCCCCGCGGCCACGCCCCCGCTGCCATAATAAATATTACATCAAGCGGCCTGATCATCCCATTGTGCCCGCGACCTGCGTCGTGTTATGCCTGCGCCCGGCCTCTAATAAGGCTGACATGAGCGCGGCGCGGGCACACGCACGCACGCACACACGCACGCACGCACGCGGCGCTGTTTGGACGCTTCGCACATGCACACCTTCACGGTCGCTACGCGCTCACCACGCGGCGCGCGCACCTCTCGTTGGTGCTTTGGCCTGCCTGCCTGCTCGCGTCTGCTTCACGGGTGCTTCCTTTTATTGCAGGCCGTTTGCAGGGGCGTTGGGGCGGCGGCCGTCGGCGGCCTGCCGGAGGGGGACGCAGGGGGCCGCGCTCAGCCCGCCCCGCCTCACCTCTGTCAGCCATTGTCATGTTAAACAGCTAGCTAATCTCTGCAACACTTCCTCCGTCATTCTTTTATCCTTTTCGCGCGCGCGCGCGCACACACACACTTTGTGCCGCCGCTTTTTTGTTTTGTTGTGTTTGCCATAATTTTTCCGCCCCTCGTGCGCGCTGCACCGCCGCGCTGCGCTGGCTTGTCGCGATTATATTGCTAATTGTGCAGGCGGTGGCTCTGAACCAAAGCGGAGCGAAACACGGCCGCCGCCGCCGCGCGCGCGCTTTCTTGTCAGAAAGAATGTATGAGAAATCTGTCCGGAATCGCCAATCAATCCTGCACCGCCCGCTGTTCCGGGGGGCGGGCGGCGCGCTCCTGCGTGCCGGGGACCCATTCGTGGGGCGCGGCCTCCTCGGCCTCCTCGGCCTCCTCGCGGCCTCTGCTCGTCCCCCGCGCCGTCTTTTCGCGGCCCGCCACGCCACAGCCGGTCTCATGATAGTAATCATACAATTGGTGCGACGTCGCCATGACCCCCCCCCCCCCCCCCGGCCCCGGCCCCGGCACCCGGCCGGGGAGCGGCGGCGGCGGCGGCGGCAGCAGCAGCAGCAGCGGCAGCAGCCCACACCTACATCATTACTGCCACGATTGTCATTACAGTTATTATTATTATTATTTACATTTCGAGGAGCCCGCGTGACTGGACTGCTGGCTTCGTGGCCCCGCAGTCGCGCGAAACCTTATATTCTCAGAAACGTTTGTTCCAAACGTCAGCGCGCAGAACTCGCGCTCGTTTCGGATCTGTATTCACTTTTGTACCACGTGAAAACGTTGCTGCCACTCTCTCGACAACGTTTCCCCCCGTCGAATTACACGCGCACATGTACGCGCCGTTTGAATTTCAATTCAGGAGCAAGCGTGCCCCCATATGACCTTACCGGCATGTCGCTCCCCCCTGCCCCCCCCCTTACCCTCCCCTTACCCTCACTTACCTGAGCGATACACTTATTATTATCTGCCACAGCTCCCACCTGCCAAAATACGTTCCTGCCCCCCCCCCCCCCCGTTCGGCCCGTTCGGCCCCTCCCCCTGCCGGGTCGGCGGCCGCCGGCCCCGGCCCCCTCCACATCATTAACTTCTTAATGTCTTCATTAGAACTACGGCCGCGCCGCCCCGGTACGCCTCCCCCTCAGCAGGTAGGGGACGGGCAACAACCTAACATCTCTATTTTGTCATGGATCCCGCAGGATTATCATTTTTCTCCGATCCCCCCGCCTTTCCCTCCCTGCTTTACGGCAGGAATGATGGGGGAACGAGTTCACGGATCACCGTGCGGCACAGCCGGCGCAGCCTCTCCGCCGCCGACGCCGTCCTGATTGAATTAGTCACCGATTAATTACGGGAAGGTGTCGGTGAGGCTGCCGGGAATCAGAACGGAGGCGGCGGGGCCGGCAGCAGGGCCCCGCGTCTCCTACACCGAGTGCATCGAGGCGAGGTTTCGGCGGGGCCACTTCCTCAATATGCTGATGGGGGACGGCCACAGGCGTGCCGCAGGCCAGATAGGCCGCAGATAAGTCTCTACCAACCTGAGGAGGAGTTAGGGATGGGGGCGCCTGTGTCGGGGCCCGCCGCGGCACGGCGCGGCCACGGACCTGGCACGGACCTGGCACGGACCGGGCACGCCCCCCCCCCCCCCCTCACTCCCCTGTCTCCGGTCGGCTGAGCCCGCATGGTGTGCGTAAAGCACATACATCTCAGTAATGTGACTGCCCCCAACGCTTCCAGTGTACAACCTGCAATTTACTTTGGCGTGCTGAGAACTACAGCGGCGCCTGGCCGGGCAGCGGCGGCGGCGGCGGCGGCGGCGGCGGCGGCGGCGGCGGCGGTGGCGGCGGCGGTGGTCCGGGCCGCGCCATGGGGGCGGGAGAGTGTAGTGTAAACGCTCACCAACCAATTCTTTATGGGCGAAAGAGTCAAGCGGTGACACTTCTACTCCTACGAAAAAGTAGAGACTCATCAACATTAAATTTGCACGCGGGAAAAAATGGTTCGTCCGAACGACAGTCGAACATGGAGCCGTTGAATGATTGAATTTAGGGCTTTGACTTTACCTCGTCCTGTTTACAAAGTAGTGTACCTCGGGCGCGTCGAAAATGATTCCGTGTTCATTCGATTTGCCCCATTTGACTTGTGCAGTAGGACTTGAAAGCCTTAAAAAAGGGTCAAGCTAATTTTCTAATTTTCTTCCTATCTGGATCGGTTTGCGATAGAAACACGCGCCGCGCACGCCGCCCCGATTCCCTCCTCCTTGGCACACACACGCACGTACTCACACACGCACGCACGCTCGCGCGCAGGACGTAAGTTATACGCACACACATTTCACTTTAAGGTCTTTGTTCTCACACAATATTTCAAGCGGGGTAATTATTCTATTAATGGTTTCCCAGACTGCGTGCAGCAGAGGATGCGAAGGTGTGTGTGTGTGTGTGTGTGTGTGTGTGTGTGTGTGTGTGTGTGTGTGCTGTCTGGGCGGGGGTCCGAGCTTGTGCCGACCGGCCTGGCTCGGGGGGCCGGTCTCCGGGCCTCCCGGCCGGAGCAGGGGGGGCCGGAGGGGCCGGAGGGGCCGGGCTGGCGGTAATAACTTCATCAGCCAAGCAGCGGAGCTTGCAAGGCCACTCATGCCGCCGCCGCTGCCGGCCGGCTCGCCGAGGTGCGATGTGTACAGCCGCTGCGTTTGTCGCCGGTGACAGCGCGTGTGTATTTATGGTTCGCCGTGTAATTTCACCTCCGAAGCGGAGCTTGAATCTCAGAGGGTGGCTCCCATGGTTTTTGCAGCGTATCCCGACCCACCTACTGGATTGCCAAACCTGAACTAGTGCGGGAGTTGAAGCTGAAGCTAAAGCCATCGCCGCTCAAAAGGAACTAAAGAAAAAAAAAACTCCCATGACGGATTTTTTCTCTCTTAAATTGCCTCGAAAACTTCGTTGTAATTATCATGTCCGACATTTCCAATCCTGAAAATAACCCGCAGGATGTGTTTTCCCCCTTGTTTCTCCTTGTGCTTGCAGCTCGTCTGAGCCCAAATTGCCAGCTCGCCTGACACGGCCGCGGCTCGTGCGCCTCATGCATGATGCAGTCCTCCGATCACAATTACACGACCTGCCGGTGGTGGCGTTTTTCACGGGGCTGTTTACAAGCCATCCGCGCACTTCCCCGACCCGTTACCGCCGCCGCTGCTGCTGTGCTGCCCGCGCAAAAGAGGTGTAAATGTATGCAGCTCGGAATGGGCCGCTACCGTTGTGCTCCCTGCCCTGGCGCTCCGCCCCGGCCGAAAGTCAGCCGCCGCTGTCGATATAAGCACCGGTGCCGTCGGAGAGACACCCGCGGGGTGATACGGAGCCGTGCCGGAACTGAAAAGCTCGCGGGCCGTGCGAACAATGGCAGTAATTACCGCCGGCCGAGGCGTATCAGCGTGCCCGGCGCGGCCCCCTGCGGTCACCCGCGGCTGAGGCCTGACCCGCCCACCGACACCCCACATGCAGCTTGTCAACGTGCGACGGCTACAAGGATAGGCTAATCTGGATGGGAATTATATGCAGCGCTGCAGCGGCGGCGAAGGGCGTATGCGTCGAGCCGGCCGCCGGGTTCGTCACCCCACACACCCCCACCCCACACCCACCGTGGAACACAGCAACAACACCGCACAGCACCTTTGGCTGCTTCTGCAAAATTTGCAAAATTAAATTAAAGAAATAAAAACAAGAGAACAGATTGGTGGGTTACATAGCCTTTTTAAAAGTTAGGCATTGGAAAAAAAATTGCTTTTAAACTTTTTTTGAAAGTCTTAATTTTTCTCAACTTCATACCAACACGTGTGTATGTGCGTATGCGTTTGCGTGCGTGTCTGCGAGCAATTAATTCCAGAAGGCAGTGATACCTGCCTCTTTAGTGATGAGAGTATCCGAATGAGGCACGGGCCGGCCCGCGGGCGGAACTTCTCTCTCTCTCTCTCTCTCTCTCTCTCTCTCTCTCTCTCTCTCTCTCTCTCTCTCTGCGAGCGCACGGAGCACATCCGAGAGCCGAAAGTAGGGCGAGCCGCGCAGCACTGCTCTATCCTCCTCCTCGTTGGCCGCTGGTGCCAAATTACAGAGCGCTTACACCCATTGGCACTAAATGATATGGCGCCGGGCGAGCGGAGCAATCTGAGGCCGGCGGCAGCGGGTGCGTCGGCGCCGAAAACCCCGTGCGGTGCGCGGCGCGCGTACGGACGGCGGAAGGGAGTCCGAAATTATGGCGTCCGCCGGGGCCGCGGGCACACGCACATAAATCTATTTCCGTGACACTGGAAACGAGGTGTAGAGCAAACAGAGACTGCCCTGTGTGTGTGTGTGTGTGTGTGTGTGTGTGTGAATGTGTGCGAGGCCGCGGCGGGGCGATATTTTCGGGATTAGAAGGGCGGCCATAGGGAGAGACATGTTTTGAGCCCTGCTCGGCTCGGCGACGCGGCCGCGTAGAGTGCAGCCGGACGGCGGCGGAGAGGTTTATGCGACTGCTTGTCCCCGCTAGTAAGACGTTATTGGTTGACGCACTGCGAGGAGCCACCTTTTTTTTTGTGGGGGCGAAAACGGGAAACAACGACGTCTGTGGAGGGAGGGCCGGTATTTAGTAATAAAAGGCGTTCGCTTGGCGGCGAGCGCGCGGCCTCCGTTATACGATAGAGACACGTGATGGGATCTATGGGCGGGACGCAGGGTACTTTCTATTACCCGGGGCTAACAAGCATGGCCGTCGTACGGCCGATCGGCGCCGCTCGTCTGTTTCATTGGGCACTTCCACGCCAGGCCGGGGACAGCGGCGGCAGCGGCGGGGGCCCGGGGGGCCGGGGACCCGCACGGCGCGCGCACATGGCGGCAGGAATGCAATTAGCCCGGTATGGAATTGGTAAAACAATCGGAGCGAGTCGAATGGGCCGCGGCGGTGTGCCGGGCCGGCCATGGATGGTACCCGTCTAGGCGGCCGCCGCCGCCGCCGCCTGCCATTGGCGGACGCCACCGGCGCGCCCCCACCCTTATCGGGGGACATCAGTGCGCGCCGGCCGGGCCGGTGCCTCTGTCTCTGTCCCACCCGAGCCCGCTGCCTCTCTCCCTCTCTGTCGCACTCTCCCCGAAGAGCCTGCGCGGCGCGGGGATGCCCCCCCCCCCCTCTGCTGCCCGCCGAAGGCTTTTCTCATTTTCCAACGATTAAAATAAATTGCGGCATGGAAATTGGTTTTGGCCCGGTCATTTTGTTTCCGGACGAAACGGAGAGAGAGGAGGGGTCGAGAAAAGGAAGAAATATGGGCAGTGGCGCGGGAGAGCACTGCTGTGTGTGTGCGTGTGCGCGTGCACTCCGCCTCCGCGTCCAGACATTTAAATACAACACTTTGCGCGCATGCAGTACGGATACGTCCTGCCGCAGCCTGGGCCGGCCACCCGTTCCCCGGCCCGGCTTCCCGTTGCGGTGCGGCCGCCGCCGGGGCCGCGACAGCAGCGAGGCCTGTGCTTGCGGCGGCGGCGGCAGGAAGGAAGACGCCGCCGTGCCGCCGGAGGGAGAACATTTTGCGCGCCTCACTTACCGCCCCGCCCCGCGCCGACATGCCGGTGGGAGAACAATGTTGCAAACGAGTGCGGCGGGCGTGCGGGCTGTCACTAATAGTCACCGGCCGCCGGTAATTAATTCAAATCCGAAAGGCAGATAAGGGCCGCAGCGCGGCACTCAGAGACGCGGTAATGACGAGTGGGCTCAGCAGGGGGAACACACACAACGCGGAGAGTCCTACCTGGAAGCGGCTGTGTCATCACAGCCGCTGTATAAACATGCAAAAACGGGAAAAAAGTGAACGAAAACTGTAAACAAAATTTTGCTTTGAATGTGGGAAAACTGTTGGGAGTCACGGAGTTGCTGCAAACTTTTCGATTTTCTCGGCAGATAGGGTATTCCGGAGAAGTCCAGACCCGAATACCCTATTCAACATATTGTTTTTGGTGGTAAGAACTATGTATTTACTTTTTTACGAAACCACACAGTTTTAATCGCAATTTTAACAAAGTCACTATTTTAAAGATTGATCTTCGACAAAAAAAATATTTTTTTTTAGAAATCTCTTTCCATATATTTTTAAAAGTTCATATTGATGAATCAACTTGAACTGCACCAGTGTGACTTGGCAGTGGACAATCAGTAGCAAAGAGGAAGTCAATGAAGGGGTGTCGGCGAGGATTATTCAGAGGATTCAAAATCAGGCGCATTTCGGTATGTGTTTCTTGTGGTGTGGGATCCGGGCCGCGCGGGCGCGCCAACGGGGAGCCCGCGAGCCAAAGACGTATATACATATATATCAGAGAGCGTCTTTAATAATGAATTATGGTTGTAATTATTACTAAGGGCCTAGCTGCGGGCCCCGATAAGGTACATCTCACACGGCTAATTAGAAACACTCACGGGCAGCGCCATGCCGGCGGCTGACAGCGCCCCGCGCGTCCTCATTGGTCGGCACCAGTCCCGCGCAGCCAATCGCGGTGCCCCGATGACGTGGGCCAAGTTAAATAATTCGGGGGCGAGAGGAAAAAATTTGAACGAAAACAAAAGAAAAAACAAAAAAAAAACGCGTACACGCCGCTTCAAAAGTAAGCGCGTTGCCTCGCGGACTGTATACGAAACTCCCAATAAACTCAACTGTTCGTCTATCGACCCGGTGCAGGTGGCTGTGCGGCCGCGGCCCAAATCGGAAATTGAATGTATTTTTCATACGGCTAATGGCGTCGTCATGGCGGCGGGCCGTGCGTGTGTGGAAGTTGTGTGTTTCGGGCGGGCAGCGCGGCGGAGAAAAAGAGAGGAAAGAAAACTGTATCGCGTTGGGGTGAGTGAGTTGTGCGGCTGCGGCGCGGGGGACGAATTCCGAAGGCGGCGCGTGCGCCGACGCAAACAACGGCCGCCACGGGCGCGCACGCGCCCGCACGCGCCCGCACGCAAGTGGCGCGTGGGAGCATGAGTCTGTCTCATGGTGAAAGAAACGCAGCCAGAAAACGCTGACTTGGACTTGGATTACTCCAGAGATCAGTCCGACTATTAGACGTGATCGAAGAAAATATTCCTGGAAAACGTAGATACAGACTTTACAAATCCGCAAGTCTAGCATCTTGAGGATCAGACTACATACTTGATCGAGAAAAAAATTTTCCGGGTCCATGCGCACCGTGAGCACTACCAGAAATTAGTTATTTTGGGGGGGATGACGACTGATTTTCGGTACACATCCTTCGGCATTTTGATTTTCTCAGTCAGTTAAATTTAAGTTTTGTGCCTAGAAAATATGATGCGAGGTTAATTTTCAGCAAGTTGATGAGATTTTTTGGGACTCCGCCGCCGCGAGGACCCTTCGCAAGTCGCTTATCACCGGCGGCCATCGGGGGTCGTTACGTCACGTCCCTCTCCGCTGTTTGTCTCCCCAAACGGAGTGGCGGAGGGCCAAAGGGTCCTCCCCTCCCCCTCCTCCCCTCCCGACCGCGGTGCCCCGCCGGCCCCGGCCGCAAGGACAGGTGTGTTGTGCCAAACAAACCATTTCCAGCCCAGCGGAGAGGCGACCGGAAGCGCGGGGAATGAATTTAAAAGACGCGCGCCGCCGCGCTGCCGTCCCGCTCCGCCGCCGCGTCTCCGCTTCCTGTCATAACATTTAACGGCGGAGAAATGGAGGGCGCTGGCGCGCTGGCTGCCGTCATGTCGTACTCCTCGCGGCGCGAAGAAACACATAACCTCGCGGGACTCGCTTCCGAGGCGTTACGTCGTTTCGTGGACAGTGTTTGCGGAGGGCGTGCGGAATAGTCGTTGCTGTACTTGGACTCGGCCGACCACCACACGCACACACACACACAGCACGCACACACGCACACACACACACACAGACAGAACACGCAGTACTATCGCGGTAGTCAAATTTGCGTCCTGCAGCAGAGCAGCGGCACATAATTAACAAACCAATTTGAGTCCCCCGAAGTGTTGCGGGAGGTCTCTGCTGGTCTGCGCCGGCCCCCCGGGTCAGCTATCGGGAAGCGTTCCCCCGCCCCTCCCCTGCCTGTGGCTGCCGGGTCATGCCATGCGGCTGTACAGATAACACAATTAATCGCCCAGCTAATTACAATGGTTAGAGGCGCCATGGCGCCACGCCGGCGCCACGCCAGCGCCACGCCAGCGCCACGCCAGCAAGCGCCACGGCCCGTGTATGTGTGTGCGTGCCGATAAGCCGCGGTCTGCTGCGATCACTGCCGCAAAGAGCTATTATTGGCAGATGCAGATGAGCCCCCGAGCCTCCGCGCGCGTGTTTGCGACTTGGCGCCGCTATCTCCACTCGAATCGTAAATTTTTTTCCTCTCCACTCCGCGGCATAATTTCCATCCCTGAGCGCGAGGTGATGACTGTCCGGCGGCCCGTCCGTCAGCAGGGGAGGGCCCCGCCCACCACGGCGCCCCCCGCGGCGCCCCCCGCGGGGCCCAAGTGGCCCCCAGCCACGCCAACGCCAGAGTGCCAACACCATTCAGCATTCGGAAGTGCAGGGCCGGTCCGCCGTGGCTCCTGAGCCAGCATCGGAACAGTCCGCGCCCGGAACAGTCGGGCACATCACGGCCGAGGGCCCCCCTTGGGGCCTCCCCCCGGCCGGAACAGGGGAGCATACTTACGGGCACCGCAGCCGGCTGCGAACTGTACTGCACCCGTCTCATCAGAGTGATGGAGCCCACTTCCACCAGTTTTTTTTGGCAAACCTACGTTAGCCAGGCTGACAAAGGAATGTTCCCAATTTTTCGCCCGTCTGTCTAAAATATATTGTTATGATTGTAACCCTAAAAGGTCTAACCACGGCAGAAAAAATGTGTTGCTGCATAGAAGATGGGAGACGTTCCTATGCGGTGTTGTTTGATTTCCTCAAATAGTGGAATCTCGGAAACAGCTAGAGTTACATCGGCTTCTTTGGGATTGCGGGCCCGTAAATGTCTTACTTACCGCTAAAATAAACGTTCCTTCAAATTCTGAGTCTGACACCTCGGGGCATCCCCTTGAAAGTGGTAGTGCGCCTACGGGGTAGGCAGGCCGGAGAACACCGTACGCACCGGTGCCTTGCGGGTTGGCCTACCCCGGCGCTCACAGGCGGTCAGCGCGTCATAGCGCCCATTGACGAAAAGAGTTTTCAATACTCTGGGAGTTGAACACGACAGTCTCCTCGCGGCCCGCGGCTCGGACCGCGGGTCGCGCAGGTGCGCCGGCCTGCATGACGTCACCATCGGCATCGGGGTGCCCGCATAGCGGCTGGGTGCCTCCGCCCGGTCACAGCCCGCCGGGGTCCGGGAGTCCGACGGAGTCCGACGGAGTCCCCGCGGGGAGGGGCGAGTTATTTCTTCCCCATTATCACCCAAAGTGATGCAACCGCCGCGGAGGACGGCCGCTGCTCACGCCTCCGGTCACATGATGGCCCAGCGGGTGGGTGCGGCGGCGGCGGCGCGGCGGGCCCACAGGTAGTCTGTCCCCGGGGGGGGGCCGGGCCGGGCTCGGCAGCGGTGTGGGCCCGGCCTCTGGCCGCCTCTGGCCTCCCGGCCTCCCGGGCACCCGGGCAACACCTCCGAGGCCGCGCCGAGTTGATGCAGAGGGTGTTGAGTTGATGGCCGCGCCAGGCCGCCGTCAGCTCCGAGCCGCGGGGCCCCCAAGTCTCAATTTACCTTCCCCGTCGAGGCGCCGCCGCCGCCACCGGCCGCGGGACTGTGGCGCGGTAAACAGACGCACAATTCCGCGGGAATATTTGATTCGGATTCGGCCGTAATTTTCTCCTTCCTTAGAGTACCCCCGCCGCTCCCCCTCCCCCCCCCCCCCTCCTCGCCTCCTTGGACGTTTCAATCGGCAGCCGAACGGCGACGCGACAAAACCCTACAGAGCGCGCCGGCGACGCCCCCCGCCCGCCCCGCGGCGAGTGATTTAGCCCCGGATTATGTAGAAATCGGCGCGGCAAGGAGGCGATAAATATCACACCTTATCAAAAACTAATTACAGCATGTTAATTATCGTCTCTATTAGCATATAGAAAGAAGTGGGATGGCCGCCGGTCCGCGGCGCGGCCGTGTGTCTGGGGCGCACAGGCGCAGGCAGGCAGGCAGGCAGGCAGGCAGGCAGGCAGGCAGCGGGATGAAGCTGTGAGAGCCGCCGGGACGGGCACAAGTCCAGTTGTCTTCATCGTAATTGATATCGCTGCAAACACGTTCGCAGTCCGGCTGCCGTGTAGGCGGGGCCCGGTGCACCGCCACGCTGCTGCTGCTGCTGCTGCTGCTGCGGTCACCGCGAGTTCAAATACCCACATTCCTTCCCGCCCCTTCACCGCATTTTTCATTCCCGTCCATGGAAAAAAAAATATTAAATTCAGATTAAAATATTTCGACGGCTGGAACGACACTCCTAAACAGCACTCTTAAGGCAGGAAAGTGAATGAGAGTTGTTGGGGCGAGAGGGGCGGAGCAGCGGGAGCGACAGAGACAGAGACATAACGCGGCTGCGGCCGCCAAGGCTGGCCCCGGCCCTAACCCCGGCTCTAGCCCCGGCCAGGTGTGCCTATAGTATCCCCCTGACGACTCTCAAAGCGCCCGGAGCAACTACTCAACGAGCGCAGCGGCCTGTGCCGGAACGCGGCCGGGAGAGCGGCTCGGCGGCGCGGCGGCGCGCGCTATTCAAATTCATTTAGCGGCTTCTTTGGTCGCCCCCCCCCCCTCCACCGCTGGCCAGCAGCCACAGCCGAGATTCCAAACAGACAACCCACGCCCCTCACGTTACAGATTGGATTGGATGTTGAGGAGGAGGCAGGGCTTCGGCCCCCGGTCGGCACCGCCGGCCCGCGGGGGCTCCGTGGGGGCTCCGCACCGCACCCCGTTGACACCCGCGCCTCCGCGATGACCCCCCCGGATCCCGGCGGGCCTAGCGCCGCGCGCCGCGCTCGTTAGACTCGCGTCGACAGCCCCGTTTGAATTTGCCGCCAACGCGCGCTCGTTTGTCCGCGCGCGCGGCCGCAGGAATGTGAACCCTTTCCCCTCGGAAGCCGCTCCGCTCGCGCACCGCCGGGCCGCCGGCACCGGCTTCCCAGAGCTGCTCTGCTCCGGAGGGTGGCTGCCGACCGCGGGGGTGACGGAGGCGGCAACAAGGGGCCGATGGAGGCCGTAATAATTCCAATTTGTTCACGCCGAAAGCGCGTCTGTGTCTGTGTGTGTGTGTGTGTGTGTGTGTGTGTGTGAGCGGCTCACGCCCTGCCGGGCCGATCACGCCGCGGCGAGGATCAGGGCCTCCGTGAGGCGGCGCGGCGCGCGCGCCGTCGGTGATTGTGAGTGAAATATGGCGCTCTGATTTCCTGCGAGTGGATGATGCAGTTAGCTCTCTCGCCTGACCTGACCCCGCAACGCCGCCGCCGCCGCCGCCGCCGCGGGCCGACGGCCTGACAGACGGACAGACAGAGACGATGAAGTGCGGCAAAGGGCGCGAGCTTTCAACAAATGAACGTGGATGTTGTTCTGACAGGGCGGTATCCTTGCGGTCGCGCGAGGCGGCGGGGGCCGCGGCCGCGGCTGGCAGCGCGCCGCAGTCCGTCTCCTAACCTCATCCAAATCCCCATTCATGACGCCGTATTTTTTTTTCTTTGGAATAGTCGCGATCCTAGAGGGTCTTACTGGACTGTACGCGGAACGCGTCCCGGTGCCAAAGGCCGCTGCTGCTCCTGCACGGGATGGGGACGTTAAGGGACAACACGAGTAAATAAATAAATAAATAAATAAATAAATAAAATGGAATAAATACGGAGCGCGGGACGCGATGGTCGTAATGAAACTGCTGGTCGGACGGTGGCCGGGTGACAGCGGAGCAGGCCGACCTCGCCCGGCCCCCTTCGTATATTAAGCCCTTTAGAAATACTCCGTAACTTGGGCCGCACGCACGCACACAGACGCACACACGCACACACACACACAGACCACTCGCAATAAATTGAGGAATATGCGCATATAATTTAGGATGCGGAGCTGGCCGCGTTATTTGTCGCAGCGAGATATCGCGAACGGTTTATATTTCTCTTGTTTTTTTTTTCCTTCTCTTTTTTCATTTCGAGTGGATGCTGCGCGCGCAACACCAGGGGCGCAGGGGGCGCAGCAAAGGGCGCCAAGGCGCCAATATGCGTGGGGTTTATCGCTTGAAGCGATCGAAAACGGTGCGAGAAAACTTTCCGATCCGCCGCCACACCGCCGCTGCCGCCGGCGGGTCAAAGACAAGTGTCAGAGAGTCATTTGCGGCGTGTTGATCACGTGATCAGCCCCGAGCACCGCACCGAGTGGCCGAGGAGGCCCGGGGAGTGTCGGCCGGTGTGTCGGTCGGCCCTCCCGGCACGGCGAGTTATAGCTGACAAAAGCCAGCGGGGCGGCTGCTCAGCTCGGGCAGAGAGAGCGAGAGAGAGAGAGACACAGAGAGAGAGAGAGAGAGAGAGAGAGAGAGAGAGAGAGAGAGAGAGAGGGAGAGAGCTGAGTGAGATGTTAACTTTATATACTGAGGATATAATTTGGGCGATCACAGCGCCGCTCGGCGAGGGACAACAAAGGCGGCCGTAAAGTAGAACCCCTCTGAGCCGCGGAGCGGCGCGGAGCTGAACGGTGCCGCTGCGCCTCCACGACTTGCTACACGCCGCCGCCGCACTGATCAACATATTCAAAGATGGCGACAGCATTTTGTGGGATCCCCCCTCGCCCGTCCGTACAAGCATTTTGTGGGATCCCCCCTCTCACAGGCTGGCGTCGAGTGGGAGCCCTTCGGCTCGCCCTCTCTTACAAGCGAGGCGCGCAGCCTAACGGATAGCGAGCGGGGTTCGGGAGTGGGCTGTCTGCGGAACGAATCTCTACTGCTTTTACTTTTACCCTGGGCCGGGAGTCGATTTCGGACTTCGGACTCATTCCGGTATTAGACCCGGACGGAGGAGCCGGGCTCTCGGGCCACACCCGAGAACAGTGCTGAATTTGTAACATTCTGGGACAACGCGCGGGCTAGTCCGACGGAGTCGTTTTCGGGCTTGTTCCGTGACGGGGCTGTTTCTGGGGCTGGACATTTTTAAACGGGATCACAGCGCCGCTCGGCGAGGGACAACAGGCGCCGAACCCCTCTGAGCCGCGGAGCTGAACGGTGCCGCTGCGCCTCCGTGAACATCCCCGCGGGATCCCCGTCGTCCTCGCACGCTGCCCCCGATGAACCTTTACACACCGTGTAACCCCCCGCGGTAGTGGCGAACCGCACCTAACCTAACCGCGCCGCGACCATACCCCCACCACCCCCTCCCGTTTTCTCCTTCTGCTCTTTTACCGTGCGGGCCCGCCCGCTCGCACCTCCCCCCCCCCCCCCCTTTCCCCTCCGCGTTCACTGCCCACTTGATTGAATATGCGTTTCCAAAATCGCCCGACGGTCACGACAGCTTAATTTGTGTGCGTGTGTGAGAGAGATAGAGAGGGGGGAGGGAGGAAGAGAGAGGGAGAGAGACAGAGAGGGTGGGGGGGGGGGGTTAAGGAGTACGGTGCAATTTATAGCCGTTTAACTTTTTTGGAATAAGGCGGCTGGAAGGCTGGCTCAGCGGCTGACAGTCTCATATGCGACTCCGGCAACACGAACCGCACGGCCAATCGCCGGGCGAATTTGTCACACCATGTTTTTTCTTTCTCTCTCCCCACAAAGAGAGCGGGATTCCAACGCCGAAGAGCGCGCGCTCTCTCTCCCTCCATCTATGAGTTGTGAGGCCCCATACGTCTCGATTTGTGGACAGTCCGGCGTGCTGATTCGGTTGTGGGACGCGCCGGGAAATACAATATTTCTTTTGTAGGGTGTAGAGACGTTTGAGTTCATGGAAGTTGCGTTATACGTGTTCGAGGCCTGGAGTGGGAGTAATGATTTCGTCAAATGGGGCGGTGACGCGCGCCTGTCGAGGGGCATTTGACCGCTGTCGGTGCGTCGCGAGGTGACGATTGCGTGATTGATTCGCGGGGAAAGGGATTGAGCGGCACGAGAATTGGAATGTGACGCGCGAACGCCATATATGTGCGTGGGAGCGAGAGAGACGCGCAGAGGGAGGGAGGGAGGGAGAGAGAGACGCGTCAGGGACACACGCGTGTGGAAGCAGCACAATCGATAGGGCCTTGTCGTCGCGTCGTCCCTCTTTAGGAAGAGAAATAACCGGCACGTCTCGGGGTGAGCGCAGGCACCGCCCGGCGCGGCCCGGCGCGGCGGCGCGGTGTTAATTTCTTAATGATTAATGGGCGGTACGTGCTGCGGAGGGGCGCAGCCAAAACACCTACCGACATTGACAACTCCATTAGGGGCCCCGGCGCTCGCTCGCGACACGGCCGACCCGACACCCCTTTCAGATTCAATGATTCCCGGCCCTCTACCTTTTCTCCCCTGGTTTTATTTTTTTTTGTCTTGTTTCAAAACGCACCTAACCTGGAACACTTTGCGTTATTTTTTTTCCTGGTTTCCTAACGGCGGGGGGCAGCTAACGCGCCGGTGGTGCGGGGCGGCCGGCGACGCTCCGCCTGCGCCACCCACCTACCCGGGCCTGACGGCGGCCTGCAGGCGGCGGGGGGCGCGCCATGGCGCACCGGTGCGCGCGCTCCGGTCTCCTGGGCACGGAAAGTGACAATCATTACCCTGTTGGTTTTGTGAGATGGAGACATTAACTCTCGCGCACCGCCCGGCCAGGCCCCGGCCAGGCCCTGCCCGGCCTCGCATGCGCAGCCCCAGCAGCGCTCAGCTGAGAACTCGGCGGTAATTTGACGACATTAGCGGCCCACGGCAGTCGCGGTCCGCGCTTCGGATTAAGGGAGGTGGAGGTGGGGGGGGGGGGGCGGAGGGGGGCGGAGGGGAGGGCGAACGTGTGAGACAAGAATGGGGTCCCAGAACGCCGAAGGTGCACGCGGCGCTCGGAGAGAAAAATTGTCGGATGCATAATACGCGGAGCCTTTGCAGTTCGCCAATGCAAATGGCCACTGGTGCTCGTCACCTTGGGTTGGCGACGTAAGCAGCAGATGATGGTGTTGTGCCGCACAGGACAGTGTACTCATTTCTGCTCGCCGCTTCCAGGAAAGTGTGTGCCCCGGTAATGTCATTAGGGCAGTACCTGGGCTTTTAATTCGAGCTTAATTTCGCTTTGATGCCTACTTTCGGCCCGCACCCCCGTTATCTGCGCGTTTCATCCTCTTTTTTTCTTTTTAGGGATGGCACTCGCTCCTCGTCCGCACGCATGCTGCCCGCCTTCTATTGCAGTCGAGTCGGCTTCTGGCTGCACCGGCAACGGGACGCCGCACGGGGACGCCCTCCCGTCGAATGGGACGTCCCGCGGGCGCCGCCGTCAAGTGGGACGTCCTCGGCTCCTCCTACCCGGTGGCTGTGTTGACGCCCATTACCGATTGTTCCGCTCAACTGGGTGCCTTTGTCGCACCTCCTCCGGCCGCGGCGGGGCCAGCAGTGTCGTCAGGGCGCCCGCCGCGACCAGCAGGGACGCGGCACCCGCTGCGCCGTGTGGGAAGAGGCCCCGGCGGTTCGAGTAGTGCCCCTCCACCGACCCATAGCATTCTCATACCGTGCCCGCTCTCCTCTCTCTCTCTCTCTCTCTCTCTCTCTCTCGTCGTGACCTGGTGGAGGGGCCCGCGGGGCCGCGCCGTGGCTGTGGGAATATGATTAGATTGTAAGTGACTCTAATAGAGAGCGCCGGCCGGCGTCTCTCTGTCACTCAGGCCCTCGTTGCCGTGATGGGGAGCACAGAGGTCCCGGGGCTCCCACGCCGCGATGGGGGGTCCCTGAGGGGTCCCCTTAATAGGGTCGCAGTTCTGGATAATAATACCGCTGACACAACGCGGCCGATTGGGGGGCAACGGGAAAAAACTGCACCGGAGCTACAACGGTCTACAGCGTGTCAGTCGTGCGGTCCAACATCGCGGCGCGGACGAAACTGGTCCTGTCCGGCCGCGTCCACAAAGTTGTCGCCGCGAAAGTGATTCGCGAAAGCTTATCGGCTGTCGTCACGAGCACGGGGGCTGCGGGCGGCGGGGAGCTGCGGGGCCCGGCCGGCCACCGCCGCGCCGAAACGCCGACCCCGGCGGCGACGACGTCAATACTAAACGGGAGCATCGCGTCCAACGGTAGCGGCGGCGCTGAAGCACGGGTAATCATGTCCCTGCCGCCGTGTCCATGTCGCTTGTCTCAAATGTAGAATGCAAATTGGGCGACGGGCGCGCGCTGCGGTGGTGGGGCGATCAGCGCCCGGAGATGGCGGCGGCAGCGCGCGCCCGGGCCCGAGCCCATCACCGGGCTCTCACTCCGTTCCAATTCGCCTCTCTCTCTCTCTGTCTCTCTCTTTCTCTCTCCTCGTTCTGTCTCTGTTGCCCTGCTGCTGCTGCTGCTGGCTTTTGCGCCTGCTCCGATATTCGAGCGGGCAGGCGGGCAGCGGCGGCGGCGGCGGGCGGGGCCACGAGAAACGTGCCGGAACAGTCGAGCCTTTATCAGCGGCCTATCTCCTGAAATAAATACGCCAACAATTCAATTCACGTAAATCAATTCGCTGGGCCGGCTGCAGGCGGTGGGCGGGGCCGGGCGGAGCCGGGCGGAGCCCCCAAGCAGCCTCGCTCTCCGCGCAGCGAGGAGAGTTGCTCACGGCAAGGAATGTGTGTGAATCTTTGCGGGAGGCACTTTACCGGTCTGACATGTAGAGGAGGGAGGCGGTGTGTGAGCCGCCGCCACAGCACTCCTTGCGTGCCCCCCCAACACCCCCGGGAACACCGCCACCAAAGTGTTTGTCCGCGGTGACGTGGGGAGGGCACGCAGTGATAACACAATTGTCGGCGGCGGCTGGCGGCACGGAACAGAGACGGCCGGACGGGGTACATCGCGAATCGTGCCATCGTGCCAAAGAGTCTGCTGTCCGGCCAGTCTCCGCGTGCGGCGGCGCGGGCGGGGGCGGCGTGAGGATATCAGATTCCGACACGAGGCGGAGAGAGAGAGACAGGGAGAGACAAAGACAGAGAGAGGGGGAGAGAGGGGGAGAGAGAGAGAGAGAGAGAGAGAGAGAGAGAGAAGAGAGAATTTGCGGCGGCATCTCAGCGGCCAAAGGGCGGCGGCGGGAGATCGAGAAGGAGAGAGCCGACCGAACCGCACCGCGGCGGCGCTAGTTCGCATGACGGCGTTTTCCGTTCAAAATGCTTGGACTGAATTATCTTTCGATTTTGGGTGAAAACATTTGTGGTGGAGCTACTTATCCGTGTGCAGAGTAGCGACAGACACGCCGACACTCTCTTAACGCCTGGATGACACGTAGCGTGTATAAATCAGGACGTAAATGCTTCCCCCTCCCTCCCTTTCATTTCTTCCCTCTCTCTCTCTATCTTCTTTCTGTCTCTCTTGCTCTCTCCTCCGAACTGTTAATTGGTTCGATTGTAATTACCTCCAAACACTCTCGGGTAAGTAAAATCGACAACGAGTTGGTTAGCGGCGCGGCAGCAGCGGTCGGGAACCAGTTTCGTGTGGGCGGTCGACCGATTTTTCATAAGCGCTCGTGACGGAGGAACTCCCTCACGGCCTGAACGGCAACATTTGAGGTACCTGATCACAATGTCAGAGGAACAAAACTGCAAAAATAACATTACGATAGGGTATTCTGCTATCCTAAAACATGGAAGTAATTATAATACAGGAAATATAAGCTGGGGGAGCCTTCTTGCTTACTTCCGTTCTAAGATTGAACAATTCGACATTTCATTTATTTTAGAAATTGGTTTTCTTGGAGGCTGCGCGGTGTCTCAAGTGAGTGTCAAAGAGTTGGGCAACACGCGCGCGCCACCCGTTTACTTTTAAATTCTGCTGTCCCGCGAAGAAACGCGCCGGCCACTTCTTGCTGACTGATTTTGTAACACCTCGTTTTCTTCCTTGCTGCTGACTGTGGTGATGAATCCGTCAAGCAGGAGGCGGCAGCGGTGGCGGTTGCAGTAGTTTTGACGCCGACTGGTTCTCTTGACACCTCGACTCCTCTCTCTCTCTCTCTCTCTCTCTCTCTCTCTCGCTGTCTCTCTCTTCTTGGTCTGGATGTGAGAGGGACACTGACACCACGGCCCCCGCTCCGTACCCCCGGGGAGCAGTACGCTTGATTAAATAGGGACAATGCCCCCCGCTCCCCTATCACGTCTCCGCGGGGATAATTTTTAATAACCGAGACATGAATGAGCCCCGGCACCACTGGCACCTGACGCAGCGGATCACATTGTGATCGCCGCGCACGGCTCAATCCGAGGGAGGGATAGGCGCGGAGCGGCAACGCGGGCACATCAGAGCCCGGACTCGGCCACGATGACAAATCAACGAGAACGGGACGGGGAAGTCGGCCGGCCGGTGTCGGCCTGCGGGTGGGAGAGAGACGGGACGCCCCATTTGACTGCGCGGTGCGGCGTACTGAGTCGCGGCGCCCCCAACACCGCTGGTCGCACCCCATTCAATTCTCAGATTCCGTTTTCCGAAATGGGTTTTCCGTCGATGGGTTTTCAATAGCAAGGCGCCGGCGGGGGGGCCTCTGTCGGATGTCAGTCTGTTTGTCTGTCTTCCTGTCCTGTCTGCCACGAACAAAAATGTAAGGAATAAAAAAAAACTGAGGGAATCAGTCGCATACTATAATCCTACAGTGGCACGGCATGTCACATCGGTCAGGGGGGGGGGGGGGGGGGCTGGAGAGGAAGGGGACGGGGGCGGCTCATCGTGCGACTGTGTGAACAAGGATAGCGGCAAAAGTTGGGGGGGGGGGGGGGGCGGAGAAGGGGACGAAATGGACGTCAAGTTTTTGGGGGGCAGAAGCCTAGCGGAGCCCCCGCCTGGGCGCGCTGCTGGGCATCCGTAAGAAATGGGGCGTAATCATTCTTTTCTAAACAAGTCAGCCGGTGCTGCGCGCCGCTGTCACGCGATGCTGGCGGGACGGCGGCAGCGGCGGCGGCGGGGCGGCGGGCGGCGGCGGGCGGCGGCGGCAGCGGCGGCGGCAGTGCGGGATGGCGGCGGCGGCGCAGCGGCTGACGGCGGCCGAGGTACGCTAACAAGAAAAACTACAATAACGCCATGCCTTATTCGAGTGTCGTGCGCGAGCGCGCGGGGGAGGCAGTGCGAGAGAGAGAGAGAGCGAGAGAGAGAGAGAGAGAGAAACAGGAAAAAAATGAATAAGCAGTGTGGGAGGGAGGGGAAAAAATGGGAAGAAAACGGCACGCAGTAGTTGCGGTAGTTTGGGAGGAATATAATATATTTCCCCCGCCACCGCCCCCCGCCGCTGCTGCCGTGCTCCGAGGAGCAGCGCGACAGCGAGCGGTACCCCGGCGCCGTCGCCGTCCCGGACGGCCTTTTCAATGACACCGTCGCCGTGTGGCCGGGCGGGCAGAACCTCGGCGGCGGCGCCTCGCCGCGGCGCGCCCATCACCGCGGGCCGCCATGCAGCGGCGGGCCCGGCCGCGGGTCAGCGCGGCGTCACACAGCTCGGCCGGCCGCGGCTGCCAAAAGAACAAGATATTAATGTGCGAGATGTGGCCGGGTATGAGAATTAGCGGTGGCGCGGGTGGCTGGGAACCACAGGGGAACCGGCGCGCCGCGGGAACCGCCGCCGTGCGACACACTCGGCTGCGGGGCCCCCCCGGTCGGCCCCCCCTGCGGGCCGTGCGGGGTCCTTTGTTGTTGACCGGGACGTCGGCCGTCGTCCGGGGACCCCTCCTGAGGGGACCCGTCCCGTCGCCGCCAGCACACCTTGAGCGTGAACGTGATAACCACCGGGATTAAACTGGCCTGGCGTGCGAGCCGGAGCGTGCAGTACTGCTGTGTGTGTGTGTGTGTGTGTGTGTGTGTGTGAATGTGTGCGTGTGTAAGGCGTCGGCAAACGCGGTCGCCACTTCATTTGGACTTGAAGTCGTACCAGTACAGCTCCACTAATTGATAAGGATAGGACAGATACTCTCTCTCTCTCTCTCTCTCTCTCTCTCTCTCTCTCTCTCTCTCGCTCTCGCTGGTGCGAGCTGTCAGGGGGGCGGCCCGCAGCCCAGACAGGTACCTCTCTCTCTCTCTCTCTCTCTCTCTCTCTCCCTCAGAGAGGTACCGCCCGCCCTGTCCCTCTCCCTCCCACGCCGCACGCCGTAACTTTGAACAGCGAGCGCTGCTTCGGCTGCTGCGGTGGCGGCGGCATAACACAACACTCTCAGGTCGGAAAATTAACATGTTCCCGAATGCATTAGCGTTAGCGTTATGCGGCGATGGGCAATCTAGCACCACACAAATAACAAGGGGCGTCGGCTGTCTGTGTGTGTGTGCGTTTGTGTGCGTGAGTGTGAGCGTGTGCGCGTGGCGGCGCGGCGCGGCGGATACCCACCTACCTCCGCGGCAGTCGAGGAGATCTCCCAGGCTGGTAGTCTCCGGGAGGCCGGGTTTGTCAGTCACTGAGCCCACGGATTTGGGGGTATGTGAATTTTAATCTTCTTGAACCTTTCGAGGCTGCTTTTTTTCTTCGATAAAAATTCATTGTGGAGAAATTTTTTCTTCGCTGTCCTGGAATGGTGGTGGCTGCGTAGCGCCTGACAGGTAGGCAAGACTACGGGTCTGCAACGCAGGGCTGCCGTGCGGGCTCGCCTACCCTGCCAGGCGCCCTAGAGTCACCGCTCTCTCTCTCTCTCTCTCTCTCTCTCTCTCTCTCTCTCAATCTCTCTCAATCTCTCTCTCTCTCTCTCTCTCTCTCTCTCTCTCTCTCTCTCTCTCTCTCTCTCTCTCTCTCTCTCTCTCTCTCTGTTATAGGTCGATGCTCGTGGCTGTGACGCTATACATTTTACCCTGTAGTATTTATTTTCGAGGAAATAAAGACGCGGTCCCCGAACGCCACCGCCACCAATCACTCAGTCAGCCCCGCCACCTCCCGACGTGAAACGTATCCCTCGATGATTTAATTCTATAAGCCATCGACATAATTTCGGGCCCGAGGGCTTAGGTCCCCGGCCGCTCCACCGGGCCGCTCTTGTGTCCCTTATTGTCGTCTTGTCATCCCAGAGGAGAGGGACGCCTGCCCACCGCTGCGGCCAGCAGCAGGCCATTCGTTCTCTCCTCGCGGCGGCGAGTCGAAGGCGATCGAGTCGACTGAAGCCTCGGCCCGTAGCGTAAAGCCTGGCGTAGCACAGTGGCCGAGCCGGACCCGCGCTCGCCGTACCCTAATTAAGTTATTCCCAGCGACAGACCGCAGGGGGCCGCGGGGCGTGGCGGGGACGGTACAGCCAGAGTCTCCTCGTGCCCCGGCCGCGGCCAGGGCCCCGCTGGTGTCGGTCACAAAGCTTTATCATATTATTATTCCTCGTAAGCACGCTCATTAGGGAGGCCATTCCGGACGGGGACCGGTTCGTCACTTTGGGCCCCGCGGCCCCCCGGCCCCCGCGGCCCCCGCGGCAGGTGTGGCTGCGGCGGCGCGGTGCCTTATGCTATTTACACACAGCGGACAACACACCAAACAAGCAGCAGCAGCGGCGGCAGCGGCAGCAGCGGCAGCAGGACCGGACCGGGCCGGGCGGGAGGACGCCGCGGCAGGAATCGGAGAATAACTCAGCGGATATACTCCGTATTGCTATGCGGCGGGGAAGCGGATCAGGAGGGGGTCGGCCCCGGCGGTGGTGTGTATGCGGGCCGGCTCAGTCCCGGCGGCATCACCTTCGGGATGAGAAATATATCGGTCAGATGCGGGTCGGAGCGGACCCCGGTGTCGGTATCGCACTGCTATGCTCTCTCGGCCCTGTCGGCCCGGCTGGCCGGCCGGCCGGCTCATTCGCAGAGGTTGGGTTCGCTTTGCGGCGCCGCCACCGCCACCGGGGGCGGCTGAGGGCGGCCCGGGCCGGCGTGACTGGGGGGCTGGCCATCTCCGGCGGATCGGAGCGGCGCGGCGATGGGCTCGCCCGTGGCTCTCCGTGGCTGCCCGTGCGGCTGCCCAGGCCTTCGCGCGCCCAGTTTTATGGCCGGGAAGGACATAAGTATCGGGGCGTTATAGAAGAAGAGCCGATACGGCCCAACAAAAGCGCGCGCCGCTCACTCTCCGCGCGGGCTTCGGAAGAGAGAAAAGAGGAGAGGGGAAAAGAGGAAGAGAAGAAAAATACGCAAAACCGCTCGTGCTTATTTTCAAGGATTCACGAGGAAAGGCGGCGGTGCGGGGGTTTTTGTGCGTCCGCACATTCTGTAGCCTAGAGGAGGGCGCTCGCCTCGTGCTGTCCGAGGCTGGGGACCTGCAGCGCGTCTAAGTCTCCCGCCGCTGCGTGTACGTGTTGCGGAGGTCAGGGACGGAGGTGGTGGCCGACGGCCCGCGACCGTCGTGGCTGTTTGGCATGACGGTCAGCGTACACGGCTCGCGAGCCCGGCGGCCCGGGATCGAGCCTCATCGACGGGCAGCTTTCCCCCTCCCCTCCTCCTCCTCCGCTTTGGCTCGGCTGGTCACATAAGGCTCTTCCTAACTTTCCCCCCCCCCCTTCCCCTCCCCGCCTCCGCCGCCTCCTCAGCAGCGTATCCCGGGGCGTTTATCATTCAAACACATCTCTGACAATTACGGCCCGAGTTATGAACGCGCCGGGCTCCACCCCGTGCGGAGGAGGAGGGGGTTCCAGCGACTCCAGCAGCGCGGCTGGAGCGGACGCAGCGGAGCTCACGCAGCGGATCTCTCTTGTGTAGCTTGTGGCGGAGGGACCGCGGCGTACGGCCTGGAGTCCAGCGGACGGTATCGTCACCTCAGCACGCGGAGGTAAGCTGTCGCCCGTCTGTGCGGCCATCTGCTTATTGCGTTGTCGCGTTGTGTTGTCGCCTTAGGGCGGTGAGTGGTGGATCACCTTGGGGGAAAAGAGCGAGCGAGGTGCAACTTGGAGATCTTTATTATCAAACAATAACACTAGCTGTTCATCAATGTACACCTCTGGCGAAGCTGGCGCCGCGACGCCGCTCCGTATCACAAGTCCGACAGATAGGATAACTCGCCTCCGTCAAGGCATTCGTGTCAATTACACACAATTATATAGATATATATATATATATTCATTTATCATGACTAGAATCATCTGTATTATATATAATATATACACGCATAGTTAAAAAGGAACTTAAAACAGTGCTGTGGCTTACCTAGAGGATCAAGTACGATAGGAGATCTAGGGGAAACATAATAACAAATTTGTACTTCTCTCAAAATTCTAGAACTTCACATTTTGGAAATAGGGAGAGGAGTGGACTCTTCCCTCATGAAAGTCATGATATGTGCCTTGCCTTGGAGGGAAAAATGTCCACGAATCAGGTCCACTAAAGCAGCGATATAAACGGGCTCTTATTTTGCCAATAAGCATTCATTTGATATGGAAATGTTTCTAATGCTCTGAGCTGATATGCATCAGGATGAAGTATAATTTATCCACATATAGTCAAGGCTTTTGAGCTTTCCGTGCAAAAGCTCACAGTATTGTCACCACCGAGCGGCTGCTAAGCAAAACTTTCTCCTCCACAGCGTTCAGTCTACACATAGTTATTATAAAAATATTAAGTCATAGCACTTTTTGTCTTCGACACCGTCTCTGTTATTGAGGCGATGGCTTCTTCCTTCACCGATATCCCCGGCACAGAAATTTTCTTCGGTTAGCGATCCGCTGTCGTTTTTTTTTTTTTTTTTGAAGTTCACTTATCACAGATGGAAACGACCATGGCAAGACGATCGTCGAGATCTGGAATCAGAAGAAAGGCGACATAGCGACATGAAACAAGTGAAATCACAGCAGCACGGCGCGAGGGAGCAAAAGAAAGGGAGAGACGCGGGGGGTGAGGACGCTCACTACTACAACAATTTTATTACTTGAAACTACTTGAGTGCGACACTGTGGGAGCCCCGCTTAACTTCCGGGCCTATCTCCAGCTCGGCATCAGCGCCAGCCCCCCACCCCCTTCCTCCTTTCCAGCCACAAACCGTTTTCCTCGGCAGTGGAAATGATTTCGCCGCGCAGCGCAGCGATTGCTGAGCGTCGCTGAGATTGCGACCCAGATCAGCGCTGCGGCCCTGCGGCCCCGCGGCCCCGGGGCACTGCTGGTCCCCCCGGGCATCGTTATTAGTTAGCCGAGGAACATTTGTTTTAATTTCCCGGCAGATAGCATCGGCCGGGGTTTTATAACGCGGAAGGCTTCTGCCCTGCAGACACCCGCCTGACTCACCTTCAGAGGGGTCCCGTCCCGTGCCGAGCCGCTGGGGCCGCTGGGGCCGCATCACGACTCGACGGGCTCAGCCGCGCGGCCCAAACCGCCGTGGCCGCCGTGGCCCAGGCTGTGGCTCCGCGACAGCAGCGACTCGATGCTGAACGGGTTCAGCTTGACGGGGCTGCTGCGGAGGCTGTCCTTGCTGTTGTTGTTGTTGGCCTCCTCGTTGTTGTTGTTGTTGAGCAGCAGCGGCAGGGGGAGCGGCAGCGGCGGGCTGGCGCCGCTCACGGGCACGGGCTTGGGCAGCGGCGCCAACGGCGTGCTCGCCGACTCGGAGGTCGCCTCCCGCTTCACGTAGTTGATGGGGCCGTGGCCGAGGCCGCCGCCGCCGCCGCCGCCCTGGACGGGGGTTCGCCGGGGGTCGTCGCCGCAGTCGTCGGGCGCCGCCGTGCTGCTGGACTCGTAGTCGACGCTCTCGTCGTCGCCGACCACGTCGATGTCGCTGCTGTCGTCGTCCGTCATCGAGGCGCCCGAGATGGAGGTGCCGGCCGCGCTGCCGCCGCCCTTGCCGCGGCCCGCGCCGCTCCGGCTGCCCACGAAGGAGCCCCGCGCCTCCCACTCGCGGCGCAGCGTCTCCAGGTCCACCGTGATGCCCTTGGACGCCAGCTTTTTCTGCGGGGAGGAACGCACAATAAGAACACGACGCACACCTTACGCATGGCGTGAGAGGCGGAGCCACACGGTTGGAAACGCAGGCAGGTTTACTTGCTTCGCCAATTTGGTCAGATTTTTTGATCGAAATAGCAGCCATTATCTCGATATGACCAAAGCTTTTGCTTATTTTATTTTGCTACCTTTTTAAAAAAAAAAGCATACTTATTGCATCTGGGCTTTGAAAAAAAGTGACATGTACCTTGACTAAAATATTTTTGACTACGAAAATGATACAAATTGAGAATAAAATAATTTGGCAAAAAATGGCCACGAACAAACGGCACTGCCTTCACTCTTCCGTCACTTGATTGCGAGCTGCTTACCTGCTGCCGCTGCAGCGCGCGCAGGATCTTCTTCTCCCGCCGCTCCTGCTCCTTGCGGCGCAGCTCCTCCTCGGGGATGGGCTGGCCGCTGCAGGTCTGCGGGTGCGCGTTGTGCGCCGGCCGCCCGGGGCCCTTCTTGGTGTGCTCCTTCTTGCGCCACTTGGCGCGCCGGTTCTGGAACCACACCTGCGAACGAGAGCGAGAGAGAGAGCATGAGCACCGGTGAGGCTTTCCGGGCTATCGTCGCGGGTCAGCAGCCCCTCGCGGGGCCCCTGCAGCCCCCGCAGCCCCCGCGGCGCCCCCCGGGCGGCGCCCCCACCGCCACATGTTGCCTTGTTGCGAGTCTATAACGCAGAGGTAATGGGGTTGGCCCAACTCGGATGGGTCCCCGGAGACTGTTCCTGTTCCACCCCCCGAGCCGCAGCCCCGCAGCCGCGCGCACCGGCTAACGCTCAGCGGGTGCGACGGAGACGGGCCGGGCCGGAAGGCGCGGAGGGAGCGAGACAGAGCCTCCTTGTGGCGCGGCGGCGGCGGCGGGCGCCAAACCCCTCAAGCAGCAAACAGAACGCGCCGCGCGTTGTGTGTGTGTGTGTGTGTGTGTCCATCCCTCCTCCTGTTAGCCACTTTGCGCGGACCCACCCCACCCGACCCGACTGGCGGCGGCGAGGGTGACCCCCCCCCCCCCCCCCCCCCCCCCCTCCCTCCCCTCACCCACCGCTCCGATATCGCATCGCAGCGCCGAGTCAAAACAGAGCTTTAGATGGACTCGGCACCCCCCCCCCCCCTGGCCGCCGCCGCCGCCGCCCGCCTGTGCTTGACTCGGCTTGTCGCGGCCCGCGGTCATTTGAAAAGAATGAAACTCCCGCAACAACTGCGCAACTGTTGTACAAAACCTTTTCTATTTTGTCGCCTCAGTGCGTGTCGTGTGGGGGTGGCGGCGGCGGCCCTCAGTGCGCGGCCCCCGTTGTTGTTGTTGTTGTTGTTCGACAACAAGGAGAGGGGGGTCTCCTGCCGCGAGTCCGGGTGCTAAAGTGGAGCAGGTATAACCCCTACCCGGGCAGCCGCCGCGCCGAGTTGACCTTTGGGTGGGCTGCAGCCCGAGTGCAGTGCCCTCCCCCCTCCTCCCTCTCCCACACATTCTGCACCACTTCACGGTCTGCCGCGCGCCCGCGCCGCGCCACACACCGCAACACCCGCGCGATTTTTTTTATTTTCCCGCTTTATATACGACAAATGTATTTTATTTATTTTTTTAAAGATTTCCCTTTTGATTTGAAAATATATAAAAAACAGAATGAAATGAAAGAAAAGACGCACGCACGCGTCATGTGTCGTTGGCAGTGCGGTTTATGTGACAATGGACACGGAGGCATTCTCTGCAACAGTAGAGGCCCATTTAGCGGCCGCCCCCGGCTCAGCTCACCATACGACATGTGGGCCGAGAGTTCACTAGCTCCGTCTCTGTCGCACGCGTCGGGCACTCAATGGCGGAGAGAGAGAGAGACAGAGAGCGAGAGGTGGCTAGCGGCTAATCGTCGAGGCCCGTGGAGTGTGACCGCGTTGTAAACTTCCCGCGCGGCTTTTGGGGCGAGTTTGACTGTTTCCCTGCCGGCGGCGGTCCGCGACGGCTGCCTGTATCGTGTGACGACGGCGGTGTCGCATTGCAAACGATCAACATGTGTTCCCCTGCGCCTCTTTTCTGGGGTGGAAACGCGTCGAAACGGCGGAAAAAGCCGGGAGAGAAGGGTTGATGCTCTTTTGTTTCGCGGCGTGGCCAGTAACTGTTTACGGGTGGCATGTTTACGGCCGCGGCTCAATCAGCGACACATTCAGGTTCTGGTTCGTGTTTCCCGCCCTGCCACTCACCGCCACTCTGGACTCCTTGAGGTCGAGCCGGAGCGCCAGCGCCTCCCGCATGAACACGTCCGGGTAGTGGCTGGCCAGGAAGGCCCGCTCCAGCTCCTCCAGCTGCCAGCTGTTGAAGTTGGTCCGCGACCGCCGCCGCTTCGAGGCCTCGTCGTCGTCTGCAAGCACACACACACACACACCGTCGTCATCATTTCGATGGAAATAGTTTGTAATAACAAAACCCATTTCCCTGGCCGTTGCGGTCTGCTGCGGCTGTCGCCTCGTCTTGCGAAACGGGCACGCGGGCAGCCTGGCAGCCGAAAAAAAATAATACTATGGCAGAGCCAACACGCAACCCGCACGCCTCGGACACGATTCGGTACCGAAAAAACAAAACACAAATTCAGATTGATAAAATACTTTGTGCGAAAGTTACGTAACGTCTCCGTGCAATAATAATTAATAATACAGCGACACCCGTCCTTGTCGCACTCCCGGCCGCCTTGCAGGCAGCCAGCCGCTGGACAGAGACGGGAAACAACTATCGGCCATAATCAATCACTCCGTTGTGTAATTTGGCGCGATAAACCGCAAGGCGGCGGCGGCGGGATGCGAGGCCGCGGGATGCGCGCGCGCACCGACTATCGCTATCTCACTTTATCTCGGGAATGATTTTTACATCCCATTAAGTGACGTCACCCCTTTCATTCATGCCGCCGACCGGCGGCCGCGACATTCTGAGCGTATCTTCGGCGTCAGCAGCGACGGCAGCGCCGCCCGCCCGGACACGGCGATAGCGGCAACTGTGCGGTGACCCCCGCCCGACCTCCGGCCGTCCCATTCAGCCCGCTGCTCTCTAATCTTGACGACCGCTCTCTTTCTTGTCGCGCGGGAAAACTGCTGTCCTTTTTCACCTCCCCTCCCCCCCCTCTCCTCCTTTTTAATATATTGTAATAATAGTGACTTTGCGACCATTCACAGTCGTATCGGCCGCGCCGCACTAGCGAGCGGGGGGAGGACGCTTCTGGACAGGAAACAAAACGCTACGAAGATGGTCAAAGTCTTTGTCGCAAATGATTTGGGCAAAAAAAAATTCCATTTACAAAACGCGACAAGACACACACACACACAGCAGCAGGTCGAATTTGACGGAAAAACAGTAAATAAACAAACGGCGCGTCGTACGGTTTGGCGACGGTCAAGGCCGATGCGTCGCCGACACCGTCCAATTACCCAAGGAAATGTGCAGCGCGATACTATCGAGAGATACGCGATAGCGACTGCAGCGCTCTGCTCTGCGGCGCCGCGGAAAACAATCACACACAAATACCGGCCGAGAGAGACGCCCCATTTGACTACCGTAAGTGCGAGAGAGATGCACCCGGGCATCCCCGCGCGGTTGTTGCATCTCTCTTGCACTGCCAACACAGTCAATATGCGCTGGGGCCGGCGTCTCTCTCGCACTCGGTCAGACCGCCGCGCACCCGCCGCCAATTTATGAGGGATAAATCGGTGCCCAGTTTTGCTGTGATACGTTTCCGCAGCGGGAGGAGCGCCCTCAGATGTTGTTGTTACACAGACGGGCGGGCGGGGAGAATCGGGGGCGCGTGCCGACGGCGTCCTCGGCGGCGTCCTCGACGGCGTCCTCGTGGCCACTTCTCCCCCCGCGCCACGCGACCCCATGCAGCAGCAAAATATAATGAGATTTGGGGGACGAGGGAGAAAGACAGAGACAGAGAAGGAGAGGGATGGAGAGGCCACTAGCCGGCCGCCGCCGCCGCGCGGCGCTAAACGGTTTCAATTTCTCCCGCGTGATCCAAGTGGCCCCGGCGCATGGCCGCCCACTGCGCCATGGCAGGCGCCCCGCCACGCGCCCGGCACGCGCCCGGCACGTGCCACGGCACGGCCCCCCCCCCCCCCCTCGCTCGGCCATGAGGGTGCCGTGCAGTGCCATGGAGTCTAGACGCTCTGGCTGTTTACACCCAGCAGCAGCACCAGCAGCGGCGGCCACTCAGAGCCCCCCACGTCGTCCTCGGAATGGGGAGGCGCGGAACGCAGAACGGTCCCGACAGAAACAGTTCTGGTGCCCGCATGCCGGCGCACACCCTCCGCCCGCTTCACAGTCCTCACACTACCATTTTCATACGTAAGTGTATCACTGGTGTAATTTTCTTCCTGTTGGTTATACTCTGAAAAAGCATTTTGCTTTTCTTTTGTCCCCTTTTCGCGCTTCCATAGAGCACACTGACACGCTAAAGCCCCTCTCACATGCGCTGTGAGGGGGAGGAAGGAATAGAGACAATGAAGGGGGGAAGAGAGAGCGAGAAACAGAGAGAGAGAGGGAGTGAGAGTGAGTGCGAGAGGGAGAAACAAGGCGTGAGCTGCAGACGTGTTGCTTTTATGACTCGTCGGTCGTGTAATTAGGTAAATACGTTTGTTGTTTGTGTGACATGTCGTTATGCACTGCTGATGTGGATAAAAGCGAAAGAAATAATAATAAAAGTCGACGGGGTGCGGGAAGGGGGAGGGGGGAGGTGCGCTACTGCCACCGCGCGCTGTCCGCCCTCGACGGCACAAACATCAAGGCCCCCCCCCCCCCCCCGCCCCTCGGCAGCCATTCTTCTGCCCCCCGCACTCCCTTCCCCCCTCTCTCTCTCCTGCACGCAGTTGAGGTTAATTAATCGCTGCGAGTGGACGGCGAGGTGTACGACCCCCCCTCTCTCTCTCTCTCTCTCTCTCTCTCTCTCTTTCCCTCCCCTTCACCACCGCGGTCCTCTCGCCCCAAGGGGGGGTCTCCGGGGGGCCATCACAAGTCTGAAATTTCACTCGTGTGCGAACAAAGCGGACCAGTGGACACCTAACCAGCGCCCTTCCTATCTCTCTCTTTCTCTCTCTCTCTCTCTCTCTCTCTCTCTCTCTCTCTCTCTCCCCTTTGCACCTCGGAGGAACTGGGATCCGGAGGTTCTGCTATCGCGCTCTCTCGCTCGCTCACTACTGCTTGCTCTGTCCCTCAGCCTCTCCGGGTCGGCGGCGCCCACAAGGCGACGTCACGGTTGACAATGATAACGACCAATTTGTTGCGCGGCCCCCGCGAGGCTCTTATCAACACCCGCGCTGGACGGCGTCCGGCCGCGCTCAGTCGTCGAGACAATTTGCCTCAAATTCAGAAGGAAAAGAAAGAAGAAAAACAGAGAAACAGTGAGCGGGCGGATCATACGAGTATGCGCTTTTTTTGCCATGATGATTACGGTGTTTTATTTTCTGTTTCTCCTTTTTTTTGTCAGACGTATCCGGCCGACTACGAGGAGACAAACGCCCCATACTGTTTCCTCTTTTTTGTTTGCACACCAAGAACAAATACGCAGAGGAACGGCATGCGAACTTAATTGATAGTCAGAGAGGGGGAGAGACAGAGAGAGAGGGAGATAGAGATTGGGGGGGGGGGGGGGAGGAGGGGCATTGCTTTGATCCAACGAGCGACAATCAATGAGAAAGAAACGGACGCGGACACCGCAAACCCGCTCATAAAGCAATTGCGGGCGGAGGAGGCGGGCCCCTGCGAGGTGCCGGGTAGGCCGTCCCGCCCGACAGGCGTGCCGCACTCGCCGCGAGGCTGCCTACCTGGCGGGCGCCGCCGGCAACACCTAAGCGGCACCCCGGACAGCCACCGCGGCTGACTCCGAACGCTGCCTTCGTGATAGCTCTGTCTCTGTCGCACGCGCAGGGTGCTGTATAAGGAGAGGGGGGGAGGGGGAGAGAGGGAGAGAGAGAGAGAGAGAGAGAGAGAGAGAGAGAGAGAGAGAGAGAGAGAGAGAGAGAGAGAGAGAGAGGTTCGCAGTATTCGGCGTCGCCGCTCCGCTGGGGCTGCTGGGCGGCTGGGCGGTGTGGCAGCTCAGCTGCTCAGTCCAGCCCACGGACAAGTTGTGGCTGCGAGTGGAGGCCGCCACCGCCTCATGCCATCGGTGCGATAATTATTTATTTCATCTCTCTCTCTCTCTCCTTTCTCACTCGCCCTCGTTGGCGGAGGAGGAGGAGAGGCGGCGGCGAAGGGATTAGCCGGCTATTTATTGAACGGGCCATACCCCGCGCGGCCGTGAGGGGCCCAAAATAATGCAAAGGAAGCGATTGAAATGTTATTACGCCTCCCTTCCCCCGCGGCCCCCGCGGGCCTCACGAGCGGCGGCCGGCGCGGGCCGCGGGGCCCTCGCAGCTCGGTGTGCGCGAATAATGACTTTTGAAACGCGTTCCGCGATGCAATCACACGGATAGGAGCGGCGCGCGTACGGCGTGCTAATCGCCGTCGGCGGCCGGCGACACCGCGGCCAGCGGCAGCCTGATGGAGATGCTAAGGGCATCTCTCTCGCGCTCCCACCGCGAGTCAGGTGGGGGCGTCCCACGTCTCTCTCTCGCACTCGTTCAGAACCGCCACCCCTCGAAAAACCATTTCTAAGTGACCCATATGCAGCAGTGGTATTTGCTCTATCAATTTTGTAAGATTCTACAATAAGTTCATAGATTTCTTGTGAGTCACTTAAGAATGGGTTTTCGAGAGCACCGCCCTCGGGGCCGTCGGCAGGACCCTCGGACACCGCGCAGTCGACGGGGGCGCCGCCCCGGAGCGCCGCCCGCCGTTCCGCGGGTGACGAAGGAAAAGGTCCCTAATTACAATTTTTGTGAGCGCGCGGGCCCCGCGAGAGCCACGGGCTCAGGGTGGGGGCGGCGCGGGGGGCGGCCCCCCGGGGGCCTGCCTCGGCCTGGCGGCCGGCCCGCCGCCACGGCCGGCCACCACCACTTCATGGCGTTGCTCGCGTCGCTCCCACACCTTCCTAGCATCTGAGTAAACAATAAGAAAGAATTATTGCGGCGGCGGTGTGGCGGCGGTGCGGCGGCGGTGGTGACGGCGGCGGCGCGGGAGGTTCAAAAGCGCGTGACAAGACGGTCCCGAGTCACGCTAAGCCGGGTCACGGGCCTCCGAGCGAAATAAGTAGGCCGCCCACCAAAATGATGGACCCGCGCCGCCGTCGCCGGAGCCCCGCGAGGGGCGGCGGGGGGCGGCGGGGGGCGGCGGGGGACGCGGGGGCGGCCAGGCGATACGAAAACTACTTTTGCGATAGCGCCACGCGATATTAATAAAGCGGGCATAATCAGTGGGAAGTGACAAATGACATCGACCAACGCAATCGAAACAAAAAAAAATCATATATAATAAAGGAACCTCCTATAGCGCCGCCATTGATATTGATCTATATTAGAAATCGAAAAAAAAACAACAACAATAATTTCGAGAAAATTAAAAATTTGTCGCAGATCTCATTTGTTTAAAAAAAATGCAAAGGAGGGAGCCGGCGCGCCAGGCGTGCCAGGCCGGGCACTAAGACGGCTGGCTGCTAAAGGTGCGTGCTGTTTTTGAAGCGGAGAGGAGGAAGTGAATATGAGGAGGAACCTGCTGCGCTCACTTCGACAGCTCACGGCCTGCTAATAATTATATAGAGCACACACACACACACGCGCACACATTTTCCCTCCGCCTTGCGCCGCGCGCCACACGACGAGCCAAGATTCCCTCGGCAGAAATTTATGAGGCACGTGTTTTGTCCCGAAGTGAGGATGTTACCATATTCCATGCTCGGGAGGGCACGGCGGCGCGGCGGCACGGCGGCACGGCTCCGGCAGGATGGAAGGTGTGTTGCGGTAATTTTATGTAACTTTATTACCCGCCGTAGATTCTCATATGAGACGGCGCTGCACGTGTTTATACGTCGACATCGTGGGTAGGCTTGGTTTATGCGTGTATCGCGTTGCTATCGCTCCACTTTAAGGGCCGCCGTCGCCCGCCGCCGCCGCCCCGCGTGCGGATTGACCGTGCCCTTTCACTCGCGTGAGCTGAAAAATTCACCAGGCCGAAAAATAAATAGGAGTGGTATTTTTAGCGCGGCAGTGGCGGCCGAAGTGCCGCTTCACCTCATTCAATTACTTTCGGCGCGATGCGATCGGTCTGAATACAACGTGCCGGCGTTATTATTTCACGGAAAAGAGAAAGAAAAAATAAGAAAACGAATAAAAAATAGAGAGAGAATTATTAGCTTGTCAACCGCGAGACTAATAACAACGGGCTGGACGTGCCCGGCGTGGCGAGGCGTGGCGTGACCAGCGCCACCTAGCGGCCGAGCGGGACCGACGAAACATGGCGGGGACGGATATTTCTGCGGCGCACGGCGGCTGTACCCACACCTGACCTAACCTAACCTGGAGCTAACTACAACTAGCCCTCCTCGGAGACTCTCCGCGCGCCAGCGCGGCTCGCCACCGCCCTCCAGCAGCTCGCGGTCACGAGGGAAGCGGAAATTGGCTCGGCGGCCTAATCATCGCATGCGACACGCCAGCGGCCGGCGACGGCCGCCGACGGCTCAAACTCAAATAATAATCCCCCGCATAATGAGGACCCGAGCCTATTTGGAGAACTTGCATGTAAATTTGTGGCTGCGGCGGTCGCGTGCGGCGAGCCAAAGGGCCGCACGGGGCCGCGGAGGGCCGCGGGGGGGCCGCGGGGAGGATGTGAGAGCAACCACCGAGAAAACTGCACGCTTTCAGGCCGTCCCACCGGTAAACGAGGCAGACAGTCGACGCCAGCCGGGGCTCTGTTTGGTCGCAAATGAACTAGCTTGAACAAGGGATCTGGTTTTCGGTGCACAGTGATTGCGTGCCCAAGAACTAACTAGGAACTGACTTAGAACAAGGATAAGAAAAGACAGTGCCTGCGATTTCGGAATGCACATGATTCGGTTTACGCTATGCGCGCTGAACTTAATGTCTCTCCGAAGGGAACAAAAGCAGGAGCTGCCAGTCCAAATGAAAAATTTCAACCTCATCCTCGAGGCAGCTGGGTAAAAGGACCTTAGATGTGAAGTATAATACATTATAGTTGTCCGTATCGGCTTCACTGAAGCTGCAATGTAACTGAATGAGAACAACTGTAGTTTGAGGTATTACAGTTTAAGCAATACAGTAAGCTGTTGTTTCACAAACCGACCCTTCTACTGGTGCAGCAAGTACGGTAGCAATGTCCAAGGTTTGTTTGGCTCATCGGCTCATTTCTCCTATCATACTTCTATAAACTCCTCTTTCAACAATAAAATTCTTGATTCAGACGTATCTCCGCTAAGCGCTTCAACAACTCTTCGTGTAGAACTGTTTCAAGCTTTTCAGGCACCGTCGTTCCAGTAAAAGCCTCACAAAGCTTGGTAACTGGTACTAGATACCTGGCGTACGGCACTCTTGCAGGTCCCGCACCTTAATAAATTTCAGTTATTCTTTACTTTGTGAACCATGTGAAAGTTAGATTAGAATTTCCAGAGTGCGGTTCGCAGAGCGAGCAGGGATACGCGCACGCAAATGACACCGCCGCTGCTGCGTTGGGTTTTATTGCGAGCAGATCTTAGTTAACAATTCTTCCTCCGAACAAGTTTCCGACTCGGCGTCCGGCGTCTCTGCCGCGGTCCTCACCTGCGGAGGCGGCGTCCTCGGACACCGAGGTGGGCGTCAGCGGCATGGAGTTCGGCGAGGTCCTCGGGTCCGGCCGCTCAAAGGCCCTAGGCGGCGACAACGGCGGGTGCCCCGGGTGGTGGTGGTGGCCCTGGAGGGGGTGGCCGATGGGGCCCGGGTGGGGCTGCGGCTGGGGGATGCCGCGCAGCAGCAGCCCCCCGTGGGGGCCGGCGTGGGGGCCCCGGGCCGCGGGGTGGTGAGGCACCCCCGGCATGGGCCCGCCGAACGGCCCCGCCATGGCGAGGCCGCGGTAAGCGTGCAGGATCCGGGACATGACGTCCGAGCCCGCGAAGTTGACGGCCATGTTGGCGGGCAGCGGGCCCGAGCCCACGGCGCCCAGAGGCCGCGCGGGGAACATGGGCTCCAGCACCATGTCACCGACGGCTGCGGCGCGCGGTCATGGTGAAGGCGGCTGGCTCGCGTAATCCTCTCAGGGCACTGTCACACGCATCACTCGCGGGGCTCGCGGCTCGGCGGCTCCGCGGCGGCGCGGACGAGTCACACACTATCACTGTCCGTGCCCGCTCCCGCTGCTCCCGCTCCGTCCGCAACGATGCAGCCACCACAACTAACTAACCTCACTTTCCAGGGGCGGGCCGCCGGGCCGGGCCTGGTCGGGCCGCGGGGCCTCCCCCCACCACCGCGGCGGGCACCCCCACCACCGCCGGCATCCTCGGAGCGGCGGCGGCGGCGCGGTGGAGGGGGCGGCGGCGGCCAACCATGCCCCCGGCCAGAGAAAGCCGTCGCCATTGGCCGGACCCACCCCCACCATCCGCCCTCCGCTGCGCTCGGCTCTGCGTTCGGCTCTGCGCGGGGGTGGCGCGGGGGTGGCGCGGGGGCGGCGCAGGGGGCGGCGGGGCTCGGACCGTCCGGCGTGTCTGTTTCTCTTCATTTCCAACACGGCACTCGCTCTCCTTTTCATCTCTCTTTACTTTTTATCTGACATTTTTTTTTCTTTTCGTGCAAGCCGCTTCGTCTTTCTCTCCTGTTTTTTTCCCCTCTTACTCAAGTGCGTCTTGCGGGGAGGCCTCTGCTCTATTTTTCCTTCCCTCTCGCGCACGCCGCTCCACGATTCCGGGTCCTGCCTGCTCGCAGAGAGCATCAACGCTTCAGGTTGGTGTCGCCGGGGGGCTGCTCGGGCTCGGCCGTCTCATCCTGAATTGATATTCCCGCTGGACCGGACTCACGCCGGTGCTCAGCGCGGAATACCAAGAGATGCGCATCTCCCGGCCTCACTCTTTGAATTTCACTCGTCATCACGGGCGAACACATTGAAAACTCTGCCAGGCAAGGAGTACGGGCGCGCAGAAAACACGAGGGCGGCACTTTGTTTCGATTAACTCTTGGTCGCGTTTCCGCGACAGACCGCCCTGCCCTGTCGCCTCGCCGCCGCCGCCTCTGTGAAAGTCTGCGGGGCAGATGAGACGTCGTCAAGAAAGTTTTATTGTATACAGCCAGACCTTGGATGACTGACATCAAGGTGGCCCCACGGCACCCCCGCCTCCCCCTCCTCCTCCTCCGGCCGAGGCCCGCCCACCTTCTGTACCTCTCCTAACCCCCATCCTCTGCGATCAATGCTGTTCACTCTGTTGCCCTTTGGGTCCTCCAAAAACAATCTACGAAAAAAAAATGTGTTTATATACTCCCAGTGTTTTTGGACAAGAAAAAAAAATAGATTATGCTGGTCTCTGGCCGGTCGGCGTCTGCCGAGCTCAACGCATCCAATTTAACATTTATCGCCGCAATCATAATTACATCGGTCGCGCTTTAATAGGGGCGACACATTGCGAGCTGCGCGCGGCCTGCTGCCTCCCTTCTTCTCCCTCTCCCTCTCTCCTCTCTCTCTCTCTCTCTCTCTCTCTCGCTCTCTCTCACACACTCTCCTCTGCCCACTCTGCCACTCTCCGTCTCTTACTCTCTGCAAAACACAAGATGTGACCCGGAGCATCTCTCGACCGCGCGGGCGTGGCCGCACGCAGGATATTTTGTCAGCGCCGATCTCCCCCTTTCTGCTGATCACTGCCGCTCGGCGAGGGCACTGCACTACTTTGTGCCCCTCGAGGTCCCCGCGCCGAGGTCCCCGCGGAGGTCCTCGTCCCGCCCTGATGGACCCGCCGACCCTTCCTGGCCACCACCACCACCGTCCCCGGCCCACTTATCACCGGCTCTTTTGTTTACATCTCCATGGTGACAGCCGGGCTTTGTGTACCTCTCACCCCTCCCCCCGCTTCTGTGCTGCGTGTGTGCGCGTCCCTCCGCTAGGGTTAGGGGCGAGGAAAGGTGCGGGGAGGACACACACACACACACACACACGCACACACGCGCGGCGTCAGGCAGCGGCAGGGAAAAGGCAGTGCAAAAGTGATGCGATCTTCCCGACACGTGCCAAGGGGTGGGCGGGGCCGGCGGGGCCGGCGGCGGTGCCCGGCTGCTGCCGTCAAAACACGCTCAGAGAGCAGAAAGAGCACAGCCCCCGCGACAGCTTACACTCATCGTCGTCCCTTCAGATCTCAATGTTGTGCAGATTTTCTTTCCCCTTTCGCGCTATAGCGCGCCGCCGCCGCCCCCCTGCAGCTCGGTTCCATAGGAGCCTTCTGTGGGGCGTCCGCGGCGGTGCCATGGGATGGTGCCATGGGATGGTGCCATAGGAGGGGGCCCCGCGGTGCCGTGACGCGCGCACTCTGCAGGAAGCGTCATAAGCCCCTGTGAAACATGACAGGCAGTGGCCCGCAGCCCCGCAGCGCCGCGCCGCCAGGCCCCTTCGGCGTGCCCCCCCCCCCCCCCCCCTCATCTCCTCCGGCCCCGCTACAAACTCGCCTGCCCGGGCGAAGACAAGTGAAAATGGAGACATTGCGTGTCGCTCGGATAACGAGCCGTACTTAGGCCCTTCTAACTGTTCGGCCGTTCGAATCAGGTTTTGGCCGCAGAGTGAGAGAGACGGACAGACAAGTCAGACAGAGACGCAGAGATGAGCGGCGACGTAACAACAGCGGCAGCGCAGCGTCGTGGGAAATGCCCCCCCGACGACGGCTATCACGCACAGCCGAAGGAAGGGATATTTCTCACAGCAGAAGCGGCGGCAACAGCAGCAGAGAAGCAGTTTTGTTGCACCGTTTTCGGTTTTCGGCAATAAGCATAATAATGATGAGTACGCTGCCCGCTTCCGTCCGCAACATTCTCCGTTCTAATTGGTGCGTGCAAAAGCGGGAGCGGGTGCGCCGCCCGTCCGCCCGCCCGCCCGGCGCCGCCCTCCTTAATCCGCTCGCACTTTACTCACTCTGAGGATCGCGGTTTGCTTTCGGTTTTCCGCCGCGAATCCCCGCCAGCACGCCCGCCCGCCCGCCCGCGCGACCCGAACAGCAATATTTCCGCGCGCGCGGCTCCGAGAGGTGCTGAAAACTTTTCCCCTTCCAGCGGCCTGGCCTCTCTCTGTCTCTCTCTCTCTCTCTCTCTCTCTCTCTCTGTCTCTCTCTCTCTCTCTCTCTCTATGTGTCTCTCTGTCTCTCTCAGTCTCTCTCCTCTCCAAACTTTGGGCCCGAAACTTAGCACCGCGCGCCTTCTGAGTAACGATCACGCGCCGCGAGAACGTGTTTCGCTTCTCATCCCGTATTCGGGCGGCGCCGCGTGAGTTGGCTCGCATGAATGAAGCTCGGAATTGAATGGGTTCCAACATTGAAACAAAACTCATCATAATGTGGACGGGCCGGCGAGGCGTGGCGGGGCGTGGCGGGCGGAGGGTGGAAGAGAGAAGGATGTATACGGGGGGAGAGAGAGAAGGAAGGATAGACGGACGGCCACGAGCAAGGAGGGTGCGAGACGGAGACAGAGAGGCCGGAGAAAATTGGAAAGTAAGGGAGGGTGACAGGAGCTGACAGAGCCGTCAACTAGTCCATAAATCATATCTCGGATTTCAGATTTCCTATCCAGCGGCGCGTGATTTTTGGATAGGCTTTTGGTAGGGTGTGAGTGAGTGAGCGAGTGGGTGCGGACAGCGCGGGGGAGGTAAAGGGAGTCAGAGAGAGAGAACGCTGTTGAGACGACAGCATGAACAGCGCCGACGCCGCCGCGGACGGTTGCCTAGCTGCTCGGGTGCAGCCGGCCGCGGGACACGCGAGTGAAGTGTCTCTAGTCCCAAAAATATCGAGGAAATTTTCGAAAAAATCAACAATATTTCAGAAAATTTTCCCGGGAACTTTGAAAATTCTGTTATCTGAAAAATTCTTGATTTTTTTTTCGAGAATTTCTTTGAAAATTTCGGAGCGAGAAACCCTCGTGCGGAGGCATGGCGGTGGCGCGGGGCCGCAGCATGCTGGCGACTCGTCGCGCCGTGTGTGGCCAATAGAGGCGATAATGACTGAGCAGGGGCCCCTATCACGCACTGCCACCACCGTCTGATCGCGTGCGGGGCCCGTGGCGTGTCATGGCGTGCCGTGCCGTGCCGTGCCGTGCCGCGTGCCTCCGAGCGGAGCACAAGCGGAGCGTGCGCGAATCACAGATCCGAGCAGAGCCTATAGAGCCGCGCAGACATCAACATCAACACACACACACACACACTCACGCACACATGCACACAAAGTGGCATGTGTTGCCGTATAGCAGGTCGTCCAGCGGCAGCAGCAGCAGCAGCAGCAAGGGGGTCGACGCATGCAAACAGGATCGAATGGAATGCGCGCCGCGTGCGTGTGTGCGAGTGATGCAACGCTGCGTGTTCGGAGCTCGTTCCGGAAACGCTGAGCGGCGGACGGACGGCCGACGACACGGCGACCAGCATCGACACCCTGCAGCAGCCAGCGGCGGCCAGCGGCGGCCAGCGGCGGCCATGCGGAGGCTGCCACACGCCGCCAACACCGCCGCTCCAGTCCAACGACCGTTTCTGCCGGTTTCTGCGCCTACGGCATGCGGCAGAGAACCTGCTGCTCCCGTGCGACGACCCCCTTCCCCCTCCCCCTGCTCTTCCTCTCTCTCTCTCTCTTTCTTCCTCTCTACCCTTCCTTCTCACTCCCCCTCTGTCCCTCCCTCTTCAATAATTCACCCGCGCAGAGCTCATTTAGGGGCGCAACACCAAAAGTTTTTACACTTACTTGTTGGCGCGCCGGCTCTCACGCCCCCGGCCGTCCCCCGGCCGCCCCTCGGCAGCCCCGGAGAAGGACATCCTCCCTGTGATGGTAGACGGCCCTAGGCGGCCCTACACGGCCCTAGCCGACTCTACGCGGCCCTTCGCGGCCCTAGGCGCAGTCGCCGCCGCCCCCGTAAAGCCCTTTGTCTCCGTCCGTAATGAGCGGCTAATTAAAAATGTTCCGCACTTTACGCCACCTTGTCAAGGAACGGCCCGCTGCTGCAGCGTCGCTCTTCTCTTGTTAAGTATGTTTACGTGCAAGGCTTTTGACGCTAAACCCTACAATGGACTAAACCGACTCATAACAAGAAATTTCAGACATGGATGAGCCTAGTGATTTCTAAGGCGGAGGCATAGAAGGTACTAATTGATTCTATATTGGCTGTCACTAGAATCCAGCGTCAAATAAATCGAATCTAGCATAAATACAATTTAAGATCAAAAAATTCAAAAATGTTCTTGTATTATATTGTATTCTGGGTGAACGACATGTGGCAGCACGAGGCATTTTTAGGCAGAGGGTCCGTTGGTACGCGTATACTACTTTATATTCAATTTTCTCCACCGCAGCAGAGAAGTGTTTTGTTTTCTTCCTTGCGCGGAGCGGGTCCTTTGATTATTTTGGTGCTAAGGAGGCTCTGATGGCGTTATAACAACTCCAAGCAGGTCCTCTCGCAGGTGTCATCAGACTAATGCCGAGAGAGTGACGTCATCAGTGCTGGTGCTGCTGGCCGGTCTCTCTCTCTCTCTCTCTCTCTCTCTCTCTCTCTCTCTCTCTCTCTCTCTCTCTCACACGCGCACACAACACAGGCGCGTATAGACAGCCTCTGCTACGAAATTACGACCGAGTTTATGACTACAGCACGTTAGCACGCCGGCAGATTTCCCCCTGTCCTTTCTTTCCCGTCTCTTTCCCCACACCTTCTCTCTCTCTCCCTCTCCCTCTTCATCTCTCCCTTCCGTGTCCGGCGGGCTAGTTAATCAGTGTGGTCATCGACATTAAAACGCCGTTACTCCTACTTGCCTCCTCGCTATGTTGGCCGGCAGCATCAAGAAGAAAGGAGTGTTTGTGGGGACATTCCTCCTTCGGCGCGAGAGGTGGTGGTGGACACGATAAGAAACTTGTCAAGTGTTTCGCGAAAACGTTGCGAAAATGCGGCGGAGATTCGCCGCCGTATGGAAACCGTGGCGGGCGCTTTGGCTCTGCTTCGGGCTGCCATGGCGCCTGGCTGCAAGGGACTCGTGTGGACGCAGTGTTTGCAAGTTCGCGGGGGGTGCGGGGGGCGTGCAGGGGCGGGGAGGGGGGGGGGGGTAGAGGGGAGTAAACGCTTTGTAAGGGGATCTGCCGGATAAAGTCCCAACGACTCCGCCCCCGCATCCCCGCGGCCTCGGCCCCGGCCTCGGCCTGCACGGTCGCCGCCGCCGCCGGCCTCTCTGCCGGGTCGGGTCGGGCCGTTCCAAGGCGCTCACAGGCTTCACGGCCTTCCTCGCTAAGCCCCTAACGGCCTCGAGACAATGTAGCGCGCGGCGCACTGCGAAAAATGGGAACGGCACCCGCCGCCGCCGGGACTCGAACCCGCGCGTCGCGACGCGGCCCGACGACGCCGCCGCTCAACATGCAGTCCGAAGCTCTGTCGCGCAGTCCAAGTACATCGCAGCGGCGCAGTTTGTTTTATAACTCTCTTCTTTTCCTTTTTTTTTTCCTATTTCCAGCGCGGTCCTCTTCCCAATTACACCGCCCCTCTCCAACTTTGGCGCAGAGTTCCTCTCTTTTTAGGTGCTGTTAATAAACGCCAGCTCATTTGCATGGCGCATTCACCTCATTTAATTTCAAAAAATTACCCTGCGGCCCGCTTGTTGGCGGCCCTGGGCGGCGCCAGTAGCTAGAGAGAGACAGAGGCCAGACCGCCGCGGGCTGGCGGGGGCAGACCGCCGCGGGCTGGCGCCAGCGGCTGCTGGGAGCTTACAGGAGTAATGCGACCCCAAGCGGAGATTCAACAAATTCTTTTAATTTCCATTATACGGGCGAAACAAGAGGTCTGCTTACACCCCAGGCGGCGAGCCACAGTCTCTCTCTCTCTCTTTTTCCCTCTCTCTCCCCCTCTCTCCCTCTGTCTCCCTTTCTCGCTCTCCCTTTCTCTCTATCTCTCTCCCGCTCTATATATTTTTCTACCCCTTTTCCGCGTGCCTTTTTCTCTCCTTCTCTCGCGCCTCTTCCTGCTTCCCTTTCTTTTTATCGCCGCTGTGCTCACCGCGGAGAGCCCCCGCTGCTGCTGCTGCTGCTGCTGCTGGAGCCCAGCTCCGCCGCCGCCCGTTCTGCCGTGCCGTGCCGCACGCGTGCGTGCGTGCGTGTACGCGGATACGTGCCCGGACTGTGTTGCGGTGCGGGCCCGCCGCTGCGGCGGCTCCGCGTGGTCGGCACCGGCCGCCGAGTAAAATCACTGCGCACACGGGGACACCGCCGTTACAGCGCTGCTGATGCGGGGCGCGAACACGACGATGATGACCGAGCGGCCCGGGCGGCAGCGGGCGGCAGCGGGCGCCGCCTATCACTTATTCAGCGCTCGGAATCTCGGGCGCCGCTGCCGGCCCGGCCTTGGCGCCGCGCACCCCGCCAGCACCCCTCCCTCCTCCCCTCCCGCCTCCCCTCCTCCCCTCCCCCGGAGCCGCGTCTAACGCGACCCAGGAGACACACGCTCATAATTACCAAATAAATTGCACCCGGGCCAGGGCCAACTCCGAAGCGGCCTGCTGCCGCTGCTGCCGCTGCTGCCGCTGCTGCCGCTGCTGCCGCCGCTGCGCCGCCTCTGGCCTAACCTCCACTCACTTCTCCTTCCAGCAACAGCATCCGAGCTAGCGACACAAGTTTGGGGCGCGCGCGTGTGAGTGTGTGTGTGTGTGTGTGTGTGTGTGTGTGTGTGTGTGTGTCGAGGGGTTTCCATTCCATTCTACTCCATCCCAACTTTGTACAGCAGATTCGTATACGGGAGCGCCCCCCTCCCCTCTCCTTCCCACTCTGTCCCCCGCTCACCCGTTGCCTGCCGTGTGCATTCTGTTCATTAGAGGGCCCTCATTGAAAAAGCGACAACGAAAAATAGAATGTTTGAAAAGAAACAGAATTTAATTTTCACAGGAAAAAAATCTAGTTAACAAAAGTGTATGAGGCGAGGGGTCCATAAATCAAAAAGTAAATCGGTATCCAACTCGAAAAAAAAAATCAAAATTAAAGTCAAATTACGGAGGGGACGCGTGAGAGTGTTGGTACCTTCCGCGGTGTGGGTAATCAATCCTCCCTTTACCGCCGTTCGCGGGGCCTAGGCGCCGCCCCGCCCCGGAGCCCCTCCCCCCTCCCCACGGCCATCCTCACCTCCGCCTCCGCCGCCAAGCCTTTTACGTTCTCGGGGTTTTCGTTCCCACCACCGCCCCCTCATCGCACCCCCCCCCCCCCTCCCTCCCCTCCCTCCCTTTCACTCCTTCCGCCACAGTTACGACCTTCATCGGCAGAAATTCTATTCCCCCCCGAACTCGATGAGCCGCGGGAGATTTGCCCCCTCCACCTCCCTCCCTTCATCCCCTTCCTCTCTTCTTCTTCTTCTTCCTTCTGCTCTCTTTTCGGCTCGTCCTATCTTTCTTGCTCGGTCCTTCTCTTCTTCCTTCAGCAGTCTCCCCACCCCTCTTCTATCGATAAATGCACCCCCTGCCCCCTTCCTCTATTTTCCCTCTTTTTCTCTCTCTATCCTATCGAAATGATGCCCGATCCGAATCCCTCAGCTTCTCCCGGCGGAGGGCGGAGTAGAAGCAGTCGGAGGCGGCGGTCGGCGGAGAGCTAATTCAAAAAGTTGAAATTTAATTATAATTGCGGCGCGGGGAGTTTGTGCGGCCGCGGCGCCGCGGTCCCCAGATCCCAGGATTATCAGCGCCCCCCCCCCCCCGTCCTCCCCCTTACCTCTGGCTCCGCCCCTGCTCCCCACACCGCGCGCGCGCGCGTGCGTTCGAATTTCTCTTTTCCTGCCATTACTTTTAATTCCCGACGAGCAGCCAGCGCTCTGGGCGCTCCCCGCGCGCTGCCGAAATCAAAAAGCCCTGGCTGTGCTATCCCCTCGCACAGGGGGAATGCTCCGAGCTGTGCTGCGATGGGAAATCGAACCAAATACTGAAGGTTGCGGTGCGCTTTGGCGAGCTTTGTGGCCTTGTAGAAATGCTTGAGGCAGCAATTTGTGTACTGTCAGGCGGTAAAATTTAAAAATTTAAATCCACCATACAGGCATGTCCCTGGACATGCAGCGGGAGGTATAGAAAGAATGCTTCTCCCTCACAGGTAGGAAAAGACAAAGAAGTTCATAAACATCTGGAGCGCGTGCAAAGGCGTGGAGCAGTGGCGCCCGCCACCGCTGGGGTAGGCAGCCCGCCCGGCACGGCCGCACGCCGGCTGCCTAGACTCCCTCCCCGCGGCCCGTCCGCCTGCAGCCACACGACACTTGTGCACATGACACACGCTTGCGCGTTACGCAAAAGCGTGACCGGGATTTTTGCCGCCTCGTCAGTCAGGGCGGGTTGGACACCGACCCGCGCTGCGGCTGCTGTGCACAACACACACACACACACCGACACACACACACACACACTCACACACACTCAGAGCACGGATTAATTACATCTGGACCGTGTCGGGCGGGCCGCGTCCGGAAGCGCACATCTGCCGGGGCGCCGCTGTTCGCACGCAGCCGTTGTCGGGGGGCGGCCGGCCGGCTGGCTGCGGTGCGGTGCGGTGCGGCCGGGGGGCGTGTCTCCAGAGACTCTCCTCGCGTTCGCGCCCGCCGCGCCGCCCGCGGCCTCGGCATCACGCCTCAGACTCCTCCCCGGCGCTGCCGCTGCTCCCTTGCGCTGCTGCTGCTGCTGCTGCTGCTGCTGCTGCTGCTGCTGGCTGCCGTTTGATGTCACGTTGTTGTCGGCCTGTTTGTTGGCGCCTCCACTGATGGAATTACTAATCAGAGTCCGCAGCGCGGCGACCAGGGGTCTCGCGGTCGGCGCAGGGGCGCCCCACAGGCCGCCGCGAGGAAGGAGAGGAGCAGAGGAGCGGAGGGGAGAGGAGAGGGCCGCCGCCGACTCCTCTCCCCCCTCCACCACTGCGGGGAGGAGAAGCCGGAGTGAAACCCCGGGAGCGGACCGGGCAAGATTGAAAGCGAGAATAGTGCGGCTGGGAGGCGGAGGGGAGGCGGCCGGGGGCGGCCGGGGGCTGATCGAGGTGAGAATGACCGGCCCGGGGCCCCGCCAGGCTGCGGGGGGGTGTAATGAGGCCAGGACGGGGGCCCCCGAGCCGCCGCACACCCCCGGCCGCCCCTCCCACCCTGCAAGGACCAAAGGACCAGCCCGCCGCAACCCTCCACCGCGCGCCTCGTGGCCTGACGATCTAAGAGAGAGAGAGAGACGTCATAAAAATATGATCCAGATTGAAATGAGATGTCAGCGAATCCAATTTCGCGGCTGGTCGGTCTCCCAGAGTTTGCGGTCGCGCGGCGGTAGCGGCGGTAGCTGTGGCGGCGGCGGAGTGGGGGCGGGAGCGGCACGGTGGCGGGGGTGATGGAGTGCCCGCAAGGATGGGGTTGATGCGAGCGGAGGCCGGCGGGACCACCGCGCCGCCGCCGCCGCTGCAGGGTAAATATTTCCCTCCCCCATCTCCTCCCCGACGCGGCAAAAGGGCAAAAATCCGCGAGTATTTGAACTCGCCGGTCGCGGCTTTTCGCGCGCGTCGCGGTGCCACGCCGCTCACCTCACCTCTGTGCTGCGCCCCCGTCCGCAGCGGCCTACGGGACAGACGCGATCTCGCGTTCTCGAGGACCGGCCTCGGCATAAAAAGAAAAGATTGTGTTTATATCTGGCTGCCCCGGGGCCCCGCGGAGGCCCTGGACCGTTGTCTTATCACGCGCGGGGGGCGTGCGGCCCGCGGCCCGGCCCTCAGATAAGTGTAGTACGGATGGAATTTTGAGAGGGGCTGTGCCGTCGGCTGCGGGGGCGGGAGGGGGAGGGGTGGGGGTGGGGTCACGGTGATAGGGGAGAGGGGGGGAGGGGGCGCTGGCTACGGCTGCTCGTGTGCGGCCGTTCCCGGGGAATGAATGGTAATAGAATGAGATGGAATGAAATCGCCTACCAGATAAGATGACCGAAACGAGGCGGCATGGAGGAAATAGAAGAAGAAGAGAGAGAGAAGGCGAACGTGGACTTGGGGAGCAACGGAAGGAAGAAGAAGAAGAGGTACACCGTAGGAGCCGATTGGTTTAATTTTTCCTGAAATCACGGCGGCGGCTGCTCTTCCAGCCGACGTGTGGAGAGGTCTCTGGTGAGGGTCTGGACGCGGACTTGGATCTGGATCTGGAGCCGGGCCTCCCCGGTGGCGCCTCTGGAGCCCCTGGCGCCCCCCGGCGTCTGGTTAGTCGTGGGCAACCCCAAACCCTTTCGCCCCAGCCTCGGCAGCCCCCGGCCGGCCGGCCGGCCGGACGGGGCGATCTGCTCCTCCCCGCGCGCCCCGCGCCATCTGGTGCCCTCGCCCGGAACTAAACTAACGACCCCCGCGGGACGGCGGCCTGGCGGGGTCGGTAGGGCCGGCAGGGCCGGCAGGGCTGGCGGACGCATAGGTCGGCCGGACCGACTCTGCGGCCCGGGTCGGGAGCTGCTGGCGGCAAATTGCAGAGTGAACAGAAGGGCTGGTGGGGGCGAAAGTGGCACGAAGTGGGCAGCCCGCAACACACAGCAACACCCGGATTTATGCTTTTACTCTCTCTCTCTCTCTGTCTCTCTAATTTCTCTCTCTCTCTCTCTCTCTCTCTCTCTCTCTCTCTCTCTGAAGCTGTCTCTCTGTCCTCTCTGTTTTTCTCTGTCCATCTCCGTCCCCCCCCCCCTCTCTCTCCCTCTAGAGCGGACAAACCATCGAACGCCACCCATTTTTCTCTCTCCGCTTTTTCCTCCCCGGCAGTGATTTCTCGTGGAGTGAAATTCAAATAAGTCCCGGGCAGCACGAGGCGGCGGGCAGCTCCGCGCGGCTCCACCGCCGCCTGCATGTTCTTTGAATACGCGATTAGAATCGATGCACGCTATCGAGCTATCGAGCGCCGGAGTGATTGTTGCTGAACACGGTGTCGGGGGCGTTGCGGGCCCGGGCGGTGCCGGAGCCGCGCCCGAGCCGCGCCGGAGGCCCCGCAGGCCAGCACTGCGGATGGGAACCAGGAAACGCCTAAAAAAACGGAACACACGGCTGGTCGGCCCGCGGTGCTGGGGCCTTTCGCTACACAAACTAATAACAACATGCTCAACTCAAACAGAGTCTAATTTAACAAGATTAATCACGGGGCGTTGCCGGTGACGTGCCTCAATCAAAACCCGCCGGCAGCAGGAGCGACAGCCCGAACGCGGCAGCCGCGGCGGCACGGCACGGCACGGCAGGCCAGGGCCCGTCTCCACACCGTCTCCGCTGCGTCCGGAAGGGGGGAAAAAGCAGAAGATAGATCAGTCAAGTTTTATAAGGGGCCCCGCTCCTCCATGCGAGTTGTTCGGCGGCAGGTCGTAGCAGCAGTGCTACCACCGTGGAAATTGGTTTCGTTTGCTTTTTTTTTTCGAGTTGGTTGTTTCCCCCGTTTGCACCTGCCTGCAGGGGCCGCTGTGCTCGCGGCTCGCACCTGTAATGAGTGGAGCGGGTCCGCTCACATATCCAGTGCTTGTTACGCGCACTGAGCTCCTCATTACGGGTAAGGCTCCTGCTCCTCCCACGGATTATGAAGGCAAACAAGGAGGAGGGCGTGCTTCCGCCGCTCACCGCCCCACGCTGCCCCCCCCCCCCCCCCCCCCCCCCTGCAACTTCAGACTCTCTCGGAGCAGCCCGCGAAACTGTTACTTTCCGGAGAGGTTCCCTCATTGAAAAATCCGGCCGAACTTGTTGTCGACAGTGTTGTCGAGCCTGTGCAGCCTGCACGGACGGCCGGGGTCACCCGCACGGCCGGGGGCCTCTCTACCCCTTCATGCAGGAAGCGAGGCACAGGCGGGGCCCTGCTGCTGCTGCTTTCAATTCGAAGCCTTCAATAATTGATTAGCAACTTTCGAAACGGAAGGGGAAACGAGGAGGGGGAATAGGGGGGGGGGGGCTGGCCGAGGAGGAGGGAGGCAGGGAGGGGGCAGAAATCACGTCACTTCGCGTGCGAAGGAGCGCGGCGCCGGCGCGGGAAGCCAACGCCGCCGCCTACGCGAGGCTAGAGCCGAGCGGAGCGGGAAACACGAATCCAAAACGGAGGGAGAGTCCGAGGAGGAAGAGGCCCCAGTCGGCCGCGTGTCGCCCCTGCTGCGCCGCCCCACGTCCCCGCGTACGGGAGCTAGCCGGGAGGCGGTGGGAGCGGGCGACTCTTCTTGTTGTGCCCGGAGAGCAGGTGGACCGGTGGACCGGGGTCGGGATTCACTTCACATCGCCGAGGGCATCAAAGAGGCCAGCCCCCGTAATTTGGGAGACGAATTTCAATTTTCGGTGACGGGTTCCGCCCCCCTCCCCTCCTCATACGTCGTTCCTCTACTCGCTCAGGAGGTGATGCCTCCCCCCCCCCCCCCCCCAGCCCCCCGCCCGCCTGCCCTGCTTATAAGTATACGTCTTAATTCTCGTTCGGCCGGCCGGCGGCAGTACCCGCTCCTCCTCCCCCCCCCCCCCTCCCCCTTCCACGACCTCGGACACTCGCTTCAGCTTTGAGAGAAGCGTTGAGTAAATTTGTGAGCACACGATCTCCTCGTCGTCATGGGCCTCATATGCAATGATCGATTTATGCCCGCGCTTCAGTTCATGGAGATAAAATGCGATCCAGATTCGGCACCATGAGGCGATTGTGTTTCACGCAGTCTCTCTCTCTCTCTCTCTCTCTCGCTCTCTCTATCTCTATCTATCTCTCTCTCTCACTCGCTCGCGCGCACACAGAAGGCGGCGCTCGGACCGTGTTGTCGTCCGCTAGCCGCTGTTGCTTCGCATCTCGCCTTTTGGACACCGACGGGACAGGAGAACGGATAGGCAGAGCATGTTGTGCGTGTGTGTGTGTGCGCGCGCGTGTATGTGAATGTGTGTGTGTGTGCGTGCGTGCCCCCCCCCCCCCTCATCATTCCCCTCTCTGCCCGCTCCGCCTTAAATTATTTCTCAAAAATAGAGCTGTTTCTGACCGGCGGCGGCAGACCAGGACCCGACCAAACCTATCATTATTGAATTCCCTTCCGACCCGGACCCAGCCCTGCCCAGCCCTGCGCAGCCCTGCCTCGCCCCGCTGCTGCTCTTGGACTTGGTTTTATTCTGCCCCCCCCCCCCTCACCTCCCTCCCTGCTCCGCCCCTGCAGCCCCCTGTCCAGCGGCGCAGGTAGTACAAAGGCACCCTCCCCGCCCAGAGAGCCTGGCTCGGTGAATCGTTTTTCTTCAAATCCGCTGACGGGGGCGCCGCTGACATGAATTCCAAATAACGCGGGTGAAATCCTGTCTAGGTGTGAGTGAGACCGCTAGATGTGGGTGACACCTAGAGCGGTCTAGGGAGGCCTAGAGCGACGCGAATAATAGACGTACAGCGAGATAGGGACACGTCGTGTCCGCGTAGAACAGCACCCATTCACCCAGAAAAATGAGTTCTCGAAAAACGCAGTTCTCGCGACGTTTTTGAGAGCATCGGGATCGGGTTGAGCGGAACGGTCTCATTCTGGACTCGAACCTAGAACTCAGTTTTTGGGTGTTGAAGAGCTCCGGGTGACACGCGCGGCCACGGTCGCTCCCGGTCCGGAACGGCGCCCGCTGCCCGGAGTGCCGCTTCGCGCTTTTCTGACGCCCTAATTCAATTTCAACGGTCGCTCGGGTCCGTTCGGTTCGAACGCTTTACCGGCGGGTGTTCTCGTGGGCGAGCCGAGCCAAGCCTGGCGGCGTCGAGTCAGCGACTCAAGTTCGACCCGCCGCCGCCGCCGCCGCCACGCCCCGCCACGCCCCGCCACGCCCCCACGGGTCCCGGGCAGCCGGGGCCTAAGGCCGGGCCCCAAACAACTTAATTACAGCCAATAGCGAGCCAAGGGGCGCCGTGCCAGGGGCGGTCAGGGCTCCGGAGGGTTAGAGAGAGAGAGAGAGAGAGAGAGAGAGAGGGGGGGGGGGAAGGGGGGGGGGAGGAAGAAGGGCCGGGCGACAGTCGGCGCCGCGCTCGAGCGCCGAGCTCGGCTCGCCCTTTACTTATTAATTTCCCCTTCCATCGGGACCATAATCGTCGAGACCCCCGGAGGGTGGACGATATTCACCTGTGTGTGTGTGTGTGTGTGTGCTTCTCCCACGGGATGATCCAATGTAATAATATTCCTCCCGAAAAGAAAACAAAAAACGAAAACCGTGCGCACTTTCTCCGCGTGATTAGAACAGAAATATCGAACGGAACTCCCGCTATTACTCTGTGAGGGGGGCGGCGGCGGGGCGGCGGGGCGGCGGCGGGGCGGCAGCGGCGGCGGGCAGAGATTCACTTTGGGCCGTCATTTAGGCGTGCACGGGGCCACATCATCATCAACAACAACGTCTTCATCACCGACATCATCGCTGTGTGCGACGACGACGGACTCGTACATTAGAGAGAGAGAAGGAAGAGGCGGAGGAGGAGGAGAGGAAGGAGAAGAGAGAAGCGGGTAGAGAAGGACACGAGAGAAGCAAGACATCGATTGAAAATTATTGACGGTTGTCAACAATCAGCGCCCCATCTGACTGCCGCCGCTGGTGGATCGCCGCGTCACGCCGCCGCCGCCGCGGACGGGGCCCGCTGCTGGCCGCTCGTATCACAACGCCCGCCACTCTCACTTTCACACTTTCAAATCTGCCACGCGCGCGCGCGGCGGAAGGGAACCTGTACGCTTTGCCGCGTAGTGCCAGGCCTAACCTAACCTGCGAACGCCCGGCCAGACAATGGCGTTTCACACCCCTCCTCCTGGCCGCATGCGTGACACACACACACACACAGGCCTAACTCGCGGGCATCTCACAGAACTCATTTCATCACGGCCCCGCCGCCGCCGCCGGGCCGCCGCCGGGCCCCAGCGGGGGGCGCCCCCTGGGGTAATTGATTCTCCATGCCGCAGTAATCGAGTTGGAGAAGGGGGGGGGGCGATCGGCTATCTCTGTCTTTGTCAGCCCCGGCGCCTTTTGTCGAGAACGGGGGCACCTATACTCTCTTTCTCTCTTCGCGCCTCTCTGTTCGTGTGTCTCTCTGGAGAGGCCGCCGCTGGCTCGGTGACGCAAGACCAGCGTTTAGGTCTCCACGCCGCCGCGCCGCCGCGCAGGCCCAAGTGACACAGCAAGTGTATAAAGTTCGCGGAACACTTTCTGAACGCTTCCGGTCAACATTTTGAGCCTCCGGGAGCGTATATACTTCGGAGTGGGAAGATGAAGACCGTACGTATACGCTGTCAGCAAAAATAAAAAAAATAAATGTTAACGGGGGGTTCACGGCCGGCTCAGTGCAATAGATATTTCATGCTTAGTCTGATTTATTGGACGTCAAATGACCAACAATCGGATTATGAATGGGTACATGGCATCACGCTTGGCGCGTTTGTGGTCGCACGGGCCAAGAGGCTTAAACCGGCGATGTCAACATGGCGGAGGTGGCTGTGGGCATCTCTACGTAGCGCGCGCACACACACACACACACATACACAGAGTGCGTGTCGCCTCCTGCGAGCATTTAGAATTCGTACCTCGCCTTTGCGGATAAGGGAAAAAAAATTGTTACGGCGGGCTCTAGGTAAGAGAGATACGAAACACCCCAACTCGGTGTGGAAAAAAATATATTTGAGACGAGGAAAAAAAAAGGTAGTCCTGTAAGGGTCTAAGCGGTGTATAAATTTAATAACTGCGTCGGATACGTATAAAGCTAACGTCTTTATCATCTAAATTATTGCTGACTCTGACAAGGTAATATGTTGAGTACGAGTACGAGAAGGAGGGCGAGAGAAGGAGGTACAGGCCCCGCGGGGTTATGGAGGAGAAGGTGCGAGGAGAGAGAGAGAGAGAGAGAGAGAGAGAGAGAGAGAGAGAGAGGCGAGGGAATCAGTGAGAAGGGAATGAGGCTCGGGCACACCTGGAGGGGACGTGTTTGGGAGCAGCCGAAAGACATATCACTTTGACTCAGCACTCGCAGCCAAGCAGTCTGCCCCGCAGGCTGCCGCGGCCCAGACACCTACCACAACACCTTACCGGCCGCCGCCTGCCGCTGCTGCCGCCGCCGCCGCCGCGGTGCAGCGCGAACAAACGCCGCCAGCGGTGCCGTAATGCAGAACGAAACGCCGCCGTTACAACAGCCGCCACGTGAAAAATAATAACAAAATAAAAATAACAAAATAAAAATAATATCGCTGCATAATGTTACCGAGTTTCCAGATTAAAAAACTAACCGTTTCAATTACGTGAGAAGGAAACGAGCTGCTTTTTAAGTAAAACGTTCGAACCGATTTTATATATGTATACGAAGGAAAACGGCCGTAAAAATGTCCTAGCGAGACGCGCGCGCGAGGCTGTGGCTGTTGTGTGTGGCTCCTCGGAGTGGCGATGTAAGCAAAAGGGGGGGAAAGGAGATTGGAAGCGCGAGGAGAGAGAGAGAGAGAGAGAGAGAGAGAGAGAGAGAGAGAGACGTAAAACAAGTCGGGAACGGCGGCGAAGGGGAAGGGGAGTGGGAGGCAAGGTGTGAAAAGAGCGCTCTAAAGAGGCGTCACGGCCCCGGACCTCACATCCATTTTCATTTTGAAAACTATTGGTCATAAATTACTCGGGGCTTGTCCGATGGCCTCGCGGCGGCCGCGCCGTTTGATACGCCGGCGAGCGCCGAGCTGTCTGAGGCCGGCGGCGGGAGCAGGCGAGGCCGGGCGAGGCCGGGGGGTGGTGGTGGTGGGAAACGATTACCGAACTTGTCTCGTAGGCTCGTCTTAGTTTGAACGCCGATGAAAACTTTATGAAACACAAAATTTCAAGAACAATATCGCGGCATTGACAAGGGAAGTGTGAGGCGCAATACCTTCTCCGGTTTTGAAAAGACATCATCTGGGAATTTGAAAGGTCACCAAGCGTCAGAGGTGAATTTTGGTCGTGAGAGCGTGCAAACCACATTTGTGATCGATATGTTTTGTTTTTTTTTTTGTGTGTGAGTTCCGCCGTGACGATACGCACGGCTGGAAAAATAAACTATCCGGTGTGCGGGGAGTCGAAGCCACGGGGGCGCGAGCCCGGTCATGCTCACTCGGGGACGTCACGGGCCGCGCACGCCCAGCGCACGCGGCTCATCTCTCTACATAATTGCACCGATTATTCTATCACAAGCCGGTCGGCCGCCCACGCGGAGCGATAGCTGTCGTTCGCACCCGCAGATGGGGGCCGACTCCCCCACGCAACCCTTTCCCACAACAGGCACACACACACACACACACACACACAGCTGGCGGCACCGCCCCGGCAACCCAACGCCCGCGACAAACACACACATACATGCACACACGCCCGCACCACACACGTAGACACACACACACACACACGCACCGGTGATAAGGTTAGGCCACAATAATCGTAAAGCGCCGCCGGTCCATACGGCACGGCCCCACACGCACGCACACACACCCACAGGTCACAACACCCCCCGAGCCAAGCCAACCCTTCCACAGTCCACGAGGCTGGGGGACCGGCGGAGAGGTGGGGGGGGGGGGGGGCGTCCGTGAGGCCGCGGCAACTCTGCGAGTCCACAGCCCGGCCGCATAGCCGCGCCACGCACCGTGTGCCGTCCGTCGGATTCCAGCGTTTACGAGGCGGCCAGCAGACGACAGGGCGGCGGAGGGGCGGGCTGGCGGGCCGGCGGGCGTATCTGTCAGAATGAGGTTCTGCTGTTCCGCTGTTCTGCTGCTCGGCCCCGTTCTCCGGGACTGCGACTTTGGACTGACTGTCCCGCACGGCGCGGTGCGAGCGGTGCTCCCCTCCGATGCCTAATCCTTTTTATTTGCATGCTTATAAATCCCTCACCGGTGGATGGCTGGCTGGCTGGCTGCGGCGCGGGGGGCGTGGCCCAGGCGTGGCCGCGCGGCCGGCGCGCCTCACGGCAGCAGTGCTGCAGCGGCTGCAGCGGTGCTGCGGACCGCCGCCGGGTCCCGGGTTCAAGTCCCCGCCGCTCTCCTGCTCAATAAATCTCGCGGCCGCGCGCGCGCCGCTCTCGTGTGCTGGCTTCGGTTCTGCTCGGTGAGGTCAGCGGGTCAGGTGCCCGCTGCCCCGGGTCACGCTCCTGCCGCCGCAGTGGTGCTGGACATGCAGAGCACCACCTCGCACCTCGCCGTCGGCGGCCTCCCCTGGGCCCTCGGTGTGCCGCGGCCCCCGTCGGCGCAGCGCACCGCCCTCTGTCGGCCCGGGCGAGAATAAACGACCGAGCCATTATTTCTAAACGGGGCGATTCTAAACAATATGGCGGCCGTGCCGGGGCCGTGCCGGGGCCGTGCCGGCCGTGCGGGCCGTGTGCTCACATACGCCCGGCCGGCCGTCCTTGTAATTACAACGCAGGGGCGGCTAGCTGCGCGGCGCGGGCTGCGGACGGGGGAGGCCGTCAGCCGTTATCGCCGTCCTTGTCCGTCGCCCCGCGCCGCCCGGCCCGCCTGACGGGCGTGACGGAGACAGACTACGCCGCCCCGGCTCGGACGCGGCCCGGCCCGGCCAGGGGGTGTCGGCGGCGCTGCTGCGCGGAAGGCTTGCGAGACGGCGAGGCGAGGCGCCATAAAAATATTACGGCTTCATTACTCGGACACGGCAGCCTCTAATCCCTTTGTGTTGCACACTACGGCCCCCGCCCGGCCCCCACACCGCCCTCGGGGCCTTCGCCACCTGTTTTTTGCGCACACCTGAGGCCGAGTGTGCGTCAGCGGCGCGGTCGAGATGCGCCGCCGTCGCCGCCGCCGCCACCGAATCGCACGGCTCGCATACCTCGGGGAAGGACGCCGTCGTAGTCGGGGTGAAGGGGTATCGGGGGCGGCAGGGCGGCAGGGGGTGCACGGCGACACGAGCCCTCGGCCGCAGCGTGTCTGCCGTGACGGTTTGAGGTGTCCGGGGCGCGGCCCGCGCGGCAGAGGCGCGGCAGAGCAGTCCGCAGCCCGCGCCGGCGGGCACACGGCGGCGGCAGCGACGGCGAAAAGCCTGGTGGCAGCGCAGCCAGGCCCGGCCTCGGCCCGGCCCGCACGCCATGTGGAGGTAACGGCCGATAATTAAGTGATTATCCTGCCATTTTAACACCTGTACCTCCTCGGCCGCCTGCATCTGCCGCGCACGCCGGACTCCGGGGCCCGGCGGCCCGGCGGCCCGGCGACGACATGCACGCCGCTGCGTGCGAGCCCCGGTCACCCTCACTCACCTCGCCGCCCGGAACATCAAATTTGGAACCGGAAAATTTTGTGGGGTGTAGAAGAAGAGCGGGGGAGCGGGGGGAAAATAAAAAATTTGAAATGATATTCTTGATTTTTTTTGTTTGTACATATGAACATATAGGTGTGCACGCTCTTGACCCACTTTATCATCCGGATACCTGTTTGGACCGCTCTCAAAGCCACGGACGCCGCCTCGGCTTGATGCTCCGTTCTCGTGCACTTCAAGTAGTCAATGCGGCGAGAACGAGATCTAATGTAGAACTAACTCGTCCCCTGCAGCACAGCAGCACAGCAGCACAGCGGCACAGCGGCATCAGCAGCAGCGGCAGTGGCCAGAATAATTATAACGTCTGTACCTCTGGTGGTACCTGCAGACTGGCGGCCCCGGCGGGGCGGGCGTCCACACCGCTGGCCACGCCCAGTCGATAATTAACACCGCATTAGCCGCGTGTGTGTGTGCGCGCGCGCGTGTGTGTATGTGTGCGCGCGCGTTGTGTGTCTTAGTCAGTTTTAGTATCTGCAGTAGCAGGTCGTCGCTGCCACCGCCACCATCTCTACTGCCACCATATTTATTTTTTCCCGGACAGCAGGATCTCCGATGAAACTTCAGTTTAAGCTACTTGTACAGTGCCAAAACTGTGCTTCCACAAATTGTAGTTTTATTGCTGTCGGCCCGCGAAACTACAGTTTGTCTCAATTAGCAAGTACTTTCCAGTTTTCACTCCAGTTTTTTGTAAGAAAAAAAAACAACAAAAATGCTATAGTTGAATTGCAGCCTCATGGTGTAGTCCAGTCGGAAAACCCTCGAGATCGTTGACCCCGGACCACTTTTGTATTCGGGCACCACCTACATTTCCCTAACCCGATTTTCTTTGCGGCACCTGCCGTGTGTCCCCGCGTCATATGCCCGCCCGCCACGCCATGAAACATTCACCGCGCCGCCGCCGCCGCCGCGCACATTTTTCCAAACGGCTCCTTTTCTCTTCAATTTTCTGCTGGGAACGCGGACGCGGTGCATGGCAGACCGTCGTAAAGGCTGGAAAACAATCGGTGGACACGGCACAGGCTGCCGGCCAGTGGCCCCGCCGTTAGCAGCAGGCTACACCAGGCTGTGGGTGCCGGCCTGCCCGCCTGCCTGCCTGCCTGCTCCCCGAGTGAATATGATTCAATTATTATCGTGCCACATGCATATTATGGACCCGGTAACGGCGGCTGATATGTGTTTTTGAGGGAAATGCGCGGCGGCGGGTGCTGGCCGGGCAGAGGGCAGCGGGCCGCCGGGCGGTGATAGCGATCTCACAAACCCTTGAGCTCCGCTGGGCTCGCGCACCTTCACCACTGTGTCGCGCACCCGCCCCGGGTACCGCCGGGTGCCGCCGCCGGGCGGAGGGCGCGGCCCGCGGGGCACTCATTCCCCAACACGCAGAAAAATGAATAGTTGGCACAACTGATTTATTTGTTGATTTTGAGACAACCACTAAATTCAGTTACGGGAACTGAGAATTCGTTAAGGCGACCAATTCTCGGTTCCCACAGCGAAATTTCTGTTTTTTCCCAATTTTGCTAATGGAACTAAATATTAGTTCTTCTAACGAAATTTGGCAAAATTTTAGTTCTTGTAACTAAATTTTGTGATTGTTCCAAAAAACAAACAAATTCATTGCGCCAACTAATCTTTTTTTTCCGTGAAGGTATTAGCATCCCCTCCGGCGGCGACGGCGGCCCGTGCGGCTTCCGTTAACACGACGTGACGCGCCGCATATGCGGTATGTTATGAGTAAGTGAAAGAAGTAACAAAGTTGCGCGTGAACGAGTTCCACCCGGTGTAATTTTTTTTTAACTTTTTTGGGGGCTTTAATTTTTATTGGAAATCGCACAGGGTTTTATTTCTGCTCTGCATAGCCGAAGCAAGAAAGTGAATTGAGAAATTATCTCTCCCCTCCCCGCCCCCCTCCCCGCCGCCGTCGCCGCGCGGCCGAGCAGCGCGCTGATACCGATCGACTCCTCGGCCGCCGAGCGCGTAACACCCTGTGGTACCCTGTGGCACCCTGTGGGACCCTGTGGCACCCTGTGGCACCCTGAGGTCCTGAGGTACCCTATGAAGCACCCTGCCTGAGGTACCCTGTGGCACCCGCAGGACACCGCGGGGCACGCAGACCTACCACTGTAGAGGTGCATAAGTGACCCCCTGCCCCCTCCTTCGCCTCCTCCCTGGCCTTGTATAGGTGTCTGCGAGGTGTGTGGGGGAGGGGGGCGAGGCGGGGCGGGGGGCATGCCGGTGGGGCTGCTGCTGTCAGCGTTTGCTTATTGCGTTTATTTTTCGCCGGCTGGGAAGGAGGAAGGGGAAGGGGAGGAGGGGGAGGAGGAGGAGGAGGAGAGAAGGGGGCGCAGATGATAATGTCTCAATGGCCGCTTTACACACGGCTGTTGCTGCTGCCAAGCCGTGCTCAATTACTGCACGCCGCACCCCGTAAAATACGAGGTGCTAGGTACTACTGCTGCTGCTGCTGCTGCTGCCGCTGCCGCCGCCGCTAAACTGAACCACCTCGCCGCCGTGCCCCGCGACAACGCATAGCAGCCTAGTCACCTCGCTAATCCATCACAAATCACGATCAATCAGGTCGTGACCGGGCAGCGGCGGCGGGCAACGGGCCGCGGGGGATGCTCAACAGGCTGCGCACACACTCACACACACAACACACACACAACACACACACACAACACACTCACACACGCATCGCGGCCCTCGCTAAGTACTCGGCGCGGTGCCGTGGAGTTAGTTCGCGATTTATTATAGCGCTCGCATCACACATCATGCGGGTATTTGCAGAGAGCGAGAGAGACAGAGCAAACGCAGAGTAAGAGATGAGAAAAAGTATAGTGCATCATTGCAAGTGCATGGGGTCGTATGACTTCGACGACGGTGGCTTCTGATTGGTCCGGGCAGCGCACGCAGGCGCACGCAGCCGAGTCGATCGCGGGGGCGTGGCGCGTGGCTCGGCACAGCTCGCCACGACATGCCACGGCACTCCGGGACCTTTCGCTTAGCATATAAAAATTGTAATTCCAAATTTATGACTTTGTTGCCTCGGCGGGGTCCGGGGTCCCGCGGTGCGCCTCGCGCTGCGCCGCCCGCCGCTGCCGCCGCCGCTGCGGTCTTTGCGATAGCCGCCCCGGAGCCCTGCTTGTTCCGGCTAATCGTCCCTAATTGTAGCGTGTGCGACCGAGCCGAGCCGAGCCGGGCAAACGCCACCAGGTATTGGGCCGGGGCGGGCCGGGGCAGGCCGGGCGCCCTTTTGAATACCAAATCAGGCGGCGATAGTCTGGCCGCCGCACCTCCCCCCCCCCCCCCCCCTCCCCCCCCCCCCCCCCCCCCCGCGGGCCTTTACGCCTACTGCCTTGTTGTGGGGCTGTTTTCAAATTCTATCGCGCCCGTGTCTCTATTATTTCCCAAGCACGTCGTATTTCATATATTCGCGCCCGTTTTGGAGGTGGTGGTTGTATGGCACGGGGGGGGGGGGGGGGGGCGGGGGCTGCTGTAGGTGGTAGAGGTGCCCCCTTTCCCTCGCAGCCACGCAGCCCCGCTATATTGATAAGCCCGCAGCAGCTGCTTACACCTCGCCACGGTCCCTCGGGCGCACGGCGCCTGCCGGGTAGGCAGCCGCGGCCTCGCCCAGCGCACGCGTGTCGTGCGGGCCGGCCTACCCCGGCAGTGGCGGGCGCTGGCTGACAGTCAAGTAAGTGTCTTCGTGGCGCTGTCGCCACGGGCTCTGAGACCAGCCGCCGGTTCAGTGCGAGGAGAAAACAACTCGGTCCGTCGGGTTACCCCGGCTCGCATTACCCCTACATTACCTCGCTGCTTACCTTGGATTACCTTGGATTACACCCTGGCTACCCCGCGTTACCCGCGAATTCCGTAGAAAGATTCGAATTACCCGGAATACCTGGAATACCTGAATACCTGGTGGTGTTCCGCCCTACATTACCCCGCGTTACCTTAGAATTACCCCGGATTATCTCGACCGTGTCCCCCGGGTGACCCGCAAGTTTGTTACCTCCTCGCGCCGGGACCACCTGGTCCGACATGCGATAATGACTCAATCAATGAGACTGATAGCGTGGTGCTGTCACGTGACGGTCCCGATAAGGGCAGTCGGCCTCTGTGTGTGTGTGTGTGTGTGTGCGTATGTGTCTGTGTGTGATGTTGCCGCCGTCCCCAGCGGGGAGTGGGAGCGAGAGAGCTAGCTCATTTTCAAACGGTCGGAGCGGGGGGAGGTGTCGGAGGCGGTGCACGGTCTTTTGTAGGGCGAGCAGAGAGGCCATGTAATCTAATTCTGTGGACGACAGCACCACCTACCTGCCCTGCCCCCCTCTCCGCTCCTCCCCCCTCACCCCCCGCGGCGCGGTGCGGTGCGGTGCGTGCCCTGTTGTAGTACCACAGGTGTTTTGTATACACGCCGGTGTTTTTATTGATACGCGCCTGACCATCCGAGTGATGAATATACGCATATGTACCAGACCAGGTGTCGCTCGTCTGCCGTGCCAACGCAAAGGCCGGCCTGCAAAACACGCACCTTTGAGAAACGCGTTGTGAGCGCAAATTTTCATACTTCTTTCGCATTAAAAATGGCGCGATTTTTACGAGATGTCTCTCGTGTAGAGCCGCGCCTTCTGAAAGTATTTTGGCGCCTTCTGAAAGTATTTTGCGGCGAAACGGTTCGCGACGACTGCAGGGCCTCATCATCATCATTTTCATCATTGGCGCCCGAAAGCCAAGGGATAATAGGGGATTCTAGTCCCAAAAAGTTCAAGGAACTTTGCGGAAAAATCCCCAGTATTTCAGAAGATTTCACTTTTTTTCTTAAAATTTTATAAACGTTTGGAAATTTTAATTTCTTTTTTTTTTAGATCTAGATCGTTTTTCGAAAACTTTTTTGAAAATTTCGAAACTAGAAACACGAAAAGAGGTGCGAAATTGGGAGCAGCTAGCAGTGCGGCGGCGGCGGTGGCCAGCCGGAGTGGAGCAGAAGAGCATCGGAGGGGAGAAAAAACAAAGAACATTCGTAAGGGGGCCGGAGGCGGCGTCCGGCCGGCAAGGCGGTGTCAGTGACGGCGTAATGTGACCGGGCGCATATTATAGAAAGCGTAGCGGTTCGATTTGTGCGTGGCAACACTGCAGGTGCGAGAATGATAGATGAGCTGCGATGAATGGAGTGGGCGGCGAGCCGGCGGGCGCAGCAGCGGCAAAGGGGTTGCGGGAGATAGAGAGCGAGCGAGAGAGAGAGAGAGAGAGAGAGAGAGAGAGAGAGAGAGAGAGAGACGGCCCCAAAGGCATATCCCCGGCCGCAGTATTTTATTTGATAGAGACATTCTTCTCACCGAAAAAAATTGGTTTTGGTTGAAAAAAGAGGAGGAAAGCAATTTGTCATAAGTAAGGCTTCGCTGCGCCAGGCTCCGCCAGGCTGCGCGCAGAGGGCCCCGGCCGGGTAGCCTCGCGTCGGGCCCCCGACTCACTTCTTAACGAGAAGATGAGGTATGGCTGGCGGCGCGGCGAGGTGATGGCTCCCGCTGAGCCCTGTGCTGCCGCCCTGCCCCCCGCCGCCGACGGGCCGCCGTGGGGCCGTGGCGGACTACGTCTTCATCGGCGCGGCCATCGGGAGGGGTTACCCACGTGTAATGCAAATGGACAAACAATAGCTTTGTACCGCCGACACGGCCTTCACACTCACGTTATTAAGGGAATGAAATGTATGCGGTGGGCGGCGGGCACGGCGTGGAGAGAGGAGGGGGCGGGGGCGCTCGTGCCGGTGTATGAGAAACTCGGACGGCACAGCGGACCGTGCCGCGCGCGCAGATTTCTCATGCGACGTATGCGCCGGGCGGATGGATCTGCGGCGAAACTACAGTTAAAACTACAGTCCCGAACTGTAACTCCATAAACTGTAGTTTGTTGCTCTGTTACTAAAGTGCAGTTTTCGCGGAAAACTAGTTTCTCTCGAGTGGAACGAAAGTGCGAGGCAAAAAACTACAGTTTAGCTGTAGTTGTTTGGTGTGGCTCACACCGAAAATCCTTGCTCCTGGACTGTAGTCGTGAAACGCACACACACACACACACACACACACACACACACTGGCGCACATTTCCAATCGCTTATGCACATTCTCATGTGTTCGCACACGCAATTATTTCACGACGCGGCAATTTAAAAGTCCTTGGTGGCGGGGTGCCTCGGTCTCCGCCGCGTTCGACGCTAATGCCGAGGGAAGTCGTCGTGACGAGAATATTATTCACACTCTCTAATGCACGTCTCACTTGGCGCGTCTAATAGTATGTACAGTATGCCGTTTTCGACGCGTGCCTGCAAGAATGTTGCAGCTGCATAGGCGTCAGCCTATCCGGAACATTGCCGTCCTACCAGCTATCAACCATTCAAACACCCCAGGAATTTTCATTTCACGTTTTCTCTTTTAAATAAAAATTGCAGGGCCTCTTGCATTTATTTTACAAGCTCCCGAAAAAAAAGATAAGGAAATTTAGTGTGAGCGAACCATGCTTGCTGTTTTGAGTATAAAATGACGACGTAGTTTATACGGCAAGCTCTGCAGCCTAGTGTACTTACGCCGTTCCCAACTTTAGCCGCGCAGCCCTCGCCTGATCCTTGCTCTCTTCCTGCTTCCTTCCCCTCCTCCTCCTCCTCCCCTCTTCACTCATTCTTCCCCAGAATCCCCCGCAAAGCCTCAAACAATTTATATCCGTTAATGCTGCCATCTTGTTCCCGGGCCTGGTCGTTAAGGATGACAACGTTAGCAAGACTCTACACTCCCCCCCCCCCCTCCTCCCCCTCTCGCTTCCTCTCTCCCTCCACCCACTTGATCTCTGCTCCTCGCCACTGCCGCCTAGATCCTTGCGGAACCTCGGTCCCAATTCATTTCACCAAGTTTACGGCGTACACACACACACACAGCCGCATCAAAAACTGCCGTGCCATGTTTGTGAAAATAAATTGCGTTTCTCGGTTTCGCTTTGCATTATCTGACTATAAAATTATGTAAGGTAGATTTAGGCGAGCCTGGTGGCGCATGAAACCGTAGCCGTGCTCTCCAGCCAAAAACACAGACAGGCGGTGCAGTCCCTTATGCTGCCACACCAATCCCCGGCCTCCAGCCTCCAGCATCTTCAGCCCTCCCCCGCCCTGCCTCCGTTCTCTTTTGTTTTGTTGGAACGACATTTCTCTTCATCAGGCGCGATGAACCTAACCTCCTTTCCCAGCGGACACTGTTGTTGTACTACTCGCGGAAGCCTGCCGGTGGCCGGGAGCTGAACTAGGGATCAAAAAATACTCCCACCATACGCCAAGGAACTAGGTTTGTACAGAATGTCACAAATAAAATCACAAGAGTACTCCAAAAAGAAAATTCCAAATTCCGGACGCCTTACCTGAGAGGGAGGCGAACCCGAGCCTCCCGAGAGCGAACATTCTCCACTGATTGGCACGCTGACCACCACACTATGAGGCCAACCATTGCGGTCGCGGTGCCTTGAGTTCTCTTATACCTTCCCCACTCGGAAGGGCCTGAGAAAAATTCTGGCAGAGAGTTGAACCCAGACCGGTCGCGAACCGCGAACCTCGAACTTTCAGGTCGTCCGCCAGACCACTCGACTACCCAGGCATGGTAGCGACCACGCGGTCTTTGACGGCAAGTTGCCTACGACGAAGTGTCGAGATTTTAATGTCGGAAACTTCTCACTCTCACTCTCACCCTCCCCTCACTCTCACTCTTATTCTCACTCTATCTCCCACTCTTACTCCCAACTCCCACTCCCACTCCTACTCCCGCTCCCACTCCCGTTTAATCCCACTCACCTCACATTCATACTTCCACCCCCACTCCAACACCCATACTCTAACTCCCAACTCCCACTCCTACTCCCGCTCCCACTCCCGTTTAATCCCACTCACCTCACATTCATACTTCCACCCCCACTCCAACACCCATACTCTTACTCCCAGCTCCCGCTCCCACGCGCTCCGCTCCGGCTACTGAATTAGCGATACCGGCGCGTCGGCCGTGATACGCTGGATACGCTGCGCGGCTCTGCGCCGGCTGATGCTGGCGTCTGATCCCCTGCGATGTTATCACGGGCGCCACGCCCCGCCACGCCCAGCGCCGCGGGGCCCGTCGCTCTCAGGGGGACGGATGTCCTCTCCGCTCGCCTCCCACCGCCGCCCCCGGGCACTCCGTCATGAGCTGCGCCCGCAGCGCCCGCAGCGCCCGCAGCGCCCTCTACAAACGCCGCCGCCGGTACGCGTGTCGTCGTCTTGGTCGCCGGTCCTCACACCGCGCGCTGAAAATGAAAAGAGAAAAGCACCGCCATCAGCGATGATTGCGGCACGCCAGCGGAATGACCAATAAGTAAACAGCGTTGGGCGCACTGCCTCTCTCTCTCTCTCTCTCGCTCAATCCCTCTCACTCTCTCACCCGCTCGCGCGCCGCCGCCTTCCGCATGTACATCACGTTCGATTGAGCCAATGGGAGGCTCTGAGACGAGCCCCTCGCGGCGTGGAGGGGGAGGGAGGGGGCGCCAGCCCTCCGCGTGAATCTTTATACGCCGGCCGCCCTCCACAAAATGCGGCGGTAATCCGGCGTAAGCCTGGTAATCTGGTGCTGATATCCCCGTCCCCCTCCCTCCCCCGGTGCGGCCCGGGGTGTGGCCGGGGGAGGGAGCGAGACGGGAGAGGCGGCGGCCGGCGAGCGCGCACACGCCGCACGCCACCGCTGATACCGGGGGAACAGGGACAAAGAGAGAAGCTTGAGGCCGCGGCCCTCAGCCCAGCCGGGTTTGTCATCGCGAACCCTCACGGAGACCCCCGGGAGACCCCCGGGGGGCTACGGCGGCGGCCCGGCGGCGCTCGCCCGCGGCACCTTGCGGCCGCGCGGGGCGGTGGCGGGGCGCCGTGCGGCTAGGCCACCCGCGCGCGCCGCTGTGCCGGGGATGCCTAGCCGCGGAGCTGCGGGGGCTCCACTCCTCACCCCGCCGCCGTATGTCGGCTGCTAACTCTCAGAGGGTTGATGATGCTGGGGGAAAAAAATCAGGGCCGGTGCTGTTTGGCATGTTCGTTGTAATGCGGTGTTAGGGGGCGTGGCGAGGGGGGCGTGGCGCGGGGCGGGCGAAGCAGGCGAAGCCAGCATGCGAGCTTATTCGATATACAGCCCCCGCGATATACTGTCCCGGGTCGCCGCAAGGATGACATGCAATATGTATGAGTGGAGGGGAGCTCCAGCGGCGGGTGGGGCCGCGCGCGGCGGCCTACGGCCCTGGAAGAAAAGGAAACGGGTCGAGAGAGAGAGAGACTGACAGAGCAGCGCTGGCAACCGAAGAAATAGACTTGCCCGCGCAGTTTTCGGTGTTTAATCGAAAACCAACGCGAGTGGCCTCGCCGATCAAGAACGCGTCACTTTGTTCGTCTCTTAGAAATGGAGTGGGTGGCATTTTTCAGCCGTCATTTATAGGACAGTGTCTCAGCAGCGACCTGGCTAGCCCCCCCCCCCCCCTCTTCTCCCATCTCTTTCCCTTTTCTGCGGCGGGAGTCCATTTCTCTCCGCCATGCGCCTCAAGCTGCGCGGCGGCGTCGTGCGCGCCGGTCGAAATCGATTTGCGAAACTTTTAATTCGCATTACTTCCGATTTACTCTTGTCATCCGTTCATTACACGGCCGGGGACCCCGCGCCGATGGGGGAGGGGACGAGTTCGGAGGGGAGGCAGAGGCGGCTGGAGGGGAGGGGAGGGGAGGAGGGGGAGGATGAGGGAGGGGAGGGGACGGACGACTCGCATATGCTGCCGCCTGTATCTCCGCCCGGGATCTGCCGCGCACCAGATAAAGTGGATTGTCATTTTCTGGCAAAGTGGGATTAAAAGTGTATGTGCGGCGGTGCGGGGGGATTCTGCGGCCGGTGGGGTTTATTACGCGGCACACGCCCACCAGGCGGCGCCACCGGCGGCGGCCGACTCTCACGGAACTTATCGCGCGGGGGGCGGCGTGTGAACAAGCCTCGGATCAGAACCGGCAAAACCCGGGGGATCAGCGGCGGCCAGGAAGAGCCAGAGGAGCCGGAGGAGCCGGAGGAGCCAGGAGGAGCAGGAGGAGCAGGAGGAGCAGGAGGAGCAGGAGGAGCAGGAGGAGGAGGAGCAGGAGGAGCAGGAGGAGCAGGAGGAGCAGGAGGAGTAGGAGGAGCAGGAGGAGGAGGAGGAGCAGGAGGAGCAGGAGAGCAGGAGGAGGAGGAGGAGGAGCAGGAGGAGCAGGAGGATCAGGAGGAGCAGGAGGAGCAGGAGGAGGAACAGGAGGATCAGGAGGAGGAGGAGGAGGAGGAGGAGGCAGGAGGAGAGCAGGAGGATCAGGAGGAGGAGGAGGAGCAGGAGGAGCAGGAGGATCAGGAGGAGCAGGAGGAGCAGGAGGAGCAGGAGGAGCAGGAGGAGCAGGAGGAGCAGGAGGGAGGAGCAGGAGGAGGAGAGGAGGAGCAGGAGGAGCTGGAGGATCAGAGAGAGCAGGAGGAGCAGGTGGAGCAGGAGGAGCGGGACCGAAGGACGCGGCCGTGGAGGGACGCGCCGAACCAGCCGAACCAACCGAACCCACTGGCCCCTCAATGGGAACCGCTCTCCTTCGTCGTGGCAGAAAATGTATTATTTTATATTTCTTGCTGATGAGGAATTTGTCATTCCGTAAAATACATCACAATGTCGTTCAAAAAAAAATATATTAATAATTTTTTTTAAAATGCATAATTTGGTAAGTTTGTGGACGCTCGCAATAATACAGGCACTCTTAGCGAGGCTCAAGAACGAAAGTGACAGATCATAAGAATACATCAGTATGAGGAATCGCACGACAAACATTATCCTCGTCTTCTGATTTCTCCTATTATTTCCCGTTTTCGCATTGAAAGTGTTCTTGTTCATTTACTTCCGTTTTTGAGACTCGTTGGAAAAGCCTATAATCCATCGGGGCGAATCAAAAAGTGAAAAAAAATTGCTAACATTTCCGGGATAAAGCACACGTTACACACGCATACGGCGCGCACCCGGCCGCGCGACGAGGCCCGCCCCATCCGCCCTGAGACTAGACCAGGCCAAAGTCGATGGATGGACTCGCCTTTGCCCCAGAAAAGGGAAGTGAAGGGAAAAAAAGGGGGGGATGAAGTCTGGGGCAGGCCGCGCGAGAGAACGGTGAATGGGGACCCGCCACGCATCCGCACGTCCTGGGGAAGGAGAAGCAAGCGGAGGGGAAGGCGGCGGCGGCGGAGGAATAAAAAGACATCGACAGAGGAGAACTTTTGGTTGGCTGCCGTCTCCTGCATACAAAACAGCCAATATTCGAGCGGCCATCTTGAGCGCGGGCGGGCGCCCCCTCAGCGCCACGGCCTCGCTGAGCCCCTAACGCCCCTCCGCCTCCTCCGCCTTCTCCCCTCCCTCCCTCCTTCCTTCTCCTCCTGCCCGTCCTCCCCCCCCCCCCCTCCCTTGCGCGGCCGTCGCAGAGTTTTATTGTATTGCCGGGCGAATATCGTTCATTCGGTATTCCATTTATTTTAGTGTCCGTCCTCGCGGAATTGACAGGGGACTCAGTTTTCACGGATGTTTTTACTGCGGGGTGTCAGTCTGATTGTCTCGCGGTCACGTTTGTGGCGGGTGCGAGAGAGACGGGTGTGAGGGACGCGGGGGCACAAGGAAGGAGGATCGAGGATGGAGGATGGAGGAATGGAGAGGAGAGGAGGGTCACGCTAAAGTAACTGGCACGACCTTAGTTGCCATATACACTGGGCCTAGCTAAGAGGATACTTAAAAAACCTTTGAATCGACACATACTTTACACGTCGTTTATGATGTTGTCTTTTTTTTAATTGTGCAACAAAAATATCTAAACTACACCAAATTTCCCAGGCATCGACGACACAGCGTATGAGGCGTCTCCCCTTGTCTTATTTCTTTCTTCCCGGAAGACGTAGTGGGAACTCAGTTAGTGCGGCGACTCCAGTCGAGGACGAGAAGTTTCGAACGCAAACCTCACTCAAGCGTTAACTATGCAGCACGACCCCATAGCGATGTGAAGCACTCCACGCGAGGGGCAGCCTTTGCCTCCGATCCGAGTCCGGCCGCCGTTCGCAGCGGGGTTTGTCGCTGTTGTCGGCCCCGCTTGTTGCTGACTGCGCACGGCGGGGCCGCACGCGGAGACCACCAAGAGAGGTCCTCGCCGCGGGTCCTCCGGGTCCTGCGGGTCCTGCGAGTCCTGCGATAGCCTCCGACCGCGTAAGCGCTCGCAGGGGAACCTATTTCAGCGACCGCTATAAAACGGTCCGCTCAATTGACTATTACGAAAATCCGTTTGAACCGTGCGCGCGCGGTGATGTGTTGTTGTTGGGTGTGCGCGCACGCGCGCGCGCGCGTGGGAGTGTGTGTATGCGTGTGAGTGTGTGTGTGTGTGTATGCGTGTGAGTGCGTGTGCGTACTTTGCATCTACATGCATGCGCACCCCCCGAACCCAGCGACCCTGTAATGGAATCGCCCCTGCTGTCCAACCTGCAGAGTCAGTCGCGCTCAGCTCATCCTCCTCCAGCCGACTCTTGGCTCCGGGCTCCGGGCTCCGGGCTCCGGGCCGCCGACCCTCCAGCTCCGCACCTATTTCCCAGCACCACTCTCGGTTTTACCAGCAACGAGAGAATACTCAGAGAAGGAGGGGAGCTTTGTACGGCCTGCAAAGGTCGACGTTGACATCTCTCTCTCTCTCTCTGCCCTGCTCTCTCTTCTCCTCTCTCTCTCTCTCTCTCTCTCTCCCTCTCTCTCTCTGCAGCCCCGCTGACCACAAACCCCATACTACACTTCCCTGTGACCGCGCGCGCGCCGCCGCCTTTGATAGCTTTATCGTGTCGGAGCTCTCACTGCCGCTCATAAGTTGGCATATCGGTCGTAATTCCCGGGACCTTTTCAGCCGCGGACGAGCAGGCGGTGGTCCGGGTGGTCCGGCGCGGCGGTCCGGCTGACCTGGCCAGAAGGCGGTGCGATAATGGGCCCATCTGATTGGCCGGCATTCAGCGGGGACGTGCTTTATGGGTAATGACCCGGTTGGTCACCGCGCTCCACGCGGGCGGCAGCAGCTGTTTGCTGTGACACACCGTTGTCGGAGGAGATAGTAGCGGCAGCAATGATGATGATGTTATTCCTGTCGATATTCCGAACCGATATGACGAGCACAAACTATCCCCAATTTTTTTTGTCTCCCTTTTTGCATATTCACTTTTATGGAAACAGCGATTTTTTTCCCCATCGTGCCGCTTTTGTTACAGTTTTTTTTTTCTCGCGATGAGGGCTTTGCCTTTTTTTTCTTTTTTGTTATGGTTGGTGTGCGTGAATCGCAGAGTCACGCCACACCCGCGGTGTGATACGTATGTGTGGTGGCTGTCGCTAACAAACTCGGATGATTATATGCAAGGCCTCGGTCGTAAACCACCTCCTTACAATCGGTCGCGCAATTGTCGCACCGTCTCGTAAGTCAAGTGCTACTTCTGGCCGGCGGGGTGCGGCGCGGCGCGGCGCGGCAGCTGGAGGCGCATTGTCTCCGACCCCGGCGGACCCTGCGACACGCCGCGGTCATCCCCATGTGATGCCGGACCCCTCCGCGGCCGGTCAGCCGCGGACCCCAATAAGGACAAGGACACGACGCGGACACGACGCCGCCAGGCAGTTACCACAACATTTCAATACAGATTACATATGCTGTCACCAGGCGTCCCTATACGCACTTCCGTATGGATGTGTGTGTGTGTGCGTGTACGTGTGTGTGTGCGCGTGTGTATGTGCGCTCTCTGCACAAAGGGCACGGCGGCAGTGGGTCCGCGGGGAGAAGGAAGAAGAGGAAGGGGGACTGTGATGTGTGTGTGTGTGTGTGTGTGTGTGTGTGTGTGAGAGAGAGAGAGAGAGAGAGAGAGAGAGAGAGCGTGCGCGCACCCTCGCGGCGGTGGCGCGCCCGCGTTTTTCTGTGAATGGCGTGAAAATAGGAGCTGGTGGCGCCGCGGCGGTGGCGGCGGCAGCGCTATCGCATCGCTTTTGACCCCCCCTCGGGCCGACAAACGCGACCGCAGCCGCCGCAGCCGCCGCGAGCCAGCCAGCCAGCCAGCCTTCTTTGCCTGCGCTTCGTTGGTATTCACCACATCAGCTGGGTCGCTAGCGGCGCGGAAGGGGAGAGTGTGGGAGAGAGACGGATATGGAGAGAGAGAGAGAGAGAGAGAGAGAGAGAGACAGGGAGGCAGAGGAAGCGAGGGGAGACTGTAGAGGAGGAGAGAGGAGAGGGGCGAGGAGAAGGAGGGACAGGAGAGGAGAGGCGGCGCGGGGCAGCTCGGCGCGGCCCGCCTCTCCACGGATCACTCACTTGCCTGAGTGATCCGTGACCCATTCTCTCCCGCGGGGATCCTGGCCAGGTGGCTCGCGGCCGCGTCTCCTGCTCCCCGGCCGCCGACATGAAGTCCGTCAGGCGCGCGGGTCCCGGACGCACGGACGGCCCCCGGCCCGGCGCGACAAGGAGCACGCGCGCGCTCGGACGTTACACAATCCCTTTCCTCACCTCCCCTCTCCTGCCCTCTGCCTCTCGTCTCTCTCTCTCTCTCTCTCTCTCTCTCTCTCTCTCTCTCTGCCGTCGCTTCATCGCTACGGTAATTTTCTCCCCCCGACCGCTCGGCTCGAAACTCTCCCGACTCTCCCGCTCGGCCGGCGCGGAACACCCTGCAGCGCCCTCGGCTCCTTCGGTGTGGCGGGGGAGAGGGGAGAGGGACCTCTCCCCTGGAAGAGAAGGAGAGGGAGAGAGACAGAGAGAGAGAGAGAGAGAGAGAGAGAGAGAGAGGACGGTGCCGGCGGTGGCCGCTTGGCCGCCGCTGAGTGAGTTGTAGTCGTCCCACAGAATGGATCATTATTTTTAAGTGGCTGGGAATAATAATATCCTAAATAAGCAATTATGCTGACCGGTCGCAGAGCGCGCGGCGGAGGAGAGGGGGCGCCTGACGGCAGCGGGCGAGCGTGCGTGCGTGCGAGCCGGCGTGCGTGCGTGCGTGGCGGCCGCCGGCGCCGATGCGATGCACCGCAGCAGGCCGCGGGATCGAGTACTATACAGCACCGCGGGCGGCGCGCGGATGCGAATGTGCACTCCTCGGCACGGCACGGCCGCGTCCTACCGCACCGGCTCTCGGCTGGGCTGCACGCCGGGCTGGACGGCCCCTGCGCCGCCCCTCGCCGGCGCGGCCCGGCACGGAGCACCGCCTGTCCCGAACCCGCTGTCCGCACACGCCTATTTAATTAAGATGTTTTCCAAAGCGGGCGCAAGCTGGCCGGCCGGGCGTGCGGGGCGCGCCGCCGCCGTCCGTCTCTCTGGCAGCCACGTCAGCGCGGCCCCCGCTGCCCCCCCCCCCCCCCCCCCCCCCGCCACCCGCCGGCCCCCGCCAACCCGTTTCCCGAAATTAGTCCCTTTCAATCTAATCCCGTCCCGTGACGGCGGCGGCGGGCCTCTTTCAATCACTCAATCAAGTGGGCGGCGATAATTATTAATATTTCCCTGCAAAAGAAATCAATCTGGTGCGCGCGAGGGCCGGCCGGACAGGATTAAATTCCTTGTGAGTACGTGTGTGTGTGTGTGTGTGTGTAGAGGGAGAGAGAGGGAGAAAGAGACAGAGAGCGAGAGGGAGAGAGGGGGGAGGGAGAGAGCGAGGAGAGACAGAGATAGCGAGAGGGGAGGGGGGCGGCGCGGGCCACTTGTCCGGCACCGGGCCGGGGGGACTAGTGGAGAGCACAGCGCACAGCCACGCACGGCTCGTCGTTGGTATCCCTCTCCATCACGGAGCCCCCGCGGCCGGTGCTTCCGATTACCATGCCAACGTTCTTAACGTTTCTGTCCCGGACTGCCCGGCCTGGTCTGCCTGCCTGGCCTGGTCTGCCTGCACCGGCCGCGCGCCGCACCGCCTAAGTGATTCGTGATAGGGGCGCGTGCCAGGCTGATGGCCGCGTCTTGTAGTCGGCGCGCTGATGAACTTTGTTCCGGCGTCCTGCTCGGCGTGCGCCTCGCGCGCCGCGGGGCGGACCGCGGGGCGCGGCAGACCGCCGCCGTTGCCGCCGTGAAGCAGCCCGGTCACAACAGCCGTGCGCCGTCTGTCTGTTCACGGCGTCCGCAGCACAGCAAGGCCGGCCGCGCGACCGCAGCGGAGCGGCGGCGGCCCCGACGCGGCACCGGCACGGCAAGCCACTCAATTTACACCCCGTCGGCGGGCAGCGCTGCAGGCGGGGCTCCACAGCACAGACATTCCCCGCAAATCTTCACGCTCCTCTCCCCTTCCTCTCTTCTCCTTCTCCCCTCCTTCACTTCCATATTCCTCGACTGCTCCCTGATTTACGGCGACGCCCTGCACAAAGGAACGGCGCGTTTCAATTATACAGGTGTCCGGCCGCACTCCACTCCCCACGGCTCCTGCTGCTGCCGCCGCAACACACGCACCAGCACTACCTGCAGCAGGAGCAGCAGCACCACCACCACCTGCAGCAGGAGCAGCACCAGCAGCAGAAGAGAATCGTCTGGGAACGGCGCCCGCCGCGTAGGCAACCACGGCCCGGGCAGCGCAGGCGTGTCGTGCGGGCCGGCCTACCCCGGACCTCGCAGGCGGCGAGCGCGGACTGCGGGAGTCACAGCCCTCTTCTAGTGCGGCGCGGTCCTCCAAACCAGATTTATCCTGTCTCTCTCTCTCTCTCTCTCTCTCTCTCTCTCTCTCTCTCTCTCTCTCTCTCTCTCTCTCTCTCTCTCTCTCTCTCTCTCTCGCTCTTGATGTCAGACTCTGCTGACGGACCGCGCCTACCTATCTTGTCCAAGGCGGTAACTGAAAACCCCGCAAGCTGGCCGCTAGGAGAAGGGCGCCTCTTCCTCCTCCTCCTCCTCCTCCTCCTCCTCCTCCTCCTCCTCCTCCTCCTCCTCCTCCCCCTCCCCCTCCTCCTCCTCGCCCTCCTCCGCCTCCGCTTTCTCCTCCTCCTCTCCCCCTCCCCCTCCGATCCTCCTCTCACCTCGCCGCCTCCGCACCCAGCTGAGCGTTGTACCGCGCACATGAGTAATGGCAAAGAGGCCTCACCACACCTACCGAGCGAGGGGGCGTGGCGCGGCGTGGCGCGGCGCACTGGTTGTTGCACTAGAGAGATGAAGTGCGTCCACGCCCCGTGAGAGGCTGCGGTGAGGAGGGGGCGGGAGCTGGACCAAGGGGGGCCGGAGTGTGGACGCGGCAGACGCAGGGACGCCTCGGATGACTCACCTACCTCCTCCGACCGCAGCCCGGCAGGCAGCCCGGCAGGCAGCGCGCCGCCACGCCGTGTTTTGATGTGTTACCTCGCGCGGTCCGCGCGGCTTGATCAACAGCAGCACGGCAACAACAAAGCGGACCGCAACGATAATTTAACGCGACTGTAATTTTCACTTGCCGGAACAAAACGGAAATATACAGCGTTTTTTTTATAAGAGGAAATCAAATCACTCGACTGAAACATTTACACAGACTTCGAGTGACTTCAAAGCGAAGGACTCTCCAGGACGGTGACTCATGTTTGTTTAGAGTCCGAACTCTTATGGCCGGTTTTGGCCGAATGACAGCCAGTAAATGCCTAATTGGCTTAACTTAGGAAGGCCGGTCAGAACGTACAATTGGATGCATGTCTATTTCATGACGGGGTTTCACAAAATTTGTACACACTAGGATTTTTGAAATTGCGGTTTGTGGCTCCAGACATTTGACACTGAAGCCGCCGCTGCTGCCTGAGCACTGGGCCGTCTTCGGCAAAGGTTTCGATATTAATTTATAAAGGCGATTAGAGATTGATTAATAGCGGTCCCCCTGGCAGGCTGAGCAGCGGGCGGTGCGCGGTATGCGGTGCCCGGCGGTGCCGCATGCAGCGCGCCGCCGCATGAGAATAATTATACTGTCGGGGTGATTGCGCACATATATACTCTTATACAATGTGTGCGTGTGTGGTGTAGCGCGCGCGACGTACTCAACACCTTCAAATATTATTTTTTCTAACACCATGGCACACCTTTAGTGGCAGCGTCGTTTCTCCTTTTGTGCTGGAACCATGTGATTTTTCAGCGGCCGCGTGCACCTACGTGCGTGCGTGCGTGCGGCTTCGTGCGCGCTGCCGCCGCGCTGCGGGGTGACAGGCGGGGCAATGAATCGGAAAGAGTTGTTGTCGTGCGATGCGGCGCGGACCGCGGGGCCCACCTCGCCTCGCCTCGGCTCAACTCAGGCACTCGCAAGGCCCTCGCCAGGTGTGATGTCCAGGGTATCAAAGCGCGCCGACAGAGCGCGGCACTTGGAGGAACCGCTCTGCACGCACGTCTCTCTCTCTCTCTCTCTCTCTCTCTCTCTCTCTGTTGTTCTCTCTCTCCATCACACACTCTCTCTTTCTATCTCTACCGCTCTTCCAATCTAATTAACATGTCAGCCATAATTCATGTTCTAAAATTGACTCCCGTCTCCCTTTTGCCGCGCGCGCTGCTGCAGCCTCTTCGCCGCCACCTCCCCTCCCCCCCCCCCTCCTCTTCCTTCGCACCTTTTCCCCACTTTAGGCCATTGTCCAGTTCTTACGTTATTTTTCCCTGCCCCCTTCCTCCTCCTCCTCGCCCTTCTTCTTCCAAACGCTCTTTCTCTCCCCCTGCTTTTACTTTGAGAGATTGTTGTTGAACGCGGTGTGGTATTGGGGTGCAAGCTGTTAGCCTGTTTTGACAAGCCATTGTTTCTATGCTTTTCCGCCGAACACGTCCACGCTCCCCGCTTCCCTCCTCCCCTCCCCTCCTTCCCCCCCCTCTCTCCCTCTCTCTCTCTCTCTCTCTCTCTCTCTCTCTCTCTCTCTCTCTCTCTCTCTCTCTCTCTCTCTATATATATATATATATATATATATATATATATATATATATACCTCTATCTCCTTCTCTCTCCTCCCTCGCCGGGCACCGCGGTGTGTGGCGGGCTTGCCTACGCCCGGCGGGGGCCCTGCCGCTCCCGTCTCTCCTGCCGGAATGTCCGGCAACACGCCTCCTGCCTGACCCTGTCGGCGGGTCCTGCGAGGTGTAAAGGGGGCAAAGGGTTAACCAGAGTCTGTCGTGCGGGAGAAATATGGTACGAGTTATGTGTGAGGCCGGGCCGCGGGGCCGCGGGGCCGCGGGGCTGGCAGCGCGCCGCCTCCCGGCCCATCATAATAATGTCACCTTTGAGGACGAGCCGGTCAGCGCGGCGCACTCGGGTGGCCCCTATCCTGCGGGCGTTCCGGGAACCGAAAAGGGTATGTCCGAAACGCGCCTTTTCCTCGACAAAAAGGTCTTCGTCGCAGCGGCCCGGTCCGGTCGGGGTCCGGTCGGGGTCCGGTCGGGGTCCGGTCGGGGTCCGGTCGGGGTCCGGTCGGGGTCCGGTCGGGGTCCGGTCGGGGTCCGGTCGGGGTCCGGTCGGGGTCCGGTCGCGGTCCGGTCTGGGTACGGTGGGGGTCCGGTCGCGGTCCGGTCTGGGTACGGTGGGGGTCCGGTCGGGGTCTGGTCGGGGTCCGGTCGGGGTTCGCGGTCGCTGCGGAGCGCTCGGGCCCGAGGCGAGATAAATATATTTTCGAACGCGTCCTCGCCGCGCACACCACAGCCGTGCAATCGCAAACTTTAAAAAATGAAAATATTCCGACGCGCCAAAATCTATACGAACGGGATCGGTGCAAAAAAATTCATGCCGCCGACGAAAAACAAAATTTTCATTCTCTATCGAAAATGTTTAAAAATTGTCCTGGCGCCGCAGTCTTTAAGCAGCTCCCGGCGGGGTGTGTATAGAGGTTATCAAGTCGATATCATTTCCCCGGCCCGCGTCGGCTCTGCAGGGGTGGCGGTCTGCCGGAGGGGTGGTTGGTGACGGTGGCGGCGGCGGGGAGTTGGCGGGTGGTTGGTGGCGGCGGCGGCGGGGAGTTGGCGGGGGGTTGGTCTGTTCCGCGCCGAGCCCTTGGCGCACCACGGCGTGACGAATCGGCGGCAATCGGCGCGGCGATTCGAGTCTGTCGGTAAATCACGGCCGCAGATACGCGGCGGACGGACCAGCAGCGCCAGCCTGCGGGTCCTGCGGGGCCGCACCGTATTATTTTTGGCCGTTTGGCGCCGCCGCCCAGGAACATATAACTGTCCCGGATGGAGATGGATTCCCCGCGGCCCCGGGATAAAGCTACTCGCGCGCGCCGGGTTAGGTTAGGTCAGGTGAGGCTGGGGTTCGTGCGGATGGCGCTAAATCCGCCTCCCCAGCCCCTCTCCACCGAAGGATCGACGTTGAAACTACAGTTTAAACTACAGTCCCAAAATGTACAGTAGTTCCATAAAAACATTTTGCAGATGCATACTGTTACGGAGCTGAAGGTGATACGGAAAACTATAGTTTGTCCTAATTATCTAATACTTTTTCGCCAGTGAATAGCCGTAGATTTTTTACAAAAAAGAAAACAACATTTTTTGTAGCTTTGTACATAAGTTTTTATTTTTATTTTTTGTGCAACAGTTTTCGCTCAAAGACTACCGCTTAACTGTAGTTTCTTGGTATATTCAGTTCGATTTTCGTGATCTTGAGAATGAAACGAGCAGAGGCTTGGGGGGCGTCACGTCCCACACGTCCTGCAGCGGCGACGCGCGTCCGCGTCTCACGCTCCCGATGGAAACTGGAGCAGCAAAAGCGGCAAAAGCGTGGGACGAGAGGCGATGCGGCAAATTGATACGTCTCTTATTAGACGTGACGAATCCGGTGTAATTATAGGGGAGATGGGGGGGACGGGGAAAAGAGAGGGAGAGAGACAGGGATAGAGAGAGGGTCGGAGAGAGGGAGGGAGGGAGAGGGAGGACCGTGTTTGACTTGGAGCTGACGGCGTGAAAATGAAACGGACCAGCTCGGCTTTATCTTGCCTGCGGCAAATTTTTGTAGATTTTTTTTCTGTGTGTGTTTGTTTTAGGTGGCCGTGGTGTGACGGCCAGTTGTGGCCTTCAACGGAGACCCACTCAAGGCTGGTTATGAACTGGTGAACTTTCGGCGCGTCAAACATGAGCATGGACACGTGCGTGCCTCCCTGTCTCCTCGAAACTTAATGTAAATTCAATGGTCTTCACAGCACAATATACGTTTAACACAAGTATGAGCCCAGCACCACCATTACGGACACGAGTCGCGAGTTACCAACAAATATGACTCTAATTTGAAATCTGTTAACCAAACATTTAATCTTCAGTGACACAGATTAAAACGACCTGTCGTGGTTTCCTAATACAAGCCAGCGCTCACTCCCCCCCCCCTCCCCCGCCTTTCGCCCTCCAAAAAAAATCTGCATTCGGTGTGAGAAAGTCTTTTGCTAGCTGTCTCTGTTTGGCTCCCTCACTATTCGCTGCGCTGCGTGTATATATCCCGACCGTCGCGGTTCGGAGGCGTAGCTAATTCGCCGAGGATGAAAATCGGGGGAGGGAAAGAGAGAGGGAGCGCAAAATATGATAGGAGATTGAGTGAGAGAGAGAGAGAGAGAGAGAGAGAGGGGAGGGGAGGAGGGGAGGAGGGGGAGTCACCACGGCGCGTCCTATTTGTTTAGCGACGCCCTGCGCACGTTTCGTCGTGGGAGAGCGAGAGCACTCGGCTGGAAGTGATTTCTCATACCGGTCGACCCGCGTCGCAGCGGCCGGCAGGCATGTGTGGCGCTCAGGACCAGACTGGACACCTACATCTCCATGGCCACAGGTCATGGTTTTCAAAAATATGAAGGGCAAAAAAAAAATTGCAATATAACTGTTTGGTATAGTAATAATAATAATAATATTTACCGTCCGGAAATATTATTCCTCGAGCCCCCCCGCGGCGGCGGCGCACGCGCGGCGCGTGTGACTGTATATACCGTCACGCTCGTGTCGGGGAGGGGAGGGGCTAAACGGCGGCACGCGGCGCCGGCCAGGCTGCTGGGGGCAACGGCTGCGCCGGCCTCCGCATTGGCGGCAAATACGCTTATAATGGCGCGGACCGGACCCGCGGCGCGCGCTCATATTTAATGGCCATTTGTTGGTTTATTGCCAACGCGATGACTTAATCCTTTCCGGTCCGTGTGTGTGTGTGTGTGTGTGCGTGCGTGCACTCTGCTGTGGGAAGATGTCACCCGGATAGGGTGCGGTGGGACGGCGGCGGTGGCGGTGGCGGCTCGGCGGGCCACCAGAGAGTACGGCGGCGCTCCCAGGAATGTGCCCCCACACACTCACGGGCTCGCAGAGCCACGCCCACCTCCGCCGCTGCTTCGTGTACTCGTTGGCCAGAGTGATGGCGGGCGGCTCTGATGACGCGGGGACCCCACCGTCCCCTGGAGTGTCTCCACGACCAGCATTGCGGTCCGGCTGATTTGACTACGGTGGTGCAAGAGAGACGCGCGGACAACCGGTGGTGGGGATGCCCGTCTGAGGGCATCTCTCTCACACTTGCCATAGTCAAATGGGGCGTCTCTCTCTCTCTCTCGCACGCAGCCAGTCCGCGACAAGTCGCTGAATCAGCCTCATCGCCGAGGTGCCGAGGCCCGTCCTCAGGCCCGCCGTCGCCAACCCCTTTGCCGCAGAGTACGCCGAGTTGCGGTGCGGCGGCGGCGCGGCGCCCCCCGAAATGGCCCGGCAATTTGAATGCGATGAGAGGAGAGGCGGCCGAGAGGGTCAGAGTCCATCGGGGCTGAAGGAGTCTTTACACCCGCCCGCCCCCGCAGAAGGGCCACCACCCCACGGACACTGTTCTCCTTCACGGTCCGATTTCACATGATGCAATGAAGAAGAACGGAAATTTCATTAAATGATGCTTACTGCTTGCTCTCTCATGATTGTTCTGTATTGTACTGGAGTCGAAGGTATGGAAATCTGTCGCGCTGCGGTTTGACACAAGAATACGGATGGAAAGTGGAGCGGGATACTTTCGTAAACGTAATATATGGACAACGACGCCGACGGCCGGCGACGGCGGAAGGGCAGAGCCAAGGCGGAGCGGCGCGCTTAAACCCCGTTATTTGAATTGGAGTTAGCGCCCTTGGCTGCTAATCCCGCCCCGACGCACATGAGAGAAAGAGGGAGAGAGAGAGGGAAGAGCGAGAGAGAGAGAGAGAGAGAGAGAGAGGGAGAGAGAGAGAGAGAGAGAGAGAGAGAGAGAGAGAGAGAGAGAGAGAGACGAGCCCACCGCCCAGACAGGCGCTGCTGTCACGACGTGCCGCTAAGGAGGCGGAGGAGGACGCTTTGCTGTTGGAAGGAGGGGGCCTGGAGTGTCGCGAGTAGGATTACGGAACAAGATGGCGCCGCCGAGGGCCGAGGGGGAAGTCCAGCCTCTCTCTCTCTCTCTCTCTCTCTCTCTCTCTCTCTCTCTCTTATATATATATATATCTTTCTCCTTCCCCGTCTCTTCCTCTCCCCCGCGTCTCCTTGAAATCGCCTTTTGCCGGGGCCCACCCTGTTATATTACATCGCTCCGCTCTCGGCTCCGCTAGATTCAAGCTCCCGGCCCGGACCCGGAGACACTTTTGCGGGCCCATGAGACACGACATGCGCGGTGATCTCTGGGCAGGGCTTGGGCGGTCGTGCTCATACTACGTCACGCTGTCTTCGTCACGCCTTATGGGAGGTGTGTATATGTGAGTGAGAGACGAACACATCGTGTTACGCACTGGCGCTACAGCACGCGCTGCCGGATCCTTCTGCCCCTACCGAAGTCACGGCTGCCCGAAACGCTCGGTGTCTTGCCGCTTAATGCCCCGCTAAACGGTCGCGGTGCTCGGAAGTGTAGCAGTGCGCCCCGATGGGGTGTCGTATAGCAGACCGGAGGGAGGAGGGGGGGGGCGTTACTTGAGACCCGCCGGAGGCAGGGGGGGAGAGGGGGGCAATCATCACGGAGGGCAGCAGAAGCAGCTCTAGATCGGTATCAGTCGTAATGGATTCGCGGTCCTGGACCCCCACGGCCCCCGCGGCCCCCTGCGGAGCCCCTCCTCCCCGCCTGATCCGCCCTCCGAGATCTCCCGCCTCCCCCCCCCCCCTGCTCCTTGTGAGACTGCTGTCGCGCGTCCTTTTATCTCGAGGCCCATTAAAGCGCCATCAAGAAAGGCCCCGCTGCTCTTCTGCCGCGCGCTCCGCCCCCGCCGCGCCCGCGGCTACAGTTTTGTGGGCCCCGCTGATTCCGCGTCGGTGTCAAAGTAGTCGGTGGGAGAACAAGCGGAGACATCGGTGGGCCGGATGTTCGCCAAATCTCCCCGTGGCTGAGTGTATTAGCATATATTTTTAGTTACGGTTATTTTAAGGCGGCGAGGCATTTCAAAGGGAAGAGCATCTGAAAAATCGGTAAAACAGAATGAAATGTCCCACGCTGCGGTTCCGTGACGTTGTGCAGGGCATCCCCCTCTCTCCCCGCCGCATCCGCATCGGCTGGCCGACCGACCGGCCCGGAAATGAAAGAGGTGCGAACGGCGGGCTCATTTGGTCCGGCCGGGTCCCTCCTCGATCGGTGCGGGGCTCGCCGCCTCGGCTGGACGGTCGGTCAGCCCGACCCGTGGTCATTCAGAGAGCCGGTCGGGCGGGCGGCGGGGCCCGGCCGGCCTGCCCGCCGCGCCCCGGTTAGTTAGCGCAACGAGAGGGGCGCGTCCGAAAACCGCCCCATCCGCGCCTCTCATCGCAGCCCGGCGGCAGGCCGGACTCGGACCGGAGCCCTGCGCTCCTTCCGGACGCGTCCGCAGCGGCGCCGCTCGCCGCGCTCCGCTCACAGTGTACTTACCAGTGATTAATCATTTTCGCCTGCTCGCTGACGCGGACATGCCCCGCCCTGGTCAGGCCTAGACAGCTGGGGGTAATTTCCGGTGCCGTCGCGAACGGGACGAACCCGCGTTGCGCGTGGCGGCGGCGCTGCCCCCCGTCCGCCCCCGGCTGCCCCCGGCCGCCCCCGACCGCCCCCGGCAGCCCGCGACCCCGCGCCGCCGCCCCTCAGCCCGGTGCGATAGCCTATCGAAGAAACGTTTCTTAAACGAAATGAAGAAGTCGTATCCGATATTTTTTTTTTGTTCGGTGCGGCAATAAGCGGGGTGCGACTCCGATACCGGCCGGAACGCTTCACACCTGGGAGAGCCGGCTGCCCGTATCCGCCGGTCTATCGAGGTCTCTATCGAAGTCTTTATCGCGCGCTCGCTCTATCCTGCTGCCCTGTTCTCTATCCGCCGCCGGCGTCCCTCTCTCTTTCGCCGCGCCGCTGACCGCAACAACAGCTTACTTTATAACACCGCTGCGAGGCATGCGCTGCGCTGTGCTGCGTGCCGCCCGGCGCCGCCAGGAGAGGTTAATTCAATGTGTTTCAATGAGGGCGGGGCGGCGGGGCGGCGGGGCGGGGCGGGTGGCGTGCCGGGGACTGACTGATGGATGCAAAAACCGGCACCTCACCTACTGCCACTGCAGTGCCGCCCCCTGGCGGCGGTGGCCGTGAACCCAACTACTATCGGAAATATAATCCTTCAGCGGGCCGTTCTGGAAAGGGAGGGAAAGTAACGTAAGAACAGGGTGTAACGTAACATTAGGCGTTGCCGAAAAGGGTTCTGAACTATCTGCGATGAGCACGCCCGGCCGGAGGTTTAGGGTTGGTAGCGCGACGGTCTGTTTGGATTCTGTGAGAGGGCGTGCGAGGCGCGTGTCTGACGCGTGTCCGGCGCGTGTGCGCGGGCGCGCACAGTGCGATAGTCACGTGTTTCGGTGGCCCGAAGTGGGTCTGGGCGCCTGGCCGAGGTGGATGTGTGCGTGTGATGGGGAGAAGGCGCGGGAGCAAAAGAGACAGAGTGAGTAAGAGTAGAGAGAGAGAGAGAGAGAGAGAGAGAGAGAGAGAGAGAGAGAGAGAGCGGGGCCCTCTCGCGGATGATGAATGTGTTTCGCGAGACAGACGGCAAATACGTTTCTGTCGGCGTCGCGGCGTCGTGGCGGCAGCGCCGTCTGATCTCGCCGGGGCCGACCCTCCGACTCGACTGGATTTGTCGCTCGCGTCGGAATGTTATCATGTTAACCATTAGCGGAGACGTGTCTGCGATGTGATCGAATCTCTGCCGTCGTGTCGCAGAGGGCGGAGAGAGAAAGAGAGAGAGAGAGAGAGAGAGAGAGAGAGAGAGAGAGAGAGAGAGAGAGAGAGAGAGGTGGGGAGGCTGCTTTGGGCGGCCGCGGCCGAGAGAGAGAGAGCTCCTCAGACACAAAGTGATTACTATGTAGTTACGAAGTATCTACACCAACACCAAAAAAATGAAGAAAACAGAAAAATATTATAGGATGATTGCAGACTGAAAAGTCACCACTAACAGAGATGCTCTTGGGTCAACTTGCCCGTTGCAAAAATTAAATACATTAGAAAACTTTATGGAAACATTTAAATATACTGAAATATGTAATCACTTTGAAAAAAAAGTAGGGTGTATGAGGGATTAAGACAAGGTCTTTACTCTCTTGCCACCCCCGCATTCAATCGCAGATCCCGAGGAAACGATTATTTCTGAGGACGGGTGATGCATCGCTGGTCGCGGGGCTCCGCGGCGGTTGCGGCGGTGGCGGCGGGGACCCCCGGGACACCCGGCCAACTGTCGCGATGCTGCCCGGCCGGCCTGCCTGCCTTTCGATTATCTCGAATTATCGCCGCGCTGCGCCTCCGACAAAACTCTCTTGCCGATGGCATAACCGGGGAGAATCAACAAAGCGGAGCTCGGCCACCCCCGCATGGCAGCCACCCCCGCAACAGCAGCCACCCCCGCAGCAGCAACCACCCCCGCAGCAGCAACCACCCCCGCAGCAGCAACCACCCCCGCCCGGCACGAAATGCATGCATTGGTCCACATGCCGGGGCTCATCAATCTTTAAAACAACACCACACCGAGGGGACTTGACTTTTGTGGGTTCCGTCTGGTGGGGTGGCAGCAGCGGCGCAGCCCTGCCCTGTGTCGTTGCTGTTGCCGCTGATTGGCAGTCGACGAAAACATTACCGGGCCGAGATTAACTCGGGACCGTGGAGAATTATTGTGGCGCGGCTCTTTTCATTTTTGATGACGCGGCGAGCGGGGCGGCCGGAGTGGACGACGTTTTCGCCATGTCGTGTTTACCCGCCGCCGCTGTGTGGACTGCGTCCTGAGATTGAATCTCCTCGGCGCGCGACGGCCTCCAGGCCCGCGGGCGCCGCCAACAGCCAAACGCACCGCACGGCCGGCCGGCCAGACTCCCCTATCCGCCACTTGGCAGAATTCCACGCGATAACAACACTACTTGCTGCGTACGATTTATCAATAGCCGTCGAGGGTCGGCCGCCGTCGCCTCGCGTGCCGCCGCCGGTTCTGCCGCGATCAGCACTCGGCCTCCGAAGGCGCCGCGGGGGCGCGCTGCTGGGGGCGCTGCTCGGGGCCCGCCGCGGCGGCGCGGAGGTCCTGCCGGCCCCGCGGCCGCCCCCTGGGGAGACGCCGCCGCTGAACGCGTCCCCGAGCTGCTGCCGCCGCTGCTACCGCTGCCGCCGCGGGGGAGGGACGGGCAGCAGGAGCCGGCCGAGGGACCCCCGCCCGCCACAGTTTACTCGCAACACTTGGCCGCCGAGCGGTTGCCCACCCTGTCTGTCGTCATCCAAACCAAAAGCACCGCGCACCCTTTCGTTCGCAGTATTTACTTTTTTTTCTGCTTCGTTTTAGGGTCGCTGCGGCATCACAGTAGGCTATTTTCGCATATCAAACCAAAGTCATGATGGTGGAGGCCTTCCGCGTACAATTATTTCGTGTGCCGTATATGACCGTATTCGGCGGGCGGAGATGTGGCCGAGCGTTTCGCCGGGCTGTTCGGTCCACCGCGGCGTTGGTGGGGAAACGGTGCCGCACAACACGCGGGAGTGTGCGGCGAGCGCAACCTTCCGGATAAAGCCCCATTATAATCGCATCGCAGTGACTGCGGGTGGCTTATGAGCGCGGTGTATCAACAAGAGTAACAGCCACTTGTGCGGCTCACAGCGGGCGGCGCACGCCGGCGGCGGCAGGGGTGTTTGTTATTGCGGCGCGGCGGCGGCACGGGGGTGGCTGGCTAGCGCGCCAAGAGGGCAGCGGATTTAAAATCGTAATAAACCGGCTGACACACACACACACACACACACAGCAGAACCAGGGTGTATATTCTATTCAGCACGGAGGGTAGGATGTATCTCTGCTCCGTGTGTGTTTTAAATTATGTCCTGCCCCCTCGCACCCCCCACCCCTCGCTGTGCTCGGCTGTGCCGCGCTGGAGGGTGGCGGGCCACGGGCGGCCACGGGATGGGCATGCGAAGCGTGATGAAATAATAATGGCCCCCTCCGCATCGCGATGAATCGGGAATACTTCCGCGTCAGATCTCTGCGGCAGCTAGGCAGGGTAGTAGGCAGAGTAGTCCTGGTAGGTAGAGTAGTCCTGGTAGGCAGAGTAGTCCTGGTAGGCAGAGTAGTCCTGGTAGGCAGAGTAGTCCTGGTAGGCAGAGTAGTCCTGGTAGGCAGAGTAGTCCTGGTAGGCAGAGTGTCCTGGTAGGCAGAGTAGTCCTGGTAGGCAGAGTAGTCCTGGTAGGCAGAGTAGTCCTGGTAGGCAGAGTAGTCCTGGTAGGCAGCCTGGTAGGCAGGGTAGTAGACAGCCTGGTAGGCAGCCTGGTGTGCGAGCCGGTGGGCAGACATGGCGGGCTATCGGCATTCAGGCAGTCGGTAGGCGCGCTCGCGAATTTTTCCGCTGGTCGCGGCGGGGGCATTTGACGCGCCACAAATGGACGGACATAACCTCTGTCGCTCTCTGTGTCTCTCTCTGTCTCTGCCAGGCCAGCAAGGAACCGCCATCTCTCTCTCTCTCTCTCTCTCTCTCTCTCTCTCTTTTACGGCGATAGAACACACGCACACACACAACAGACGTTTACGATTCCGATATTCGGTCGCGTCGTAAATGGTTTGGCACCCGCCCTTGCCAGGCCCTGCCAGGCCCCGGCCGCGCTCTGCTGACGGGGGTCATATCTCTCTGATGGGGCCGCGCACCGCAGGGTCCTCGGGGGACGTCCCGGCGGCCGGACGCCCGCGGGGGTGTCCGGCGGCGGGTGTCCGCGCACAGGCTGGCCCTGGGACGGGCTGAACGCCGCCAAACGGGCAGGCCGGCCCCACACACTCTCTCTCACACACACTCACAGAAGGGGTTGGCGCGGCGGCCGGAGACGCGGCCAGTCTCACACCGTCATAGCCACAGTCGTGAAGCGGTCGGCGGGGCGGTGGCCGTATTATCATGACAACGGCCGGCAGGCGGCTGAGACGCGCGGGGCCGCTGCCGCCGCTGCTGGCCGAGCTGTGCCGGCTCGGCTGGCTGGCCACCCTAGCGGGCACACGGCGGAATACGCCATTAGCTAAAGTAACCACGACGCCGCCGCAGCCACGCACACGCATACGTCATCCGTTATTGTTTATGGGCTCACGGAACGGGCTTTGTAAATTGAATAATTACGGTGAACAGAGGATCGCACTCAGTCTGACCGGTCCTGTTGGGGCAGGCCAGGACGCCACCGGGCGGCCGGGCGCGGCGCGGACGGACTGGTTGACCAGCCCCGCAGCCCGCCCCCCAGCCGGCTGATTCCGCAACACTGCGCCTTCGTAGCTCTGTCTTTGTCGCACGCGGGGGGGGGGGTGCTCCATGAGAGGGCGAGAGACAGAGAGAGAGAGAGAGAGAGAGAGAGAGAGAGAGAGAGAGAGGGAGAGAGGTCTGGTCTGAGGTCTGAGTTGACGGTGTTCGGAATCGGCCCGCAGGCCCGCCACCGTGCTACCCCCTTATAGGCCGACTCCGGACCGGACTGGTCCCTGAGACACGCTACGCCACGACCACACCCGCGGCCCGTATAGATCCATAGGCGCCTCTCACGAATAACGTAGCGGAAGCCGTGGGCGTTACGTGGTTCGTGCACAAGGCGGTCCCCTCCCGGCGCTGTAAGTGAATGAGACCGAACCTGTCCCTGTAGAATGAATGAGCCCGCAGGGGCCGGGCTCGGGGGCCTGTCGGGGGCGGCGCGGCCTCCTGGCTGCTCCTCTGGCACTGCATCCCAACAGGGCAGTGCGACGGTCAGCGCGGCGAGCAGAGGCGACGGCGTGTCAAGGAACTGAGACCAAAATTTTGTCTTAAAAATTTCCATTTGCAAGGTTCTTTTTGACGGATGCGGCGGAGGTCCTGGGGGCCTTGAAACGCACGCGTCGGTAGGGTCCGCCATATTTCAAGAAACTTTTCAAAATTTCCGAAAACATTGGCAGTTTTCTGAGAATTTCTTTGAAAATGTCGGTACTACAGACACCCTAAGCGTCGGGCCGTCGGCCGCCCTGGGGACGTCGGCGGCAATAACCCCGAGAACGAGATAGTCATTACTTGAGGATTCAAAAGTCCTCGCGCCCTCCCGCCTCCTCGCTCCTCCTCGCGGAATCATTTGTATCGCGCCGCCGCGGCGGCGGCCGTCGTCCCCGAGGGCCTCGAGGAACACGACAGACCGCAAGCAGAGAGTCCTCCTCGCAGTGCAGGGGGATCATGTGGTGGAGCGGCGGCGCAGCGCCAGAAGTGGCTGGTCCGCCGCGCTGGTACCGCTCCAGCAGCAGCAGCAGCAGCAGCAGCAGCAGCAGCAGCAGGAGGGCAGCGGGGAGCGGACGAGGGTTGGGCTCGGCTCTCTGACGGGTGAACCCTGGTCTCTGGCCTGCGCTCCCCGTGCCGCGCTGTGCCGCGCCGCGCCGCGCGCCGCCGCAGGGCCCACGGGGGTTGAACGATGGCTCCCTTGGGCCAATGTACGTGATGTCAGGGGGCACAAGGGGCACGGCCGGGCCGGCCCGGCCGCACGGCCACCCCGAGGCCGCCCCCGCCCCGCCGCCAGCCGCGACAGAGATTTGTTACGTCCCGTGAATTATTGGTTTTTGACACAAACAGTTTTGAAAAAGCATTATACGCCTCTGCCCCCCGTGCCTTTCTGGCCGGCGGCGGCGGAAAGCGAGCAGAAGCTCGAACAAGACATCCGCACCGAGTATGAAAAATTACCCCGCGCGCGCGACGCCACGCCGTGTTTATTTTCGATTGCCGCGCGAATCGTAAAATATATGCGCGGCTCGCTGCTCGTCCCGTCTCGTCATCCCCTCGCAGGACGAGCGGAGAATCATGCAAGCAGGGGCGGATCCAGGAGCGGCTGAAAGAGGGCAATGTGACGCTTTGTTTCCTGTCTTCAGGCGGACACTGTTGCTGGCTGCCTACATATCGGGCGGCCATTAAGGGCTCCAGGAGGGGGGCAGGGGGGCGATTGTCCTTTTGGCCCCCTCTGGATCCGCGCCTGGAATCATGGCGGCGGCGGCGGCGATGCGCTGCCGTCGTGATAGGGCCGGTGATAACGTCGCGCGGTGGCGGAGCAATGACAGCGCGCGCCGCTCTCGTTATCGCATGACGAATGTTAATGCGAAAATAATTAGTCTCGCGCCTAATGAGCGGCGTCGAATTAATTACCGGCAACACGCGAGGCGCGGAGGCGGCGGCGGCCGCGGGCAGCCGGCCGGCAGGCAGGGCCGGGCCCGCCAGGTAGACATGTGTTTCCGTCCCGCCCACCGACTTGTTTTATTCGCTGCCGCGGGCCGTGCCACCGCCATGCTGCCTCCCGTCCGCCCCCGCCGCCCCCCGCGGCAGCCGCGTCGCCTGTCGCTGCTTCCTGATGACTTCATATTCGGAGCCCCAGCTCTATCTCGCTCAACCGCTCTGCGAAAGGTGTGCGGTGTGTCGGCCGTGTCGCCTGCGAGGTGCGGGGTAGGCCGGCCCGCACGGCACGGGCGCGCGCGCCGGGGCCGTGGCTGCCTACCCGGCAGGAGGCGACCGACCGCGGGCCGCGGGGCTGGACAGACGGACAGACGGACGGACGCCGAGGGCCACGCCCCCGCGCACTACAAACACAAGAGGCCGTGGCCGGCCGCCATCACCGCCGCCGCCGCGTCGCTGTTTGTTTCCAGAGGGCCGTGGCGCGGTGTCATTAGGCGGCCGCTGCGCCGCGCTGCGGCCGCGTTGTGGCCAACAACGAATCATGATTTTTATCGGGGCGGACACGGCGACGCGGCGGGGGCGGGCGGGAACCACAATGGCGACGTGCCGTGCGTCCTCGGCGACGCGGACGAGCTCCGCGCGGGGCCCAACGACGACGACGACACGCCCACCGCGCCGCCATGAGGGAACACCGTCGGCGTCGCTTCGGCGCACCAACACGGGGAAAACTCCACTGCCGTCACTGAGTTAACCTAACCTTCAAATGCATTTTGCCGGATCTACGGCGAAGCTACTGTTAACACTACAGCGCCCGAACCCGAAGTTCCATAATCTGTAGCTCACGCGGGGAAACTAAGGGGGTTTCTCCAGAGGATCTACAGTTTTCTGTTGAAAGCCTAGAGTTTGACTGTAGTTTCTTGGTGTAGCTCGCACTGGAGACTCTTTGTTCACGCGAGCCTCGGTCCCAGCCCCGTCCGTCCCTTCCCCTTAGAGCATAGCCTCATTTGTAAACAGCCCCGCAGAGATACCCCCCGCGGATACCCCCCCCCCCCCCCCGCGGATATTCACTCGCGGCTCCGCGGGGGGTCGCGTCACGTGGGCCGCACGACATGACGCGGCGGCTGTGGCTGCAGGCAGGCGGGGGAGGCGCCATGCCGCCCGGGGCGGTCGGTGCGCTCGGCTATCTGTGTCTTCTGTGCCCTGCTCCCAGCCCAGCAAGCTCAGAGGCCGGAAAAAAAAGATGACAAACCTTGAAAATAAAAAAAAATAATGGAAAAGCGGTGCGGCGCTCTATTCCTTATCTATTCCGCATTGTGTGCGGCCCTAATGCGATTTTAATTTCCTTGGCGGCCGGAGGAGAGGAGCGTTTTGTGACGAAAATCGACACGAATGAGGACGTGAAGGGCGGCATTACCGCCCCCCGGTAATTATAATGCCGTGGTGTCGGGCGGGGGGGTGGGCTGCTGGCAACATTAGTGCCGCGCCAGGGCGGCCAGGGCCGGTGCGGCGAGAATCGCTTTCCGATGGAGGACACGCAGTAGTTGTTCCGCCTGCCGCTACTCGCCGCTGCTCGCCGCGTTGGCCCGCCAGATCTTATTTGAATCTCCCGCGTACATCTTTCCCGCCGCGTCCCCCCTCGCCACGGTGGTCCTATCCCCTTGCCTCTGACACTGCCTTGTCTGCTCCTCCCCCCGCCCCCACAAAAAAAAAATAGAATAAAACGAAAGGCGGGAGGAGCGAAAGAAAAACAAGAAAACGCGTGCCGGCGTTTTCGCGGGAAAAGTTGGGAGCGTTGGATATTCGGGGGCCGCGTTAATATTCTGCTCAACGCGCCCCGCCGGCCCGCCCCGGGCCGCTTCCCGATATCGACTCTTCCGCTCCATAAAGCCCGCAAAAGGAGGAAGGAATAGGAAAGGAGAATAAAAACACGGCAGATCCCGGCCGCCACGCCGCGCCGCCGCAGCCCTCTCCAACTTAAACACACCGGAAAGCGGGGCGGCTCCTGGGAGAGGGAGGCGGCGGGGGAAGGAGGTGGCCGCCGTGGACGATTACCTACAAAATGTCCCTTCAAAATCAACTGACGGCGATGGAGAAGCGCTGCGGCGGCGGCTGCGGTGGCCAGACGGAATCAATATAATTCCTTTCGTAAGGCGACCGTCGTCTTTCTCTCTTGCCGCTTCCCGTCCCGTAATGGACACTCCTTCCTTGTCCACCCCCCTGGTCTGGCGCTCCGTCTGTCTCTCTCCCTCCCTCTCCTCCTTCACGGTGACAACGATGTCGCGGCGCGGCGCGGCGGGGGCGGCCCGACCAATCGGGTTGCGCGGCCGCGCTCCCGCCGCCGCGGTGCCAACCGGAAACCGCGCATCGTCTGCCCGGCCCCGCCGCCACTGGCCCTGCCCACTTCCGGTTCGGCGCACTTCCGGGGGAAGGCGCGGGGGACGCGGGGGGTTGGAGTTGCAGGAGGCGCACCACCGCTGCTGTGGCCAACCGCAGTGTCACAGAGAGGCGCCGCGGGGGCTGGCAGGCTCGGGCCGAGGCAGCCGAGACGACGGCGAGGAGGGTCGCCACTGGGAGCCAGCGAGACTTCCAAGACGGCATTGGAAGCCGCGAATCGACCGCGTCTCCTCTCTCTCTCTCTCTCTTCGGACTGCATTAATTGCTGCGTGGCGCTACGTGCCCCGCGCCGCCACGCCACGCCCCCGGCGGTAACCTGGCGCCCCCCCCCCCCCCCCCCCACCCCTCCCCAGTCATTACTCCGCGTTCGTGTCGCGCATTTGTCAACCCGTGATGATGAAGATCTTGACCGCGCGGGCCGCAGCGCCTGTGCGAGAGGGAGAGAGATAGAGATAGAGAGAGAGAGAGAGAGAGAGAGAGGGGGGGGGGGTGCTCGCCAACGCTCATCAGGTGAGACCCGCCCACTCCGCGAGCCGCGGGGTCGCCAAGCCGCGCCCCCACCATGTTCACGCCGGTGACGAGAACTCCCGTGTTTACCTTCACTAATTGAGCGCCCACGCTCTCTCTCTCTCTCTCTCTCTCTCTCTCTCTCTCTCTCTCTCTCTCTCTCTCTCTCTCTCTCTCTCTCTCTTTGTGTATTTTCAGGTTGTCCGCTACGCCTCTCGGACACAATTTTAGAAATCGGCCCTTTGCGCGCTGACTCCCCTTCCCCCGTTTCTCTGTCTCCCTCCCTCTTTGTCTCTCTCTCTCTCTCTCTCTCTCTCTCCTGACAGTGTATGCTCTCGCTTCCGGCCGAGGCGGACTTAAAGGGGGCGGGGCCGGCGACGCAATTAGTGAGGATCCTCCGTTTGTTTTTGCTTTGTTTTGTCACAAGACGCGCGGGGCGGCCCGGGGTAAGTGATGGGGGGGGGGGGGGGGGCGTCCCCCCGCGCGGCGTGACACTTCATAATGATTTCTGGACAGTGACAAATATCGCGCTCTTCTCTTTCTCACTCTCCGGTGTGAATACAGTGGTCGGGCAGAAAACTGCGTATACTGTTAGACTCCCCTATTCAGTACATCATGGTAGCTTTATTGTGCCAGTACGTATTTTTAACGGTAGCAAAAATTACATTCTACAGAAGTCTTAACATGTTAAGCCTAAAAAAAGAGAGAAAAGAAACTGGAAAACTGCAAACGTTTGTGTAATTTAGTGGAGAAAGTTGGACGTGGTCTTGTGCGGAGGGGTATTCTACATAGAGGCACTCATTGAACTTTTACTTTGGTTTATAAATTAATCACGTAAAGCTAAAAAAGTAAAAAATAAGGTATAAATAGGGCACATGTGTATGACAGTATCACATGCGTCGTCTTAGCTAGCCACCACTGAGAGTAGTGGAAACTAAATTTCACATCGAAACACTTAAAAATAGAATTAATTTTCGGACACGCAAAAACGATGAGTTGGTTGGTCAACAAAAAGGTAGCGCTTGAAACAGGAGGAAATGCAATTACACAACAACAACACACGTGAGTAGAGGGGTGCGGTACGTTTGATGAACCTACAGGACACGAATTCTACAATGAAAGTCACATTTTCACAAAGCATTCATTCCCAGCAGCCATTCAATTCGTTGTGTTTGTCCCGTCCGGTCTCGTCCCGCCATGGAGGGAAGGCCTGTACAGGAGTATACCCCATGCGCCAAGCTACTGTGCCGAGCGCGCGGTATATCGCCGCCGTCTGTACTCCCCGCCACAAGTGACTACTCCGCGGCGAAATGGCACCGCCGCGCGCGGGGTATCGCCGTCCGGCCGCGGGGAGTATAGGCAGTAGGAAGCGGTAGGAAGCGGTGCGGCACGGCCGGGCTAGGAAGGCTCGGACCGGTTCGACGGCGAGAGAGGCGTCGGCAGAACGGAGTTGTGGCGGTCGGCCATCACCGGGGCGGCGAGGAGCGCGCGCCCGCGGAGACTAGGCCGCGTCGGCGACGTCCCCCCCTAGTCGCCGCGGTACACGAAGACGGCGTCCACCAGGAAGATGATGCCGTTGATGATGGCGAGCGCGGCCTTTGCCAGGCCGTAGTTCCGGAGCTCACTCTTGCCCTGGTTCTGGAAGAACTCGATGGCCAGCGAGCCGGAGGCGATGAACAGCGCGCACCCCAGCAGGCAGAAGTAGATGTCCTGCGGGGCAGCAAAGCAAGATTCATATTGTTTTAAAAAAATCGGAATGCAGCATTCTGATCGGTAGCGGCAAAAAAAATCGATCTTTCAAAACCAACCCCCAATTTCGATTATCGATTACAATGATCACGCTGCTGCGACTCGATCACTTTCAATCGTCGATCGATTATTGCATTATTTTTTTACGGCTGTCTCACACGCAGGCCTACAGCACAGGCGCGGCGGCGGGGCTCGCGGCCGCCGCAGCGCCGACCTCAATTGGCCCGCCCACGCCCCGTGTGTGCAGGGTGTGCAGGCGGCAGCGCGGCGGGACCGGTCGATGCGGCGCCGGCGGCCGCGCCACCCGCGCAGCGGCGCAGCAGTGCAGCGTGCACGCAGTACTCACGATGCGCCTGTTGATGGGGGTGCCGACGAGCAGCCCGGCGAACACGCCCGCGGTGATGATGAGGTAGCCGCCGAAGGTGGCGGACGCCAGCATCAGCGACGTCTGCTTGTCCACGAAGCTGTGGTAGTGGAGTCCCAGGCAGGCGGCGGCCAGGGCCTGTAAAGCGGGGACGGCGTCAGTACTACAGTACTACAGTACTTCAGCACCACAGTACTTCAGTACTAGAGTACTACAGTGCTACAGTACTACAGTACTACAGTGCTACAGTACTACAGTACAACAGTACTACAGTACTAGAGCCACGCGAGCTCGTAAGAGTGCTCCATGCGAGCCGTGGGAATCTGTCGGGCCCGCGGGCGTGCCCGGCGGCGTGTCGGCTATAGGCGTGCTGCGGGTGTGCCGCTGTGATCTGCTTCCTCGTGCCGATCCCGCGCCGATGAGACGACAGCAACAGCCAGACCCCCCCCCGCGGGGACCGGCGGGGGACCGGCGGGGGACCGGCGGGGGACCGGCGGGGGACCGGTGGGGGATCGGCGGTGACCCTCCGGGAGCCTCGCGCCGTACTTCGTGACGTCCTTGGCGGCGCGGCACCGCGGCACACCAGGCGCGCCCACCGCGTCCCTCCAAGGACGCAAACTGCGTGCTTCCTTCCCAGTTTTGGGCACGTCGGCCAGAGGAGGAGGAGGAGGAGGACGCGGTCAGAGCACGCGGTACTGAGCCCTCCGTAGTCCAGGTGGTCCCCTCCGGACGGTTCCCTCCCCGCGGCCCCGCGACCCTGACCTGGCCCGGTGCGCGGCGGCTCCCGGTGCAGGTGGTCGGCGGCGGCCCTGGACTCCAGTCGGCCGACGACGCGACGCCGCCGCCGCCGTCGTTAATTTTCGTTGTATCTCGGGGCCCCCCTTTCATTTCGGCCACCGCGCCGCGACTCCGGTGACGACACCGCCGCTCCGGCGGCCGGGGGCCGGGGGCCGGCCACGAGCCCGGACCGGGGAAAACAGTCACCGACGCTTCCAACGAGGCTCGAAGCGGAAGTCGGCGAACAAGAATATACTTCCAGAGCCGAGGCGGTAAGGGCGGCAAGCAAACATTGCACGCTGGGTGCGATTTCTCATACTCCCCGCTTCCGCAGTGGGAGTGGGAGTCCTGTTTATCTCCACTTCCGTTATTCTTGCTCCTTATTGGAAAAGCCTAGTATACAGTGCACTACTCTCCTCTGGGACGCCAACCCTCGATTTATTTTTTTTAACGTCCGCCATGATACGGGGCTTGTGGACGGCCCCCCAGCTGGAGGACCGCCGCCGGCTGCACTGCTCTGCACTGCACAGGTGCGGCGCGGGCGGCGGGGCAGGTGAGGAGGGCCGGGTCACGAACGCGTCCCGGTGGAAACGGCGCGCGCGTCCGACTGACCCAGTCCAGCTCCAGTCCGCGGGGCACGGCCCACACCACTACTCCACTGCCATTAGGGGCGTTATCTGGAATGAATGGGCTGATGGGGAGGGGGGCTCTGTCGCGTTCAGCATGAGCTGTGGGATCACTTGCTGAGGGGACTGCGGCGGCCCTGGCCCACTGGCCGCACCCGCCGTGCCCCGCTCCACAGGCTCTCTGCCGTGCCCTGCCCTCCAGTCCGGCACGTCTGGCCGGGCTCCGGGCTCCGGGCTGCGCCGCGCCGCGACGTGCCGTCCTTGACCAGGCCCAATATGCGAGCGCGCGCTGTCGGCCGGCCGGCCGGCCGGCGCTCGCACGACACGCGACACAGCACCGCCGGCGTCACAGCAACACAGCACGGCAGCGCACGTCCTCGTGGAGAGCCGCCACCGCCGCCGCCCGCCGTCCACATTGTACTTACGAACTCCAGGAACTTGACGAGGGCGAATCTGCTGATGGCCATTTTGACGGCTTTGGGTTTCCTCTTATATCAGCAAGGAGGTCTCTGCAACCGAGAGGATCACAAATAGCGTTAAACGATTTGTTTTCATTTTCATTTTATGTTTTTTTTTTTGGCAGTGTGTAGGCTTTCCCCCCTGAGTCACTCCCACACACGGTCACACACACATACTGTACACACACACACACACACACACACACACACACAACGCCCCCTCGCGCGCAGCGCAACAGATGCGTCCCGAACCGCACACGCGGGGGCCGCGACGTGACACGACTAACTGTCGCGCATCCCAGCAGCTTGACCGCAAAAAAAAAGAAGAAAGATGCAGGAAAATAATATATATATTTAAACAAAAACCGCAGTTGCTGTTCCAACTTTCTATATATACCCCTAATAAAGAGGGCGAGGGGGAGAAAACAGCAATTTGGTGGGAAATGTTGACACAATGGAAACCTAAATAAACTTCCGTTTTGGTGGCTCCTGCGGCCCCGGGGGCCTGGGGCGGGGCGGGCGTTGGGCGGGCCCACCCCCTCGCCATCGCGGACGCTCGGCGGCGGCGGCTCGCGGCGCTCGACGACGGGAGCCACAACACGCGCGCGGCCACGGCGGAGGGACGAGGGAAGAAAATAGGCCGTGCGCGTTTGTGTGCTCACACGGCGCTCGTTCCGTCCGTTCGTCTCTTTGTGTGTTTGTGGCGCCGGCGCCCACGTGCTGCACGGCTCGAAGCGCCCGCGGGCGCGGCGCGAGGCGTTGGCGGGGGTGTGTCTGGGCGCCGCCCCTCCTCCTCATCTCCTAGATCTTCGCCGTCATCGTCGTAAAAAAATGAAAGCATTGCCGCGGCGGCCGTGCCGCGGTGATGGGGTTTCTGGTTCCGAAATTTTCAAAGAAAGTTTCGGAAAAAAAACACAATTTAAAAAAAAATTCTTATACCGTCGGAAATTTTCTGAAATATAATGGATTTCTTTACGAAAATTTCCTCGGAATTTCCGGGACTAAAATCCATTCGCGGTGCCCTGTCCATGCAGACCTACGACGGCGAGTAGAGCAAGCCAGCAGCGTGCAGCCCGGCGCTGCCTCTTCCCCCCAGACACTCACTGTCCATCTCACTCCCACGCCAGGAAGTCTCGGAGCATCGCCGATGTTTCTCCCCACTTTATTGCTCAGCCAAGCACCGCGAGATCAAAAAATAGCCAAATACACAGAAAACGAAAATGCGTGATGACAGGCACAACACAGGCGGGGAAAAGTGCCCCAAAAACAGGGGGTGTCAAGACTGCGCCAACATAGTGGCGCCCCGCCTAGCCAAACACTTCGTCACCGCTGGCAGTTTTGCAGTTTGCAGGCAGGCTGAGCCGGTGGGCCTTTCTCTACGCCTGTGAGTGTGCTGTTCTACGTTTTGCCTGCTTTTCTGACAACGCTGTGTACGGCGATGACTCATCGCCGGCCTGGCCGAAGGTCCTGACCCCCCCCCCCCCTCCCCTATCGCATCGCACCGCTGATCCGCCGGCCAACAGGTCGAGGTTCGCGAGCCGCGTGGCGCCCCGCGGGACCCGCCAGCCAGCCGGGCAGCCGGGCAGCGCGGCCTGGCGTGGCCGTAGCCGGCGGCAGCAACAAGTTGACGGCCTTATGTTGCTGCTCCGAATCTGGGGCCGCCCCGCCGCTGCCGCCCTCTGCCGCCCTCTGCCCCGACGCCGAGTCCCGCCGCCCGTCCCTCAAAAACAAGAGGCATTCCCGCGCGCAGTGAGCTCTCAGACAAGCCGTCGCCGACCGTCGCCTCCGCAGACCGCCCAACGGAACATTCCTCGCGCGTTTACTTCTTATCGAATCGCGATGCCGCGAGAAGCTTGCGATCACCTCACTCAGAGGTCACGGTGCAGGAGCGTAGCCAGGGACGGGGGGGGGGGGGGGGGGGGGGGGACGCCCCCTCCTCCGTCCACCCGGAGACCGGGTTAGGCAAACCTCTTAACAAGCGCCCAAATGTAGGCAATTAAGCAAGGCATATCACCCCCCCGAAACCAAAGCCTGGCTGCGCCCCTTGTCACTGTGTGCGGCGGTGCGGCCGGGTAGCGGGGCCCCGGCGCCATCGGTTCGGAAGCAAAGCACTGCATTAGCATACTGACCGGCCCCTCCGGCCCCCTCCGGGCCTCTCCTCCACAGCAGCCGCGAACCGCGTGGGAGTTGTGTGTGTTTTTCGACGATGACAGCACGCACACACACACACTGACACCTCCGCGCCGCACCACGTGGAGGTGGGCGTGTGGGCCGGGGTTCGCGGCCGCGGCCGCTGGAATGTATATGCGCGCACACACAGACACACACACACACACACATTAGTCACAGGTGACCCGCGGAGTTACCGTCATCAGTGACGGAGGCCGGCCGGCCGGCGGCCTACGCAGCGTCGACGTCATCCACGCCGCCGTCCACTTGGAACGACGACGCCTTCCTCACCGCCGCAGCGGCGGCGGCGGAGGCGGACGGCCGAATTTTTCATCCCGAATCTCTCATGCTGCGCCGAGCGATTAAACGGCGGCGGCCCGCGGACGGATCGCAGAGCGCGCGTGCCGTGTGGCCAATGACATCACTCTCGGCGCTAGCGAAGGTTAGCTCCGTCTTCGTTAAGGTGGACACACACACACACAGAGACACACACACACAGAGACACGTTTGTCACGTCCACACGAGGACAGCGCTGACATGGAGTGCCCGGCATTGTCTGCCGGACGTCGTCGGCGAGGCCGCCTGCCGGTTAGGCATCCGCGACGCAGCCGTGCTCAGCGGGCCGGCCTACCCGGCAGGCTCCGGGCGCCGTGCGAGCCGCCATGCCAACGGGGGCGTTCAAACACTGGGGCCCCTTGACGACGAGGAGGACAAGGAGGAGGAGGAGGAGGAGGCCGCGGGGTCCGCGGGGGGCGGCCGGACGTCCGGTCGTTACGGGCTGTGCGGGCCGCGGACCGCGCCGCCGCGGCCGCCGTCGGCTCCACGACGTACATGGGGCGCCAGGGCACACTACTTGGGATTCAGAGAGGGCTTGGCGGCGCGGGGCGCGGCGGGCGGTGTGGCGTGAGTGCGAGCGTGAGCCGCTCCGGGGCCGGGGCAGCCGGGGGCTCGGCAGGCCGCCGCCGCCGCCGAGCACGACGAGTCCGGCAAGGACAAGGACAGGGCCGTCCTCCCACACGCCGCGCGGCATGACATCACCCGCGCCGCGCGGCCGATCGCACGGCGGCCAACGCCGTGCCGTGGTACACCGCCCCACAAGTGAGCGAGATGGCTATGAGAAAATTATACGTCAGAGTGGTGCGGCGCAGCGGCGGCAGCTGGCGGCAGCGGCTGAGAGGAGGAGAGCCGCCGGGCCTCGATGAGTTCCCAGCGACGAGCCCAGCCCAGCTAGAGCCTCCCAGCCCGGTCCGACCCGGCCCCGCGGCACGGACGCCCGGCCTATTCCCAGAGGAGGCTTTCGAACGCCACGCCCCGCCACGCCCCGCCACGCCCCGAGCCGCGGCAGAGTCTTGACGGTGATGTCACCGCGACTGCTCGGCCCGTGTGGCATCCTGCCAGCCAGGCTGGACAACGTTCTCAGCAGCCGCGCCGCGCCGCCAAACGAACACTTCGAAATGCAGTCCGCGCGGTAGGCGGTTTTTGTGGGGAAACTAAATAACGTTGGAAAAGAGAGGCGGTGCACGAGGTAAAGTAAAACGAGAGGGGCGGGCCGACGGCGGGCGCGCGGACGACGCGGACGGCGCCAAGCTGTCCGGGCCTCGGAAAATGGAGCAAGAGGGGGTGGTAGTAAAGCAGGGGGGGGGCAAGACCTGCAAACGGATGGTTTACGGCCGCGCAGTAACCACAGGCCGCCGTAGAGGCGCCGGCGCTCGCCGACTAATGCGAGGAGCACAGCGAGCGCTGCGGGGAGCGGGGAGGGGGGAGGGGGCGCAGGACGACAAGTTTGATGAAATCCTCTGGAAGTGCGCCCGAAATATGTCTTTTTCCGGTCTGATTCACACCACGCCCAAGCCGGATGCGACGGTATAGAGACATGCCGTCGTCAGAGAGAAGAAAGTGCCTCCAAGTATTTAGAGATTTTCCATAGTTTTCCACATATTTCATAATTTGGATGGTCTTTTACTATGTAACGATGAGATGTTGGAAAGAGAACTGGCGTAAATCGATACAACCTCACCTTAAGCATTGTTTTCAAAAGTTTAGGATGTCATTTTAAAAGCTTTTAGTTTCATTAAACAAGTGTAAAAAAAATGGGCTAAGTTTTTTGCACACATGTTATCGCTATAGGAGACCATCCAAATTATCGAGTATGGAAGTAATCCCTTATGCGCGCCTGGGGAACACAGCACGCAAATCACGGCGCTGCCAGGCTGCGGCGGACCTGCCGCCGGCCGGGGACCCCGGCAGCCCTGACCTCTTGTTACCGCTCCAGGTTGCCAACAAGATCTCAAAAAAAAAAAATACTAATGATAATTGGCCGCCGGACCTGCGCAGAAAAACGCGAAAACGATCAAAACCACGCGTCTATCGAGCTTACTTAAGTCACCAAAACCAATCGCATGTGAAAATCCGTCTACTGTACCAGAACGCGAACGCATTCCACACACTTGTCAGTAGATGCGCGAGCATTCCTTGGAAGCGAGTCCGAACCGAAGTAGCCCAACGTTCTGGCGGGCCGGGAGGCCAGGGAGGGCCAGGGAGGGGAGTCACGCACTCCGAGACTGACCTGGTGGCTGCAGCTGCACTCCGGACTGGCTGGGCAGGACGAACGCGGTCACACGTGCCTCGATCGGGTGTCGGCGGGGGACTGACTGAGAGACTCGAGTCGGGTCGTGGTGAACCCAGCCCAGGCCCAGCCCAAGCCGCCAGCCGCGACCGCCCCGCCCCGCCCCGCCGCAGGCCCCCCTCATGGGAGGCGCGGCCGCGCGGCGCGGTGCGGCAGGCTTGTTGTTTTCGCTCTGTCTCTCTCGCACTCGCAAGGGCACGTCACCGCGTGGACCTCGGCGGCGGCGCTCCCCCCCCCCCCCCCCCGGAGGAGCCTGTGCAGGCAGGCGGGAAGCCGGAGCCCCCCCCCCCTCCCCGCCCCTCCGTCCTCTCTCCCTCCACTCCCCCTTCCCCATTCAGACAGCCGACCGACCAACGCCAACGGATCCCGCCCTTGGATCCGAACAGAGGTTCCAGTGAGGATCATCGTGGGGTGCTGTGTCTGGTCCTCGGACAGCGTCTCCCCGAACAAAAGCGTCCGCAGTTTGGCCGCAGCTGCATGTTTGAAACCCGAGGCGGAACGGCGCCTCTCTGAGTGTGTGTGTGTGTGTGCCGCGGGTCGCGGGTTGGCTCGCGGTGACATCATGCCCCGAATTAGCGAAGCGCGTCGACGAAAATGTCACGATTCCATTCCGCCGCATCAGGGTCAACCGCTGCTGCTGCGGATGAGGAACCGACCCGACCGGGAGGCCGGCGACGGTGCTCGCCGATAAGGTCATTGCCGAGAAACAAATGATTCACACCGTTATCACCGCTGCTGCCGCGGCGTCCGCCATGAGCTCATGACCGCCTCTCTAGCGCCCTCCGCGCCGCCGCCCCGCGGCAGCAGGAGCACGCGCTGTGTGCTGTAGAGAGACTCGGAGCCTCTCTAGTGTACTGCACCGCGTGCTGTACCGAGCAGCGAAGTGGGCGGGCCGCGCGCGGGCAGCCGGGGGGAGGGGGACTGCCGAGTGGGTTGCATACCTCCCCGGCGGCCTGCCACTCCCGCGGACCGAAGGTCTACACCAAGCCTTTTTTTTTTTTTAGCAATTCCAGGAATGCGAAGACCGCCGCTGCCGCCGCGTCGCATGGCAGAAGGACATAAAGCTCCCGCCAGTCGGAGTCCGGCCGGCCAGCCACAGCACAGCCCTTCACCGCTCAGCGGTTTTTAAAAACAAACCGTCGCTGCGATATATAACCACGCGGCCCCGCAGCTCCGATTTCGAATTGTTTGCTTTTTTCCCCCTTTGCGATCCCGTAAAGCGGCGTAGCCTTTACACTAAATGCCATGGGGACAGTTTTGTCCCACAAAATGTTGCGTTTCTAAGCAAAACATAACCATGAGAGCTCGTGACATAACTGAGAGGAAATTTGCAGCATGATTATGGGATTAATTGTATCCCGCATTCGACAACTTGCCTCATAATTACCTTACATATTGTACCAAAGTTGTGCTGTGCTTGAAATTGTAACATCGTGTTGGACAAAATCGTCCCATGGGCATGCCAGAGCGCCAGAGCTTACCCGTTGTGCTAAAAGGGGGGCGGTGGTGGGAGGTGGTCGCTTCTGCGCTCTGCTTTGAAAGTGCCCGCGCCGTGCCCCCTGGCCTCCTCACGACAATCTTTTGTCAAACTGACAACTCCCAAGCTCCACCGTGTGCTGAAACGATGACTTCAAAGTAAAAAATGAAGCTAGAAAAACTGCCAATCTTTTATTTGGAAAATGTAATAGAATATCTACTTTAAATAGATGATTCTTGTTCCGTCTACACTACATGCTGATGCTGCAGCCCTGCAGCTGACTCTTTTTCGTGGTGTTGCCAACATGAAATCGCTCCTTCGTGCACACTTATGTCATATCTGTACTTTGAATCCGTCATTGACGTAATGATTATCGGCTTTAAAACTGAGTGTATGATTTCGGGGAATGTCTGCGCAAAACGAATTAAAAGTTGCAGTTTTCTCGGATGCGCTGTCTATTGCGGTTCTCGGGTTTAAACTAGGTGTGAACGACACCGAACTGAAGGAAGAAAAAGAGGAAGAACCAAAGAAATAGCAAAAGCCAGAACGGCTTGTGTCCAGATTAACTGTGAAATGCAAAAATAAGGATTTTGTTTGGATTTACTGCCTAATGTTAAGAAGGATTCATTTTAATATGTAAGTTTAAGTTTGGTAGCTTTACTGAATATGCGTTGTGCGATAAATGCGTATCGAGTTCTCAGATTCAGAACAAAGTCTCAGCTTCTGCAGCTCCGGCCCCGCTCGCATATATTTTTAGCTCTCTCCGTTCTCGATCTGCCAAATATTCCACTACGCTTCTAAGAGATGTCCCGGAATGCCGTGTTATAATGCAAAACCTTGGCTAATTCTCAATAAATTCTGAACTCTCTGACCTCTTGCTACTGCTCTTTCTTTGATATTTAATTTTCATGCTTTACATCTGTATAAGGTTAAGTTTAATCAAACCTTAGCAACGGTTGTTCCTTCCCATATGTTTGTATGAGTAGAAAACGCTACCTTGTACTCGTACTGGCCATCAGCTTACTCTTCTCTTTACTGCCGTCCAGCTGTGTGGTGTAGACCTTCATTTAAACTCAAGCTCATCCATCTTTATGTAACTTTTTCTGACACTTTCTATTTTTATTAAAGTGAACTAGCTGCCAACAATTTTCCTCATTTACTTTCACCATTTTAGAATTTTGTGAGACTGATCACAGATGTCATCTGTGGTTAGCTTTAATCAAATCATATTCTGCAATGTACCTATTGCGGTTTTTGAATGGAGAGAGCCAACTTCCTGTGGAATGATTGATTGTTGGTGGTTCTAGATTTCTTTCCCTCACTTTCGCTAACTGTGTTGGTTGTATAATATACTATTATGTACTGTTCATTAGAAAAGGATCTTACGTTAGAGAAGATTCTACTTTCCTAAGTTTTTATTCATCATTATTTTTGTGATGCACTTGTTTGTGAATAGGTTGTCACTGAAGTGCTCATTTTTGACTGCTAACCTGTACTGTATGAAGTAATGACAATTTTTAACTGTTACTAACAATGGTTGTTTCTCTTATTTCTTTCAGTAGTCTTAACTAGACTCATGAAGAGTTGCAAATCCCACAATGTCTGTGCATTACAAATTCAAATCAACAAAAGACTATGACACTTTAACTTTTGATGGCTTACACATATCATTAAAAGATCTGAAAAAGTCAATATTTCAACAGAAAAATTTGGGGAAAAACACAGACTTTGACCTTCTTATAAAAAATGCCCAAACTGATGAAAGTAAGTATTTGTCTTTTTCATAGTCCATATCTTATTAATTTTTAAATTATTCCTACCTCTTGATTGACACATTACATTGTTTCCAGTATATAATGATGAAAGCACATTAATTCCCAAAAACACGTCTCTGATTATTCATCGTGTTCCCTTATCTGCGCAAGCAAAACGTGCCAAGTATGTTTTCAGAATGAAACTGATTTTTTATTGTTATCCATTTGTTCTTTTGGCTATGTTTCTACATAATATATCATTTTTTTGTTCAGTTCTAAGCAAGGCCTTAATCCACACTTACTACCAGCAAATAGAGACCAGCTCTTTAAAGATGGAGAATCTGCAGGTTTTATTCATTCCTCAGTGAGTTTATACCAATATATGTATTGATTTTGTTCTATGTTTCAAAGAAAATGTTTTTAATATTTCAATTTCCTTTTTTGGTACTTGTTTTGCAGCAAGTTGATTTGGCACGGATGGAAGGAAGTGAAGATGATAAAATTTCGGCTATGATGTCACAGTCTACAATGGACTATGATCCTTCAAAGTGAGTTGAGTTGCATTTTTAAGTCTTCTTTTCTTATGCTGGTCATTGTGCAAGTGTTGAGGTATATCTGTGTTTCAGTTATCAGCGAATACGTAACAGTCAGACTGGACCTCCACCTACTACCTATCGCTGCAACAGGTGCAAAGCCCCTGGGCATTGGGTGAAAGATTGTCCATTAAAGGACCTAGAGGTGAGGTTGATCATTATTTTTTATTCATATTGCCTCTTCTTCCACGCACCTCGTTCATATTTTTTCTTCCTAGGATTCTGTGGAGATAAAAAAGAGCACTGGCATACCCCGTAGTTTTATGGTTCCTGTGGAAGGACCATTAGTACCTGGTGCCATGATGACCCCAGAGGGCCATTATGCAGTACCTGCCATTGATCAGTAAGTAATCTTCTAAAACTTTGTTTGCATTCATGACAACCTGTTTTTATTTTTGCTGTAACTGCTTGAGCCAAACTGATCAGTCCCAATACTGTTGTGGGCTTAAAAACAATAACTATTGACACTATTCTACTCCTTTTGCAGCCAAGCGTACAAAGAGGGCAAGAAGGAACGTCCTCCTTTCTCTTCGGAACCTATTCCAGAACCTGAAAAGCCAGAAATTCCTGAAGATCTTCTCTGCTGTGTCTGCAAGGATCTTCTTACAGATGCAGTCATGATGCCGTGTTGTGGAAACTCTTTTTGTGATGAATGTAAGGCAACCAAAAACATCCTTCCATATTTTTGTCTTTATTTATACTTCTGCTTTTTTGGAAAACTGACACATTTATTTTGTTACTAGGCATCCGTGCTGTCCTTTTGGAATCTGAAGATCAAGAGTGTCCTGTGTGCCATGAGAAAGAAAAGACTCCAGAAATGCTGATTCCAAATAGGTTCTTACGAAAACGTGTCACTGATTTTGGTGATACGACAGGCTACCGTAAACCACACAAGTCACAGCCAGTACCACAACAGCCACCTGTTCAACAAGCAGCATCTCAACCAGATCACCAGATTCCGTCTGATCCGGCACCTGACTTGTCTTCATCGAAGTCATCATCACGAATTGAAGGTTAGTGTCCTCGTTACTGTCCCATACCTGTTTCTATATCTGTAACCTCTTTAACAAATTTTGACTCACACCTTGGCCTGTTGACAGGTGAAGCATCTGTGCAACGTCCATCTCCTCCTCCATCACCTTTCATCCAACCACCCATAAGTACTGGATCAGGCATCCCTGTCTTAGGAGCTCCCATAAAATCATCATCGCACCATTCAGATGTCACTGTAAAGCACTCAGCTGACCATCCATCCTCATCAAGGACAGAAACAGCCTTGGATACTAAGCAGGAATACGCCCGAGGACATGCTAAACAAGATAGACAGCCCAGGGATAGGACATATGATAGGAAACGTCAGAGGGACAGAGAGTTCGAAGAGTCACGGGACAGGGGCAGGGACAGGGAGTCGGAGCGCCCACGCTCCCGCCGCTCCCCCCATCATTCTCAACCTTCCTCACATCCTACAGGTGTTGCAGCTGACAACAACCACAGCGTCCGGGATGTGCAGCGCATGGGGTACCATATGTGAGTCTCAGTGGAATTGCTGTCATTCGGCACAATATTAAAGAAACGACTTTTCTAATTGTTCTGTTTCTTCAGGCATGAGGATAGAGCAGGTACGCCTACTATTGATGAACGCAACCTGGATGGAGGAGCAGGTTTACACCACGCTCAAGCAGCTCACCATCCCCCTCCTCTGCACTATGCTGACATGTCAGTGCCACCTCCTGCTGTTCCTGCACCGTACCCTCATCCAGCGTACGGTAAGCCGAAAAATCATTATCGCCTCATTTTTAGTGTAGCCAGTGGCCAGCTATGGCTGTTAGTGAAAGAATTGCATGAAGTGCTAAGCAGAAGACCAAGTGATAACGGACATGTCCCAGCTAGATTAATGATACTTACTGTGGCTTTTATTTCTTCATATGTATATTTTGCATGGAAACCTCACCAACCTGTATGTATTTGACCTAATCCTTTCTTACTTAAAGGGCCTCAATGTTTTGCTGTTACACAACTTAAATCTCCTGATTGGGGTAGATGAACTTGCAGCATGCCTAGACATTAATTTCCCCCTTTATATTTCACAAATTGCCTCTCGCTAGATGCTTCAGACTACTTCTAGATTAAGTATGTGGTTTAAGTGCCAACCATGACGTCTCTTCTGAAAATGTATGTGTAGGCTTTGCATGTTCTTGAGATTGTTTCAAATTATTTCTTTCCCCCCTTCCCCTAAGGTACAGCAATAGTGTCCTGCGACCATTTGTATTAACCCAACTAACTTGTACTAACGCACCTTCCACATGTTAACACACGCTTCCACTTATACGTATCTTCCATACAACATGTTGATCCTCCACTGATAATGTAGCATACCATATACTAAATGGAAGGCGTGTACAAGACTACCGGTGCCGTGGCGACAGATGGGAGGGGCGAGAGCGACACAGATACTCAAGACGCTTCGGGTGGGGGCGCCATTTTTGCCCAGGTAACAAGGGTGAAAGATCTTTTGGAAAGGATTTTGTGTGACTCTTGATGCACCTTGCTCCCAGTTTTCTTTGAAGCCTCAACAAGAGCACTGACTATATTTTGGTGCATACTTGGCTATGTAGAATTAGTTCTTTCATCTGAAAAAAAAAGCTAGAAATCTAACAATTACTCTAGCTTGTCTTAAATTACCATTTTTTTTTTGCTCTGTATGTACCAAAAGATACCCTGGAGAATGTATATATTTTAAACTTCTTTGTCAGTGCATAATTTTCTTGCCTCCTTTATTTTGTGCGTGTGAAATGCCGGTTAGATTATAATTTAATGACACTCACCTTCGCTGATATTGTTACTACATTTTCTCAACATATTCCACAATCCTTTTGATTTAAGTGTTCTTTGCACGTTCTTATGGATGATTATGCCTCTTGAATGCATTCAATGCACTAGTGTCTTCGGTTGCTTTAAATATTTAGCGTGATACGGTAGTAGTGTATTAATTTTGAAACCTGGTTAGTTGAGTCTAACTCACCTCAACCCGGGGATTTATTGTTTTAAAAAGGAGAAAGAAAGAAACTTTTTCTCCTTCTTTCTCTTGTTGTTGCATTGCTTCATTTCAGAAAAGTGTTAATATACTGTACATATTTAATTTTTATTGATTTTGGTTGGCTTTAATTGCAGATCGAGCTCAAGGTCATCCTGGATATGGCCCCCAGCGGTGAGTACCATTTATTTTATTTGTTTGTGTGTATTCTGAATGCCCATCTTGTGCTTGATACTTGCCTCATGGAAAACCAGGGCATGCTTGTATTGTATGCTCAAATGACTAACTATCCTCAAACAATTGGTGTCCTGTTGTGCTTTGAAAATTATGGGGCCACTACTGTTTTGGTGTTTAAACCAATAATTGGTTGAACAGCATCAATCGTGCACCAACTCCTTATTGTTTCCTTCAATCATTCATCTGCCATCTCCCATCCTTGATAGATAAGTCATACTTGACTTAAACAAATTATTATTTTTACATTGCTCTTTTAAGAGTATTTCAACTTATTTTTACATGAACTTCACAATTAACATACCTATATCAAATAATCATTTCATCCTCCTTTCTGCTATCAATTATATGTGCTGACCTCTTTCATATATTTGAATTACAATCCACTCACTGTCGTCTAATGTGTGGTGTCTTGGGTTTGGCTGCTGCCTTTTGCGTTGTGGTTCAGAGGCCTGGAGGATGGTTCAGGATACAGCCAGCCGGTGTCGGTTCCCGTTCAGCACATGTACATTACACCGCCATCGTCTTTGCCTCCTCCCTCTGCTCTGGGACCTGTCAAACAGCCGGTTCCGTTAGGGTAAGTCGGCTCGTTCCGACCGTGTTCGTCATGCATGTTTATTTTTTTGATTTGGTGTGCTGGTCTTCTTATTTCTCTTCCCATCTTTCGATAGTGTTGTCTCCTCTTTTGATTTAACTCGTAGATTGGTGACTTTTGGACACTGTCCCAAGACAGTTGCTGCTGGCCTTCTTAGACTCGTTTTGCTCTAATAAAATTTCTTGTTACTCATTTTTTTTTACATTGCATGAATAAGCTCCTTGCATTTTCACTCAGAAATCCTCATTACACTCTTTCCTTCCTGTTATGACAAAGTGCTATTATGTGAGAGAATTGCACTCGTTCAACATAGGTAGTATTCCTGAACTTGCCTCGTTCCTTCCCTGCATTTTACTTTCTACAGTTGTAGAGATTGTAATTTCTGTGGTTATCATATTCCTTCATGGACTGGAGTAGGTAGCTGACTTGTTACAAAAATATGTTTATGTGGAATGTGAGAGTGTTTTTGCGAGAAGGAAGTACCTTCTTGAAATACTGTTGGTATTTCCACCATCAGATTGTTTGCACCACCCATTGGTCCTTTAGGTTTGATTTGTTTCTTCTTACTCCCGAGACCTTGTGCCTCTCCTTTTTGGTGTGATGACTTTTATCTTACTTTTCCTGTATTCCTGTATGTAATTTGTTAGTTTAGATCGCTTAAATTAGCATTAATTTTAAATTAATATTTTTTGTTGCAGTGGTTACTATGATGATAGAACTATGGCGTACTCTGTACCCCCTCAAGACCCAAAATATGGTAAGATAAAGTGCTCACCTTTACAACTAAAATGACTTTTTACAGTGAACATTACTCTAAATTTTGAGTTTTTATTGCAGGATATCGAGATAACTATGACCGGGGTCCTGCACGGTACCCACCTCATAATGGAAGTCAAGCAGGGTAAGTTCCTTTTATTTCATATATCATCTGGTTACTGGTTGCTTTTATATTCCAAAGGGGAGGGAAAAAGTTGGTTTTCTGTGAATGTTATTTTTTCCTTCAACGTTTTTTCCATAAATCTCTTGGAGGCTTAATGGGGTGGGCGGATTCTTTCTCAAATGGTTCTCTGAAAAATTGCTGAGCTTTTCTGTTTTTTTGTCATTAATCTCTCTTTCTTTCGGGCATTTTTGTCCATTGCCTTTTTTTTTTTAACTCCTGTGTGTTTGTTCACTGGGCACGTTGTGTGATATGTGAATGTGTGTGTGTTTGTTGTTCACCAGGCACAATTTGGACCCGTTAGAAGAGTTTGAACGTAGATTGAGGATGAAAGAAGAGAATGAGAAACGGAGAGATAAGTTACGTCAGAGGAGTCCACGTTCACGATCGTTCTCCCGATCCCGGTCCAGATCCCGGTCCCGGTCCCGCACCCCCCGCTCGCGCACTCCTGTCCTGTCCCGGGTCCGCAGCCGCACCCGCAGTCCTCGAAGCCGCAGTCGCACACCGCGGCGGTCCCTCAGCCGCACTCCTCCTCTCAAAATTAGAAAGTTTACAAGATCACGCTCCAGAACACCCAGGTAAGGTGATCTGGAATACTAGCAGTAGTAGTAGTAGATACAGGTGAATCAAAGTCCTATTAAACTTTACCTGAATCACCACTTGATTGTCTAGGAGGTCATGGAGTCGGTCTATCTCTCGAACTAGACGATCGCTCACTCCTCGTCGTTCACGAACTCCCCCTCCAAGAAAAAGGTCTCGCACTCGCACGAGAACTCGCTCGCGAAGCAGATCCCGTTCGAGAAGCAGATCTCCCTCCTTCAGCATTAGTAGGTAAGTTTCGTGGCCGGTAGCACAGACGTACATAACGAAATCTGAGGCATAATGACAGTGCACAGGAGATAAAGGGTGGGGTGTTCTCTTTGACTGGTTGAATTCTTTATAATGGAGACCTCCAAAAGACCAACATGATAGTTGTTTTGGAGGCCCTCTATAACAACCTTTGCAGTCCACTCTTACACTCGTGTCACTGGATGAAAGCTTTCTACACAACTTACTTTTTCAGTCTGAGTTTGGTGGGATTAGTGTTACCGGGATGTCTTTTAAATCAGAATGTGAATGCTCCACATGCTTTCATTTGAGTGTGCTGTGTTCTGCTGTCTTCTATTGAAGGCTTTGTGGATGAAATTTGCTTTTGCTTTAATGTGCTTCGTGTAATTTGCGATGACTTTAAAACTGATCTCCAGATTACACCCTTTTTTGCTGAAGTTCTTGTGTTAATCCTCTCTGTTCTCTTTTCTAGATCACGGTCACGTTCGCTGTCACCACGTGAAAGACGTCCATTGTCTCCAAGACCCAGGCGGGATATACATGACAGGGATGGTCCAAGAATGTTTAGATCTCGAAGCCGGAGTCCTCCCCCAAGGTATTAATCTATGAACTGCTTAGATAGCTGTACCAATGCTGATGTGACCCAGTACATGTTATCTGATGGTTTCCTTCCTGTTTTAGATACCCTCGAGGATATCCAAGGGATGCACCTCTACCCTATGATTCTGACATCAATTATGGAAGAGGTCGTGGACGAGGTCGAGGTCTCAGGGGGAGATCTGCAGGACCAGGCAACCAGGCTGGCATGCTTCCATATCGCAAGGATTATGATATGGCTCCAAGGGACAGCTATCGATATCCATCTGATGGGCCGTTACCTTACGGCCACCATCCTCAGCACACCAGGTATCTTAACGTACATCCTAGCCTTGCCCTACTGGGAGGGTATTGTCATCTTGGGTGTGCGCTTTCTTTCAGTAGTTTTATTTGTGTGGGTTACCATTTTCTTGAGCAGATACATAACATGTGCAGAACTCTTCTGACAGATTCAGTAAGACATAATTTGAAGCTCTCAAATCTCATTCCAAGACATTTTGTTCACTGAATTGCATGTTTTCCCTTCGAAACAAACCAAAACTTCGGTTTGAGAGTGTTACTCCAATCACTTGTTTGTTTAGTGTTAGTTTTTAAATGTGTGCTGAGTCTTAGCAGAGTCTGTTTTGCCTTTTGTTTCATGATGCACCCAAGCTCAGTAAAGGTATCTGAAGCAACATTCCATAGGCAATCAAAAAAAAAAAATTGTTTCTGATTGTTTAAGGCTGTCATACAAATTGAATTGGTGTTTGCAATTTCTCACCTTATAGTTCTACAAATAAGGGAATAAAATAAAAACATCACATTTTTAACGCTGTTTTGCAATTGAAATTCTATAAACTGTACACATCAATTGCACTCATTGTGAGATACTTTTCATCATGAATCCACAACATGTCTGTGAGTAAGCAGTCCATTGAATGTGGGGTGAAGTGACTTTTAGGTCTTAGGTAGCTTGTTTACTTTTTATAGCATTCTCTATTTTCAGTTGACGTCCTGTTACATAGCTTAAATAATTTTTTTTTCAAGTTAATGTCTGCCAATTGATCTATTCATAGTCATAGGGGTAGCTTGCACCCGCGCATGTATTGAGGTCATTACTTCATCGAATTATTTTGTGTCGAATCTTTAGGATGTACAGACTATTCGAGATGTGGTTTACTATTGTTGTGTTCAAGCAGGAGGGTGTCCCCCTCTTGCATTTGTTATCCTTTTGTTAACATTCATGTACTGTGATATTTTATTGTGTCTGTTGTGTTGTCATCTTAACATTCAAGTTTGTCCAAAGTCTGGTTTCCTGTGCATGTTTTTAGCTTACTAGCGATTTTCTTCTCATTTGAAACTTTAATACTGAAAGGCTCTAGTACTTACTTCTGATACTTATATTGTGTTGTGTTAGTGGCTGTGAGAATGTGTAACTGATCTGATACCATTCTCACCAAGCGAACATTCTCATTTAGTTGTGATGCCATGTCCACTCAGCACATTCTAGCTCATTGTCACGTGGCATTTAAAATTTACTTTTGGTGTTCAAATCCATGCGTGACACCTTTGTATTCCTTCATGACAATTCACACTCACTCACATTTTTCTCTTTGGTATGAGGTACATATTTTCATGTATCTTGAATGTATATAACATTTTCATTACCCTACTAGAACATCCACAAGTCAGCAGTAGAATGTATTGATTTTCAAGTTTTCTGCTGGAGCACTGTGAATGAACGTAAAATCTTAACACATAACCATAATCTTTCTTTTCCCATGTCAATAAATGTTACCAAAATGTACTTCTTTATGTGGGGACACTCCTAACAAAACTGGACAGTAGTTCACCAGTGATGAACACCTCACTATTGCTAGACTGCATTTATGTGAATTAAACTAGTAATTGTATCAGCTGAATGCCGGTTTCTTTCCTCTTTTATTCATTGATGTCAACAAAAATTGTCTTTTACTCATAATTTTAAAGCCATTAACTCTTACCCCTGATGCTACAAATTTATCATTTTTGTATGTTCCATACTGAAATGTAACTCTCTGTATGTCTGTTGTGTTGTATATCTTGGCATTTTCTCAAATCCTTCTTCATTTTTGTGTTTAACTACTATCACTTAGATCGCCGTCTGTAGTGACGAAGATCAATAAATTTTATCTTCAGTATCCCACTAAGTCATGTACATAAAGATGTATGGGCAATCTGCCTTGTAAAGGTTTTGAAATGTATGCTAAGCATTTTTTTTTTGTTGAAAATTTACAATGATGTGGGTAATGGGAAATGGGGGAAAAAATCATATTGGATTTTTTCAATCTACTTTTTGATAGTGATTGTAAGTTCTTCTTAAAATGTATTTTGTTTCATTTGAGTGTCTTTTTTGTTTATGATTATATTTGAGTGAAACAACATTGTTAATACCACATTTTTATTTCTTTTACTGTGATATATTGTTGTGATATATTTACTATTTGTGATCCATCTCTGTTACTTTGTACTGGTTCTCAATGGCACGTCTGCTCCTTACAATCTTTTGAATCAGTTACAAAGTGCACTGATACTGTAGGTCCTTGAATCATTCTTTTTATTGCAAAAGATCTGACTGCACAGAAAACTTCTGTGTTTGAAAGTAGTGGTACAAGCTGTTGGTTTGTAATTCAGAATGGTTGGTGGCGTTCGTAAAAAACAGACTGCGTACCAGTCAGACTGCCATCAGCATGTTCTATGTTTTGGAAGTTTGCAATTTTGCAGAGCCTTCCTTCTGCCAAATAGTCTTTATTCTTGCCAGCCATGAAAGCTACCTTTTTTATCGTAGTAAAAGAATTTCTGTGAAATATCTGTGATACACGGTTATGTAATTCTGTACTGTGCCATGAATAAAAAATCTCTTGATTGTTGATCATGGGTTTCATTGATTCAAATAAGCATAGAAAACGCGATTCTTATGCCTTTCTTTTTCACAGCATCCAAAGAAGATACGCTGGAAGATATTTTGTGAATCCCTGTCTTCATCGCTGCAGTGGCACAGTTCTAAGTTAAACAGTAGTGTTTTAAGACTTGGGATGCGCCACCTTCTCAGTAAATTTGTTTTCTTCTGTAGAGACATTGATTTGATAAAATCATGTGGAATTTCCTGTGAATCTAAAGGAAATGATATAATGATTTGAACAGAATTCTTATTTTTTACACAGCCATCCTTTGGATTCATTGATGACTAGGTTGTTCTCCATACAGCATAGGTATTATTGTTTGGTGATCGTCATAGTACATCAGGCACTTATTTGTATATTTTTCTAGCAAACTAGTCAATCCCGAAATGAGGAACTTGAAGAAAATGTTGAAACATGAAAAGGTTCAGCCTTCAGTCAGGACCTTTCCTCAGAGGTGGGAAGGAGTTTGGGAAACTTCGGCATTATTTGAGTGCCAATGAATCATTCTTGCCAAGAATCGACAGTTTGGGAGTTTTCATTCCTCATTGTGATGTCTTTAATCATTGCCTACATTAATCCTTGTGCTTGGTTTTTATAGGCAGGTTGATGGTTCTATATTAAAACCATCCACTTATGCTGGAGGTCAATCTTCTTCATATTTCCTTACATGACATGAAAAGGAAGTGTGTAGAAGTAAATTAAGTAGCCTCTCATTTATTTATTTTCTACTTGTTCTGAAGGGTTTATATATGATTTAAGCTTAGAATGTTTAAAGGTGATTTTGCTTGCTGTCCCTTTCTCTACTTTAGTCTGACTGTGTGTCTTTCCATAATATTGGTGACTACTTTTCCTGTTCCATATCTGATATTTTCAATTGCATTGTGGCAAACAAAGTATTTGAAAGTTTTCTTGTGTTATCTTCACTGTATACCTAGGAATTTTGGATTCAATAACTAAATTACTAGGTAAACTTGAGAAGAATATATCGAGTACTTTTTAGCTATTAATTCTATAAGTTCCACATTTGCTGTCTTGGCAGGAATTCAAAACTATCGTTTTCATTTTCCTTTAGCGTAGTCTCCTGAAATTGTGGAAGTGTCACCCTCTTTTTTCCCACTTGATGCCCAGTAACGTTTCCAGTACCGCCTGCTCACTAACATGATGCTCCGGGCCGATTCTCAACTCCAGTCAGGGGGGCGTGGCCGGCGGCGTCTCCTGTCGGCCCCGCGCACCCACCCTCCCCGACGCCGGCTCAGGTTGTCTTTCATTGCCGCAGGTACGGAGACCGACCCCTGCCGCTGTCCGCCCTTCCTCCCGGCGCCGTCCCCGGCCTGGGACCCGCCCCTGCGTCCTCGGGCCCGCTGTCCGGGCCGTACCGGCCGCCGAGGCTGCCTTCTCCGAGGAGCGGGCGCTACGACGCGGACCCCCGCGAGCCCCGGGACGCGCCGCTGCTGGCGCAGTACCACCACCACCAGGCCACCGCCGGCGCTCTGCCGCCCGCCGCGCCCGCAGCCCTGCCGGGCCGTGATGATCGGGAGCGGGACCGCGACGGTGACCGGGACCGCGACCGCGACCGGGACCGCGACCGGCCGGGTCGGGAAGCTGCCCCCCGCAGAGACAAGACGCCGCCGCCGCCCGGGACCTGGGAGCCCGGCTGGGACCGGGACAGGCCGCCCGCCAGGGACAGGTCGCCGGCGAGGGACAGGACGCCGGACAGGACCCGCAGCGCCACGGACAGGCCGCGGTCCGCGGACCGCCCCCGCGACAAGGAGACGGACAAGGACCGCGGGCTGGACAAGGAGCCGCTGCCGGCGCCGCCCGGGGTGCCGGAGCACGACGCCCAGCGGGACCGCGGCGACCGCTCCCGCGAGGCTAAGGACTCGAGGGACTCGAGGGACTCGCGGGACATCAGGGAGATCCCGAGCCTGGGGCACCCCGGCCATGCTGCCCACCCGGGGATGCTGCCGCCTCACCAGCACCCCCACCCCCACCAGCACCCCCACCCGCAAGCTCACCCCCACACCCACCAGCACCCCCAGGGCATCATGCCGGTGCTCGGCTGGCACCCCGGCATGCCCCCCGTGGGGCCCGTCCCCGTGGGCCCCGGAGGGCACATGATCCCGCCCCTCATGACGCAGCCCGTCATGTACGACAACAGGGACTGGGATCGCCTGCGCGACCGGCCGGACCGCCCAGAGCGGCCCAGGCGGGATGACTTCAGGCCCAGGGACCGTGACCGGGACAGAGACCGCGAACGCGACCGGGACCGGGACCGCGACAGAGAGCGGGATCGGGATCGGGATCGCGACCGGGATCGGGACCGCGACAGAGAGCGGGATCGGGACTCCCACCGAGGCAAGGAGCGGGACAAGGACCGCGACCAGCACAGGGACAGGGATAGAGAGCGGGACAAGGACCGCGATCACCACGACCGGTCCAGAGACAAGGACCGCGACCGTGACAAGGACAAGGACAGGGAGAAGGGGGCTCACCACTCGTCCAGCAAGGAGGGCCGCTCCAGGGAGGGCAAAGAGAACCGGCAGACCCACCCCCACTCACGGGAAGACGACAAGGAGAAGGACCGGGACAGGGAAAAGGAGAAGGAGAGAGAGAAGGAGAAGGAAAGGGAGCGCGAGAGGGAGCTGGCCAAGGAGAAGAAGAAGGAGAAGGAGGAGGCCAAGGCGGCCAAGAAAAAGAACAAGAAGGACAAGAAGGAGAAGAAACACAGCATCAGCGAGAAGGACAAGAAGGCGAAGAAGCACAAGGAAAAAGTTAAGGACGAGTTGCCCGACGGCAAGAAGTCCGACAAGAAGGCTGTTAAGACGGAGGATGAGGACGAAGACGAAGTGGACAGTAGTGTTCTGGCCCCCGGCCTGGCCGACGGCCTCAAGACTGAGGGCGTGTCGCTGTCGGACGAGGCCGCGGTCTCCAAGGTGAAGGACGAGCCCCCGGTGCAGGAGCGCCTGCAGGAGAAGACCCCCGACGGCAAGGAGGCGGAGCTGTCGCAGGTCGAGTCGCTGGCGGCGTCCCTGGTCGGCAAGGAGCCCGACAGCACCCCCAGCGGCGTCGGCCTGCTCGTGGGGCTGGGGCTCGTCGACAGCGGCGGCAGCGGGGGCGGCAGCGGCTCCACCGACTCGCCGAAGACGTCGGAGGCGACGCCGGAGCGACGCGCCCACACGGTGATGCCCGCGGAGCCCGACACCAACACGCCCAGCCCGCCCAAGAGCGGCGTGAGCGAGATGCTGGCGCCGCTGCCGGAGCCCTCCAAGTGGGAGCTGATGGAGGACGGCTCGAGCACGGTGTACGAGTCCTCGGGCCAGGAGAACGAGTCCAGCACGGAGCAGAGCGGCGGCGGCAAGGACAAGGTGGTCACCTCCGAGGTGATCAAGCGCGCCGAGAACGCCATCTTCCAGAAGGCGAGCAACGCCATCCGGCCCATCGAGTCCAAGAAGAGCGAGAGGAAGGTGTACGTGGACAAGGAGCGCGACGGCAAGGACCGGGAGAGGGACAGAGAGAGGGAGCGGGACCGCGACAAGGAGCGCAAGGTGTCGTCCACCACGCCCGACCTGGCTGTGGCCGACCTCGCGCAGCCCGACACCCGCGAGGCCAAGGAGGTGAACAACAGCATCACCATCACCGTCCCCGTCCGCATCGGGGCCGGCGTCGGCGCCCCCGAGGCCAAGGAGGAGAAGAAGGAGAAGTCCTCGCCGGTGCGGATCTCCGCCAAGGATAGGCTGGGCGGCCGCGTGGACGACGCCAAGGTGGAGCACCGCGAGCCCTCCTCGTCGGGCCGCAGAGTGGTCCGGTACAGCCCGAGCTCCACGTCCGCCGCCACCTCGGAGGCCGCGGCCGCCTCCACCACCTCCTCGTCCTCGCGCCACCACCACCACCGCCACCACCACAAGCAGGCGGCCTCCATCGCGATCGGCCTCAACCCCGAGAGGCCGGAGCCGCGCTCGAGCACGCCGCCCTCGTCGGTGGAGCGCAAGCACGGCCACCGGCACTCCAGCGAGGACCGGCGCCGCCTGCAGGAGCGAGAGAGGGAGCGCGAGCGCGAGCGAGAAAGAGAGCGGCGCCGCGGGCACCACGACCTGGACGCGGGCCGCGCCGGCCGCGGGGACTCGCGGTCTGGGGACGACCGCGACCGGCGGCGGCACCACGACGAGGACCGCGAACGAGAGAGAGAGCGCGAGCGAGAGAGAGAGCGCGAGGACCGGGAGCGCGGCGGCGCCAGGAGGAGCCGCGACCTCCGCGAGGACCTGACCGAGAAGGCCCAGGGGCACGTCTCGAGCCGGGTGGTGGGCGTGGTGCACCCCGTGGCCAAGGAGGCCCAGGAGGTGGTGGAGAAGGCGAGCAGCAGGTCGCTGTCCCCCGTCAGCCACAAGGCGCACGCCCACAAGGTGAAGGAGGCCAAGAAGAAGCGGCGCCGCTCCCGCAGCTCGAGCCGAGAGCACACGAAGAAAAAGAAGAAGAAGAGGGACAAGAAGAAGCGTAAGAACAAGAAGAAGAAGGCCAAGAAGGTGGAGAAGAGCGACTCGAGCGACGACGATGACGACGATGAGGATTCTGACGAGGACGACGACGATGAGGAAGAAGAGGAGCAGGAGCAAGAGGCGCCGAAGAAGCAAGCGAAAGGCGGCAGCGCCGACAAGTCCAAAGAGGCCAAGAAGCAGGAGGCCGACAAGAAGAGCCCGCCGGACGGCGACAAGGCCGCGGCGAAGGCCTCCGACGCGGCCTCGCCGCAGAAGAAGAAGCGGAAGCCCTCCCTCGGCGACAAGAAGGCGGGCCTGGATGAGGCCAGCTTCGAGCCGGACTATGACGCGTCCTCGTCGGGTGAGAGCGAGGCCGAGGAGGGCGAGGTGGACAAGGCCGACAAGACCAACGGCGGGGAGGCTGCCGAGGGCGACGGCGAGGCCGAGGCCGAGGCCGGCGGCGGGGAGGCCGCGCCCAAGAAGCGCTCCCGGTCCCCCGACGGAGCTGCGGCCGACGAGGACAAGAAGGCCAAGCTGGACGCGGAGGGCGCCGAGGCCGACGGCAAGAAAACCAAAGACGTGAACAAGAAGGAGAAAGGGAAGAAGGAGAAGGCCGCCAAGAAGCGGGCGAAGAGCGAGAGCTCCTCGGAGAGCGAGTCCAGCTCGGACGAGGACAGCAGTGAAGAAGATAGCAGCTCTGACTCCTCTGAAGAAGAGAAAAAGAAGAAGAAGCGGAAGGCCAAACGGAAAAAGAGGGAAGAGAAGAAGAGAAGGAAGAAGGCTAGAAAAAAGAAGACTGAGTCTAGCTCAGACTCTGATTCTGACTCCGAGGATTCCTCGAGCAGTGACTCAGATTCTGGTAAGAAACACTCTGGCAAGTCAAAGAAGAAACACAAAAGGAAAGCTAAGAATAAGAAAAAGAAATCAAAGCATAAATAATGATGAAATACATATGCACATTTGTAAATTTTGATGCGGACTTTTGTCTCAATGTTTTGTTGGGCGGGGTACTGTTGTATTTTATGAAAGGACTTGCTTGTTAGCATTTGCTCATGGTAAATAATTTTGTGTTTGAATATGGTTATTATGTGGGACACATCTACTTATGAATGCTGTGCATTGTTTGAGTTTTTTGCTGTTTCCCTTTATTGTAGAAAGAATGTATGTTAGTACTCTTTGATATTGTAATCTTCATTCCAAAAAAGGAAAGGTGAGCTGTGATTCAATATTATGAGAAGGCTCGTAGAGCCTTGGTTTTCGAAATGACGGTAACATGATTTTGTAAAATTATTGTACCCTTCTCATTTTCATTGTACATAGGCTAAGAAGCTTTCATTGTCATACAATGTCAAGAATTTCTTCTTTGTTCATAGTCTTGATCTGAGATAAATGACTGATGGCACAAATTAAGTGTCGAAAGGACTCACAATGTGTTCGTTAAGTCCTTACAATGTGTCCTATTGATTTCATGTAGATTGATGCCAGTCACATGTGTACATTGTTTTGAAAAAAAATAAAATTATAATTTTCTATAGCAACAGCTGTATTTTATTTACCCTAAGGAGGAAAAGAAATTTTCTGAGGCTGAGAAATACAACACAGAGTATCTACATTCCATACTTCGTGGCATACACTAACGTTAATCAGTAAATAAAATAATTATTATTAGCCATGCATCATGCATGAAGAGAATTTTTCTACAAATTTCACACACTGAACAAAATTAAGACGGAATGCTCAGCCAGCATGCTATTTTGTAGGCACACTCATAAAAGATTGAATATAAGGAAATATTCACAAGAGAAGCAAATGATAAGTTACACAGAGGGACTCTGTGGGTCCGAAAAAGAAAACACGGTTTTGTTCATGATACAGTTCTTTTTATTTTATTGCCACCTTCTGATATAAGGTGCCAACATATGACATGACAATGAAGTGAGAATTTTCATTGAGCCATTGAATCGACGAAAAGCTATGGCATCTCCCTCATTCACCGTCTCGCTCCGAACTGGAAGCCACCCCCACTACTCCCCAGGCCCAGGCTAGCGCCCGCGGAGCCAGAGCCAGATTGGAAGGACGAGCTGCCGCCGCCGCCGCCACCGCCACCGGCCGCGTCGAACTTGTTGCGAGGGTCCGCGTAGCCGCCACCTGGGAGGCTGGGGGCGCTGCTGCCGAGGCCGAGCCACGGGCCGAGCCCAGCGCCGACCGGGCTAGAGCCTCCCACATTCCCGGCTCCAGCCGCGGACCCCAACCCCAGTCCCGGCAAAAGGGAGCCACCCACTCCCAGTCCACTCCCTCCAAGGCCGCCACCGCCACTACCACCACCGCCGCGGCCGAAACCAGTCAGGCTGTCGACCGCGTGGTTAGAGAAGCCAGAAACGTGACCTCTGCTATTCCCTTCTGTTCGGTCTTGCCCTTCTGCCCCGGCGCCCACATGCTGTGGTGCGGCCTGGCCGCCGAGCCCAAAACCAAAATCACCGATGCCGAAACCGGATCGCGAACCCAGGCCGCTGGAGCCGGAGCCCTCGTGACCCGACGGCTTATCCGCACCGGGCACCTGCGGCTGACCTCCGTGGTGACCTTGTCCGAGCGAGCCCTCGTTAGGGCCCCCCAGGCCGGAGAGGCCTAGTCCGGACAGACCGCCATGCCCACCTAGCCCGCCGCTGTTGCTACCATGTCCTCCCTGACCACCTGACCCTTCGCTGTTGCTACCATATCCACCTAGCCCGCCAATGTGGCCACCAAATCCTCCCTGACCACTTGGCCGTTCATTGTTGCTATCAAATGCTCCCTGGCCTCCTCCTCCTAGCCCGCCAATGTGGCTACCATATCCTGCCTGAACACCTGATGGTTTGTTGTTGCTACCATATCCTCCCTGGCCTCCTAGCCCGCCAATGTGGCTACCAAATCCTCCCTGACCGCCTGACGATTCGTTGTTGCTACCATATCCTCCCTGTCCACCTTGCCCGCCAATTTTGCTACCATATCCTCCCTGGCCTCCTAGCCCGCCAATGTGGCTACCAAATCCTCCCTGACCGCCTGACGGTTCGTTGTTGCTACCATATCCTCCCTGGCTTCCTAGCCCGCCAATGTGGCTACCAAATCCTGCCTGAACACCTGATGGTTTGTTGTTGCTACCATATCCTCCCTTGCCTCCTAGCCCGCCAATGTGGCTACCAAATCCTCCCTGACCGCCTGACGGTTCGTTGTTGCTACCATATCCTCCCTGTCCACCTTGCCCGCCAATTTTGCTACCATATCCTCCCTGGCCTCCTAGCCCGCCAATGTGGCTACCAAATCCTCCCTGACCGCCTGACGGTTCGTTGTTGCTACCATATCCTCCCTGGCTTCCTAGCCCGCCAATGTGGCTACCAAATCCTCCCTGACCGCCTGACGGTTCGTTGTTGCTACCATATCCTCCCTCGCTTCCTAGCCCGCCAATGTGGCTACCAAATCCTCCCTGACCGCCTGACGGTTCGTTGTTGCTACCATATCCTCCCTGTCCACCTTGCCCGCCAATTTTGCTACCATATCCTCCCTGGCCTCCTAGCCCGCCAATGTGGCTACCATATCCTGCCTGAACACCTGATGGTTTGTTGTTGCTATCATATTCTCCCTGTCCACCTAGCCCGCCAATGTGGCCACTATATCCTCCCTGTCCACCTAGCCCGCCACTGTTGCTACCATATCCTTCCTGGCCTCCTAGCCCGCCAATGTGGCTACCAAATCCTCCCTGGCCATCGGACCCTCCGCTGTTGCCACCATGTCCTCCCTTACCACCTAGCCCTTCGCTACCCCATCCTCCCTGCCCACCGACTCCGGCTCCGTCGATACCCCATCCTCCTTGGTTACCCTGGCCGCCCAGGAACTGTGCGAAGGGGTTGAAAGGGAGTGGGATGGCCCCGCCGAGACCACCGTGGTTGCCGAGGCTGCCAAGGCTCGCGAGGCTGCCAAGACCGCTGAGGACACCGTAACCAGACTGTCCTTGCTGCTGCTGTTCGTGGTGCTGTTGCTGTCCGTGGTGTTGCTGCTGTCCGTTCTGTCCGAGGCCTCCGAGAGCTCCGAAGGGTCCTTGCTGTATCATGTGCTGGAAGGCTTGGATGTAGGGCTCCGCCATGTGCAGAAACTGGCTGGGCTGGACGGGGAGAGAGCTGCTGAAGCCTTGCACCTGGCTGGAGACTTGCTTAATCAATCCCTGCGCGGCTTCCGGGCCGATGTGCGGAATGAATTTCGAGATGATTTCCTGGGGGAGCAAGATCATCTGCTTCCAGGCATCGATGACTGGACCGAGTATTTCCTGAATGTCGACGTGGGGGAACAGGTCCGCCAAGGAGTGGTGCCCGAACAGGGACTGGATCTTGTCGAAGAATTTGAAAGGGCTGGCCGAGGACAGGTCATTCTGACCGACCATCTTGGAGATGAACTCGAGGGGGTTGTAGAGCTGCTGCGCGTTGAGACCGGGCTGGGACTGGAGGAGGCCGTTCAGGGCGTTGTTGAGGGCCGCCGGCTCCAGGTGGGGGAACATGGAGGACAGGATGCCCTGAGGCGAGGACAGCTTGCTAAAGTCCAGCTGCGGCATCACCTTTTTGATTACAGCGGGAAGGCTGGCGGGATCGAAGGCAGGTGGGAGTTGGCCAGCGGAAGCGTGGCCCCCGCTGTGACCGCGGGCACCACCCCCGCGGCCCGGGGCGCCGGTCGCCTCGGCAGGATGTGCCCTGTCCGGCGGCCCGCCGCCGGGTATCGACTGGCCATTGATCGGAGCTCCGCCCTGCCGCTGCCGCGGCGGCAGCCACGGCTGCCCTGCGTGTCCCTGCACCGGTGTTGGGTTTCCGAGAGCCGCGGCGGCGCCGGGGGCGGTGTAGGATTGCGGCCCGTGTCCGCTGGGGGAGCTCTCCGGGAGGGATGCGTGGGCGCCGCCGTCAAAGGACGGTTGCCAGGGATGCTGGCCGGCCGTCTGGGCGAACTGTTGCGCCCCGGCCGTAAGCTGGGCCGGGCCGCGGGGGCCGGCGGGGCCGCCGGCGGGGCTTCTGCCGGCGGACAAAAGCGTCTGCGCACCCTGTTGCGCGCCCGCGGGCCTTTGTCCTGAGCCGGGGCTTGTCCCCGCGCCGCCCGCGCCGCCCGCGCCGCCCGCGGGACCCCCGAGGGCGGGTCTCGCATCGAGCGCCTGTCCCGAGAACGTGGAGGGCGACGCCGGCGACGGCGGGGCTCCTGCGGAGAAGCTGCCGGATGTAGAGAACTCCCGCCGCGTCTCGTGCTGGTGGGTGTAGCCGGAGAGGCCGGGGGGTCCGAAGGGGCCGCCGAGAGGTGCCCCCGTGCCGCCCGTGCCGCCCGCAGCGCCACCGCCGAGTCCGAACGAGTTGGTCAGTCCCGGGAGGCCGCCGCTCAAGGATTCTAACCCGCCCGCCGCTCCGCTCTTGCCGTTGCTGCCAAAGCCGAGGTCACCGCGCTGTCCGCCGAGGCTCAAGCTGCTCCCACTGCCACCGCCATGTTCGAGCCCGGAGCTGCCAGGACCGCCAGGACCGCCGCCGCCGCCCAGAGAAAAGCTGCTTTCGCTATGTTGACCGCGATTGAACTGGCCGCTGCTGCTGCTCGCATCGAAGCCGCCGCCAAAGTTTTGACCGCTCTCGGGGATGCCGCCGTTAGGAAGACCGCCCTCGCCGCCACCCTCACCGCCGAACGAACCGAACGAGCTCCTGGGGCCGGGACCGCCCCCGAGAGCGAAGCCGGCCGCGCCGAGGCCATCGTCATAGCCGCCGCTGCCGCCGAAGCCTCCGCTGCCGCCGAAGCTTGCGCTGCCGCCGCCGCTGCCGCCGCTGCTGCTGCCGCCGGCGCTAAGGCCGACCGCCCTCCGGCGGCGGGTGCTGCCCCCGGAGGAGAGGGAGAGGTCCGCTCCGCCGAAGCCGCCCTGGATCGGCAATGGCAAAAGTGTGTTATCACCCATGTGGTCCCGATAATGACCAACAGAGAACCGCAACCTCCGCACCGCTGGACATGTGGGACTAGTCTAGCGTGTGACAGCCCAAGTCTGCGATGTTCATGCTTTTGTGATCGAATAGTTGGATCTGTTCATGTCCATATTATCTATTTTTATCCTGACACAAACAAAAACTGTTTGATCTTTTTTTTTTAAATATATTGATAGTGGTATGTGCAAGATAACATTGTAGCTGTCATCCCAAAACTCAACTGAGGAATCGCATAGCACCATTGGGCTAGATTCGCAATAAGTAAATTATTGTTAAAATGTGGGCAGATGGAACCGAAAAATAAACAACAGTTCATACAGGAAGAGACTGTATTTTGCCACAGTAAAATCAGAACAAACAATAACATATACTGTAAATGATATATAAATTATATCTAAGCAGAGGCATAAGGCACTTGAAATACTCGTTACAATAAACATGATCGTCGCATCACTATACGCTAAGCGGTACATCACAGCCTCTGCAAGCCAGTCCGTAGCCCCCCCGCACTATAAAATGCCTACCTGTATGTTGAAGCCCCCTGGCAAAGAATCGGAGGCGCCGAAACCCGACCGCTCGTATCCGGTTCCCTCTGTGGTCTCGCTGCTTTTCTCGACGACTATGGTCGATTTGGAGCTGGAGCTGGAGTCCAGTCCGTCGTTGTTGTAGCCCCCGATGCCATGGCCCAGGCCGGTGCCGCCCTCGTTGACTCTGCTCTCTTGGGAGACGACTACAGTCTTCTGCCTTGTGACTTCAGGGTCGGAGTCTCCTCCCAGTCCTAGGTGGTCCTCGATTGAGTGCGCTATGGCTTTGAAGGGGCTCAGGGCGAGGCTGAGGCCATCGCTGAACGCGCTGCCATCATGAGATCCGGATGTGGTCTCGCTGACTTTCTTGACGACTACAGATGATGATTTAGTGGAGTCCAGACCGACAGCGTCATAGCCCCCGACACCTTGGCCGAGGCCGCCGCTGTTCTCCGTGCTTTCGATGCTTTTCTGGACGATTACGGATGAGGATTTGGAGCTGGAGTCCAGTCCATCGTCGTTGTAGCCCCCGATGCCATGGCCAAGGCCGAGGCCGCCGCTGTTCTCCGTGCTTTCGATGCTTTTCTGGACGATTACGGATGAGGATTTGGAGCTGGAGTCCAGTCCATCGTTGTTGTAGCCCCCGATACCATGGCCGAGGCCGAGGCCGCCGCTGTTCTCGGTGCTTTCGATGCTTTTCTGGACGATTACGGATGAGGATTTGGAGCTGGAGTCCAGTCCATCGTTGTTGTAGCCCCCGATACCATGGCCGAGGCCGAGGCCGCCGCTGTTCTCGGTGCTTTCGATGCTTTTCTGGACGATTACGGATGAGGATTTGGAGCTGGAGTCCAGTCCATCGTTGTTGTAGCCCCCGATGCCATGGCCGAGGCCGAGGCCGCCGCTGTTCTCGGTGCTTTCGATGCTTTTCTGGACGATTACGGATGAGGATTTGGAGCTGGAGTCCAGTCCATCGTTGTTGTAGCCCCCGATGCCATGGCCGAGGCCGAGGCCGCCGCTGTTCTCGGTGCTTTCGATGCTTTTCTGGACGATTACGGATGAGGATTTGGAGCTGGAATCCAGTCCATCGTTGTTGTAGCCCCCGATGCCATGGCCGAGGCCGAGGCCGCCGCTGTTCTCGGTGCTTTCGATGCTTTTCTGGACGATTACGGATGAGGATTTGGAGCTGGAGTCCAGTCCATCGTTGTTGTAGCCCCCGATGCCATGGCCGAGGCCGAGGCCGCCGCTGTTCTCGGTGCTTTCGATTCTTTTCTGGACGATTACAGATGAGGATTTGGAGCTGGAGTCCAGTCCATCGTTGTTGTAGCCCCCGATACCATGGCCGAGGCCGAGGCCACCGCTGACGGTGCTTTCCTTGGAGACGACTACACTCTTGTGGCTTGTGACTTCGGGATTAGCTTCCCCTAGTCCGAAAGCTTCCTTTACGTGCTCAATGGGGTCGCCGAGAGTGAAGGTGATTCCGACACCGTCGGCGTGTGCACTGCGGCGCAGCCTGTCGCCGTTGCGTTCGCTTCCGGATTGGGAGCTCCTCTCGCTGCTCTCTGTTGAGGCGAACAATGTTTCCGAACTTGTCGATTCACTCTCGTCGTCGCCGTACCTCCCGCGAGGGTCACTGATTCCTACACTGCTGGTGTCCTTAGAGACGACCACAGTTTCCGAACTTGTCGATTCACTCTCGTCGTCGCCGTACCTCCCGCGAGGGTCACTGATTCCTACACTGCTGGTGTCCTTAGAGACGACCACAGTTTCCGAACTTGTCGATTCACTCTCGTCGTCGCCGTACCTCCCGCGAGGGTCACTGATTCCTACACTGCTGGTGTCCTTAGAGACGACCACAGTTTCCGAACTTGTCGATTCACTCTCGTCGTCGCCGTACCTCCCGCGAGGGTCACTGATTCCTACACTGCTGGTGTCCTTAGAGACGAACACAGTTTCCGAACTTGTCGATTCACTCTCGTCGTCGCCGTACCTCCCGCGAGGGTCACTGATTCCTACACTGCTGGTGTCCTTAGAGACGACCACAGTTTCCGAACTTGTCGATTCACTCTCGTCGTCGCCGTACCTCCCGCGAGGGTCACTGATTCCTACACTGCTGGTGTCCTTAGAGACGACCACAGTTTCCGAACTTGTCGATTCACTCTCGTCGTCGCCGTACCTCCCGCGAGGGCCACTGAATCCTTCATTGCTGGCGTCGCGGTTGTCCTTGCCGACGAACAGGGACTCGTTGTGCTCTGCGACCACTGCAGCCTCTCTCTCGCTGCTCTCGCCGCCTCGGTGGCCCCCCTCCGCGTCGTCTTCAAAGGTTCTGCTGCCTTGGGGCAGCCCGTTCGCCGCCGCGATCAAAGCCAGGGCGGCTAGTAGCACCGCCGTCGTCGCCGTCGCCATGGTCGGTGTGGTGGTGCCCGGCCTGTCGTGGTCGGCGCTGGCACGGCTCTGGTACCTTCCCGGCCCCGGCCGACCTCTTAAGTAGCCGCCGACACGGCTCACCTGCACCGCGCGGAGCACGTCGCCGACGTCCCCCGGCCGCCGGGGTGGCGTCCGGCACGGCCCGCACGGCCAGCACGGCCAGCGCGGCCAGCACGTGGGACGTGCCCAGCGCCCGCCACCGGCTCCGGGTGCTTATCACCATGCCCGCTCCTCGTGGTCGCGCACGGAAACTCTTGAAGCGGGACGAGAACGCCAGACGGCACGCGCGCGGCGGCCCCGAACTGCCACCAAATGTGCGGCCAGAACCAGGCGTGCTCGGGGAGGCCGCGGGGCTCCACGACTGAAGACAGTCGATGCGATGCTATCACACGTAATCGTGGGTTTTTAAATACCGTGCATTGGAGTAAGAGTAGGAATATGTCGAGCTGCTTTTCGCTTCAAATATACGTTTTTTTTTTAGTTCTGACTTTTTTGTAGGAGGTGGTTGGGGGGGGGGGGGGGGGGGAGAGAAGAGGCGGCGGACCGGCAGGACCCTGTGTACATCCTGGACCTCGGTGGTGCCGCGGGCAGCGGTGCGGCGGCGAGGTGGCCGCCCCAGCCGGCCCACGAGAGACTGACATAAATGGCCGGGAAGCGCACGCCAACCCCCCCCCCCCTCCCACTCTTGCTCCCCCAACCTGTCACTCCGACCGCCGGCGGCAGCGGGGGCAGCGCCAGGGCAGACTTCCATTCACAACTGATGCGGTGAGATGTAACGTCCCCGGCATAAAGTATAAAACGTGGCCGCCAAAAGACTTGAATGTCATTCATCACAAGCACCGAGTTCCGTGATGAAATTGGAAGGGTCCACAGAATTACTTGCCCACATCCACATGACATAAATGTATACGTAAACTGTAAAAGTTAAATGTGGAAACCCTATACCAAGGTGATTCGCCGCTCCGCGCATTCTCAGAGTCGGGCTAGCCCGCTCAGCACTAGCCCCGTTTCTGCTCTGGTCGAGGCGGAAAGAGACAGAGATCGTGCGTTGCGGAATTTCCTATAACTTTTTAGACTGCCTTTACCTGGGACGCCCGGGCCCGGTGGAGAGCCCAGATCTCTCTCCAGACTCCAGAGCAGCGCGCTCGGCAGCAAGCCCGCCGCGCCGCGCCACATCGCAGCGAGACAGGCAGTGACGGGAGAGGGAGGGGGGGGGGGGGGGTCAGCGCGTATATGCAACCCCTGTTACCCAACGTCTAGTCGGCACTGCCCCCCCCCCCCCCCCCCCCCCCCCCCCCCCCCCCCCCCCCTCACACACCCCGAGGGTACCCTTTCCGGCAGCTGCTGGAGAACGTCTGTTTTTCCTTCCTCCAACATTGACGCCGGCAGGGCGCCTTGCATGTACAACAACAAGGAGCGGACGCCATCTGCCCCGGCGATCACAAAACCGACAAAGAAAACGGGAGGGAGGAAGAGGCCTGAAAAAACTGCATGGAAAGCCAGACATGCGCCAGGCACGCCTGTGTGGGTGCAGTGCATGGTTGTGCGACTGCGGTCCTAGAGTCCTTAGCCCGGCGAAGGTGAATGAAAATTAAAGCGCAGACGTGACAGGGAGGACAGAGGGAGGGGGGGGGGGGGTTGTATGGATCTGTAGTGTAAAACAGGACTGAGAAACTGCAGTTTAGCTGCAGTTTTCATACAGACAACTGTACCTGTAATACAAGTACCACTATTTTCGAACGAGGAATAAAGTATAATTGCAGTGCAACTGCATTCAATGCCACAGTTTACTGAGCTACTATTTAGAAACTCGCGTTTCAACTGTAGTTTCTGCATCTACGCAGATCAATGCATCCGGAGTGGGGGTTGGGGGGGGGGGAGAGAACTCGGCGCACCGTTCTGCGGTGCAGAGCCGCAGCCTGGCGCTCGCCGGCTCGTGAGAGTACCTCAAACTTCAACCCCAACAATCGATTAAGCGAGGTGGATGCTGGCAGCAGGGCAGCAGGGTCGGGACCAGTCGAAACGCGGCGGCAGCACAGAACACTGCCAGCGGAGCAGCGGGGCAGCGGGGCAGCGGGGCAGCGGGGCAGCGGAGAGGGGCGGTGTATAGGCCCCGCCGCCCGCCGCCCGCCGCCCGCGGCACTGCCACGGGCAGCAACTTCGAAAATATCCGTACCAAGAATATATTCTCGTCAAGAATACTTCGGAATACTACCGAAAAACTCTCGGAATGCCCTTGCATTTGCGAGGACAAAAGGGTCAAATTGTCTACCTTTTTGGTGTACTCTTCTGACAGTTTGCAAATGCTATTCCCTCGAATACCACCACACGAATACCTCGAGAGTACCTGGAGGGCGTACCAAAGAACACCGAGGCTCTGCATTCCCTCGATACGCAAGTGAGAATGCGTTCCGCGAAGCGAGACGGCAAAGGCACCGGGTCACGCAGGCGGCGAGCCGGGGCGGGTGCACGAGGCCCCAGCGCGGCACAGCACGCAGCGGGGCTCCGACTGGGCTGCACTGCTGGTGGTGCCGGTGCACAAACTTCTACCGCCCTCTAGAAAATGTGTGCCCAGATCGGAGCACGCCTCTACTAGATCGGATTGTGCCTCCTCCAGATCGGAATACGCCTCCTCCAGATCGGAGTATGCCTCTTCTACATCATAGTATGCCTCCTCTAGATCGGAGTACGCAATCGCGGAAATTCGCGAATAGCGTTTCTCGTTGTTCACAGTTCCGTCGCGAACGACGGGTGACCCTAGCGACCCACACACCACCCACAATTCATTGTCCACCCGGAGACCCAACTCCCGCACTTCTCACTCACATAATTCCCCCCTCATTTTCATACAATCACAAAAACATCCGGCCACATTTTCGAACATTCATTACACTATTCAGTTGTTCACTTCTTTTGGCGACTCGTCATTGCCGACCCTTTTGACCCGATGCGATGTGTTTGCTTTGGCATTGTACTACGTTGCTATGGAAGTCGAGCGGAAATTACGGTAGGGATAAAAAAAAAACATGCAGGGAGCGATGCGGGAACATTCCAGGAACGACCGCCGCGGCCCGAGGGTGGTGCTCGGTGCTGCGAGCTGCGGACCACGCACTAGAGAGGCGCGGAGCCTCTCTACCGCGCTCCAGCAGGGTTCCGCCGGATACCGTCCGGTTCGACAAAACAAATAAAACAAGCAAACAATGATTATCCGGTAGGAGGGATAGAGGGGGGGTTGGCAAAGATTACGAAGCCGTGCCACCCGCCACTGCCATTCGCAGATTCGAAGAGTATTACAGGCAGCTACCACAGGGCGAAGGATGTGATGCCATCGGGCACTCCGGAATACAAAATAAGAGACGCTTACTGATCGCTGGACGCGCGGAAAACGGAGTGGGAGGGAGGGGGGGGGGGGGGGGGGGGGCAGAGAACAGAAAAGCGCTGTCCTCGCCAATCTTATCTTCGAGCCCATGAGAAAGGTTCTGTCGGCCCCGGAGCCCACCACCTGGATCCTAAAGCAGAGAGTCGATCGAAAACGAGGCTAGCGAGGATCCACCACCCGCCACCAGGGGATTTAGAGGGGTAGGCAGGGAAGAGGGGCGGGGGGGGGGGGGGACTGCGGGGTGGATGGGGAGGGCCAGAGGGGTGTCGTCCAAGGACACCCCTGACACAGAGACAATTGGTCATTAGGACACACACAGACAAACACACACACACACACAGAACGTCCTTTTTTCCCAAGTGGGATCGGTGGAGGGGGGGGGGGGTTGATTGACTTTTTCAAATACTTCTTGTCGAGGATGCTCAGCGGAGTAGCTGCGACTTAAAGGGAGGGGCGTGTGAAACTCGGAAACTTTGCGTAACTTGCCTTTGCTTATCAACGCACGCTCCAGATTGCGAGATTCTTTCTTTGTCCGTCGCACGAAGTGGCTGTCGCGTAACTTTAGCGTGACCGCATAAATATCATTAAATTCCATTTTTTAAAACATCAAACTGACTTTATGGCCATTTATTGTGTGTGTGTGAGGGGGAAGGGTAAATTAACCGGTTACGTTTTAGGGTTCCTAGTCCGGAAATCTCGGGCCTCGACACCGTATCAATTTTTGCAACTTTCGCGGTGAGTTTATTTTGTGCGAGTGCCGGTCGGCCCAGAAGGTTCGCGCACAGGTTATGCGGCTCGCCGGCTCGCGGCGTGGTGTGCCGCGGCAGGATAAGAGATAGGTGACAGTCCGCGTCTGCGTCATAGCCCCCCTCCCCCCACTACGAGCCGGGTGCCACGCACAACACCAAAACACGGTCCTATGTGGTGTCATCTGTCGCCCTACTTCACCGCCGTTTAAATCGGTCTCTGCGGCCGTGCCTCCGAGTCTTTTGGATCGCCGCGCCTCGACCTTGTTTTTGTTTTCTTTTCATTTCTGGCTGTTGCGGGATGAAGGAGGCGGCGACCCCCCACGCCGCCCCTCTACCCACGTTCCAACGCGCCCGCTTTGAATATGTCCTTTTGAAGCGAGAACGCGGAGCCGTCTAATCAGCTCTCTCTCTCTCTCTCTCTCTCTCTCTCTCTCTCTCTCTCTCTCTCTCTCTCTTTCTCTCTCTCCCTCTTTCTCTCTCTCCCTCTCCCTCTTTTTCTCTCTCTCACGCGGCGGGTACGCGTCTTTGCCGAGAGAAGGTGTCTGTCCGGGTATCCCCCGCGGCTGCGTGCGAGGCAGCCGCGAGGTGTGAGTCTGAGCCACGGTGGTCTGAGCTGAGCTGGCAGGCACCGACCTCGGCACACCGGGCCAGGACCAGCCCCCCCGGCACCGCCCGGCTTGGCACGGCTCGGCACGGCTCGGCATGGCTCGGCACCGCAACGCGTCGCGCCGGCGGCTCTGAGCGCCCGCCGGGTAGGCAGCGGCCAGACACCCGCGTCGTGCGGGCTGGCCTACCCGGCACCTCGCAGGCGTCCGCGGCACCGCGCGGCTCCCGGCCGGAATAACACGACAGCGTGAGAGAGAGAGAGAGAGAGAGAGAGAGAGAGAGAGAGAGAGAGAGAGAGAGAGAATGCCTCCTCCCCCGTCCCTCCCACGTCAGTGTTATCGATCAGCCGCAGTCCTGCCGGGATCAAAGCACAGGCATGTTTTCCGAAGGGATTCGTCAGGCGATAAGATTGCCGGCGGCGCCTCCCGAGTGCCAATAGGATATTGGGTCGACCACGCACCTGTATTATTGCTTGTCATTGTAAAGCACGTGCCACGGAGCTTCTTGCGCGTTACCGCGCAGGCAGCCCCCCGCGCCCCAAAGACACATCACACCTTACACTTCGCACACACACACACACACACACTCACACACACACACATTCGCGCCTCTCCATCAGGCGGACGAGCCTAAAGGGAAATCGAAAGCTCTTCATGTTTGTGAGTGCGAGTGCTCTACACCCCGATGGACGCCGCCGCCTGGGCGCCGCCGTGGGGGTGCCACGGGGCCGCCCGGGTACAACGTGATGTATACGGACGTATATGCGCACATATACGGGCTGTATATGGTCGCATACGACCCGTATAAGATCGCATATGGGCCGTGTACGACCGTGTACACAACCGTATGCAGTTGTATACAAGCCTGTGTATACGATCGTATACAGCTCGTTTTACCCGGGTGGCCGTGGTATTACTCCGACCTCACAGCCGCAGACGATGTGGCGGGGTCCCCCCGCTGACCTCGCGCTATCTGCTGTAATGCGGGAAGTCGGGCCCGTCACGAAAGATACTCGGTGAAAAGTCCTCGAGGAATGTCTCCTGCGGAGAACACGGTGGCTTTGTATTGCAACGCTTTTTGTTCGCAGCCTACGAAGAGAAGCACTGCGATACGAAGCAGTCGTCGTACTCGTCGCACTTCTTCGTAATACAAACAAAATGCTTTTGTAATACAACCCGTCGTTTTCTTCACAGATGATATTTGTCTTACAAAATACTTTTCCCCGTGTACCGAGTAATTTTCTGGGTTGTCAATTTCGACCTGCATATCTCAGATAAACTCCACTCACTTTTCCTCTGATTGGAAACTTTGCGCACATCTCGCCCACCCCCACCCCCCGAAATGATAGTAAAAATTCAAGTGCATGTTATCGACTGGTAAACAGTCAGATTCTCCTCTGCCGTAAAATTGCGGTGTATTAATACGCAGCAGCAAAAGTGCGCGGCGCGCCTACCGGTCCATCGGCGTCCAGTGCTCGTGGCGCCCCCACAGCCTGCCGTTCAGCGCCGGCTGCCGCCCCGCCGCCCCGCCACCCCGCCGCCCCGCCGCCGCCAACGCCGCCGGCGCCGCCTCCGCACGGTGGGGCCGGCAGAGGGCCGTACACCCCGACACAGCCCACGACACCACACGCCGGGCAACAGTGCCTCCCACAAGATAGCGTTTATATAATTCTATATGGATATTTGATCCCCATACCCCCTCCCCCCCGGGAGGAAACATCGACTGCGAATAATCGACTGGTTGCCAGTTCACATCCATTATTCGTTGTGATGGATTTCACCATGACGGCTGCTGGTACGCCGGGGAGCTGACGGTGCCGGCGGCCGCGGGCTCTCACCGCGGGGGCCGCGGCCGCGCCGCGCTGCCTACGGCAGGGCAGCACCGGCCCGCGGGGCTGCTCGCGAATAAAATAAGGGTCTAATTTCGAGGGGGGGGGGCGAGGGGGAGTTGGATAATAGAGTGATGGTGTCGGTGCGGTGCTCGCCAAGTTCACGCACGTCGTAGCGCGTGCGCCGCCACGCGGCATCGCCGGGGGGCGGTTGGGAGGTGTCCTTGGGCGTGGAGGGGGCGGGGGGTGCGCGATGCCACCCGTCCCACCGCCGTCGCCCCCCACCCCCTCCGCCTCGCGCCGGCTCGTGCTGCCGCGGCAGGAGCTCGGCTCCGCCGCTCCGCCGCTCGGCCCGCCAGTACGGAGAGGGGCCCGGCTGGTGGCCACGAGGCCGTGTGGCGTTCGGCCCGCGAACACCGCCTCGCCGCGCCTCGGCGCCAGCCAGCGTCGTCCCAGTACAGCGGCCCGTCCGAGCTGCCGCCGGGGCACCAGGAGCCGCCGCAGCAGCGCGAGAAGGGTAAGGCAGGGCAGGAGAAGGGGAGAGAGGAGAGAGAGAGAGAGAGAGAGAGAGAGAGAGAGAGAGAGAGAGAGAGAGAGAGAGAGGTTGCTCCTCGCTGCGCGCCGCGCCGAGCCCGCGGTGCCCAGAGCCGAAGCCTGAAGCCGAGCTCTGGTCGTGAAAGAGCCGCGCGCGCACAACACGTCAGTCAGACCCCCCCCCTCCCTCCCGGCCCTCGTCTCGGTCAGGTCCCCGGCAGGCGATGGGTGACGAGTGCTGCGCTCGGCCCCCGCGGCCCCCGCGGCCCCACCGCCGCCGAGCCGCGCAGACCTCCGACTGTTATGCAGCAGTAGCGTAGCGGCGTCACCAACAGCAACACCAGTCCGCGCGTCCGCGTCCGCCGTTGGGCGTCCGCTAGAACCCCGCAGGGCCGCCGGCAACACGCGTCGTGCGCGTGGCCTGTGCGTGAGCGTTTGTGTGTGTGTGTGTGCGTGCGTGCGTGTGGGTGGGTGTGGGTGTGTGCGTGCCGCGTGCATTTGCAAGTCTGCGCGGCGCCGTGCCGGTGGGGAAGGGGTGACGCACCCAGAGACCTGTTGCGGGGGTGCCGCCGCCTGCGCAGCCAGCCCGTGCGGCCGCTCCGCCGCTGCCGCCCCCGCCTCGACGGGTCGGCTCGCGTCCGGAGCCGCGCGGCGCCGCTGCCGCCGCCCCCGCCGCCGCCGCCACCCACCCCGGGACTGCCGGCGCCCTCCACTGCGCCGCCGCCGCCGCCCCAGGCGGCTGCCAAGTTCTCAATATTGCGGTAAGCACCCCAGGCCGCGTCCAAACAGCGACGCCGTCTGCGCCAATGAAAAGACGGCGCACAAAGGAAACGCGGCCTGGAGGACGGCGGCCGTAATGAGCTGTGGCGCTGCCTGCGGCCTGCCTGTGGCGCTGCCTGTGGCCTGCCGGTGTAGTGCCCGGAGTTAGCGGAAACATGCTGCACTTTTAGGTCGAGCGATGCCGATGCGATACATCAATAGTTTTGACCCAAAGGAAGGTTTTTGCCCGGCGGGCGGCCGCGGCCCTGCGCCGCCTTCACGCGCGCGCGCCGTGCGGGCCGGCCCACCCCGCAGCTCGCGGGCGGCAACGCGCGACGCGGCGTGGCCCGCTGCGATATCTGCTCTTGTCTTATCGCCCCCCCCCCCCCTGAATGAATGCCGGGCGGACTTATTCGAATTCCGTGAACTGCTCTCCTGTGTTGGTGTGCGCGTTAGCGTGCGTCTGCGCGCGCGAGTGTTTGCGCGCCCTATGTGTGTGTATGTGTGTGCGCGCACGCGTTGACGACTGCCTGCCTCGCTGTGCTGGCCGGCGTTGCCTAGCTCCGCCTCGGCCCCCCTTATCGGTCCTTATCTATCTCACGACGCCTGGCGTCGCCATCCGGATGTCGGCCACCCGCGCACGTCTGCCGGCCGGTGTTGTGACGCTGCGGCCGCGCCTCTGCTGGCCGCGGCTGGACCGGGACGCCACCCGTCTCCAGCCGCGCCTCCAGCCACCCGCCTCCAGCCACCCGCCTCCAGCCGCGCCTCCAGCCACCCGCACCCAGCCACGCGCCACCAGCCGCGCCTCCAGCCACCCGCCTCCAGCCGTGCCTTCAGCCACCCGCACCCAGCCACGCGCCACCAGCCGCGCCTCCAGCCACCCGCCTCCAGCCGTGCCTTCAGCCACCCGCCTCCAGCCACCCGCCACCAGCCGCGCCTCCAGCCACCCGCCTCCAGCCGTGCCTTCAGCCACCCGCACCCAGCCACGCGCCACCAGCCGCGCCTCCAGCCACCCGCCTCCAGCCGTGCCTTCAGCCACCCGCACCCAGCCACGCGCCACCAGCCGCGCCTCCAGCCACCCGCCTCCAGCCGTGCCTTCAGCCACCCGCCTCCAGCCACCCGCCTCCAGCCACCCGCCTCCAGCCACCCGCCTCCAGCTGCGCCTCCAGCCACCCGCCTCCAGCCGCACCTCCAGCCGCGCCTCCAGTCGCGCTTCCACAGCTGCCTGCCCGGCGTCCACTGGAGCCGGACGCCCTTCATCCCAGTAATGAACGCGCCGTCGCCGCCCCCTTTGTCCGCGTGTCGCGGACTCTGTTACGAAAAAAAGCAATTAAAATATGTGGCTGCTTTAGGAATGGTGAAGGCCCTTTGAGTGCAATTTTGTTTAACAACACTCAATACTGTTTTAAAATGGTAAGATCACCGATGATCCGAAATACTATATGACAAAACCATTTTGGAATGACGTCCTGGCTGACTTTGGCATTTCCAAATTATCATCTTTTTAACGGTTTTAAATTCCTTTATACCACTTTTGCAGGATGGTGGGTGAGCATGACTTCTTTTTAATAGTGAAGGACTGCCGCCGCCGCTCTTGCGCTGAGTGAGCTGCTCGGGGCGGGCTCTGTCCGGGAACGTTCTGGCTGGTTCTGGCCGTGGTCCGCTCATGACTTTGACAGGAGAAACAATATCGACTGCAAACAATGGAGCGTTTGGCCGATGCTGCGAATAATCGTCAGGGCGGATAGGAACAATGCAGTGTCCCGGCTTAGGGACGGAACTGCCCGAGGGGGAGAGAGTGAGGAGGAAAGGCATGCGCGCGCGCGCGCGCGAGAGAGAGAGAGAGAGAGACGAGCAGTGAAACGTTGGAAACGTTGCGAGGTCACGGCGCGCGTCGCGCTGCGTGCTGGGCAGAGACTTCGGCGCCGCGCAAGGGGAGCACGACACCTGAAAAATGTACACACTGACTGTGCCGATTGTGTTCGTCGTGACGTGTATGAAGAACAACATTTATGTCATGCGAAAACTCTCAACATCACACCGGTTGAAGGGATCTTAAAAATGCACGATTGCGTATGCATGTCCACAGCAGTGTGTACACTGATTGTCTCGAGCTGTCTCACCTCGGCGCCGCGCACTCGGGCCCCCCCCCCCCCGCGGTAGGCGCGGCCGTCGGGTCAGCGGTCGACGGCTCTTATCAGGCGGACTCATAGAAACGGCAGTGATATTGCATTTCCGTCCCACTTTCATTTGGCTGCGGTTGCGCCGTGAGCGGCGAGCGGGGCGCCCCACTCGTGATGCAAGCCACGATTTAAATTAGAAATCCTATTATCTCTGCCGCCCCCCTCCCCCTTCGTCTCCCCTCCTGACTTTTTTTTTTGTGATTCTTCCACACATTCTTTCCAATCGGTTTTCCATCTGGAATCATATCGGATCTTTGCTGTGCGGTTACCGTTCCCGATAGTACGGTTTTGGAGACGCACAGCGCATTATCGATCTCATTCGAGTCCGCCTCCTCCTCCGTCTCCAAACCGTGGTGTGGTTCCTGAGGGCCGCGGCTGCCGACGCCGACGGCAGACCGCGGGAGGCGCGGCGCGGCGCGTTGGTGCCAATAGCCGCCGGCAGGGACGCTGCTCGCGTCGTTATGTCAGCAGGGTGAATAGTCGTTCGCGGGAGGGCGAATAAGTACAGTCGCATCTGGAGGCGGGCGAATAGGTACAGTCCGTATCTCGTTAAGGCGAATAAGTACAGTTGTATCTCGTCAAGCGACGGAAACGATGTGCAGTCGCAAGTGCAATTACTTTTTATTGTTACATAATTTTTTACATTTTGTGAGTTCAGAATTCAGCGATTCGTCAGAAATTCGGTGAACGGCTCCGCACGCTGCCATGGTCACAAGCGGCTCGGCATACCGAGACCCCTCAAACTTCAACGGCGCGCGGCCCGCGAAATTAAACTTTCGACGATATCCACTCTCCGCCTAGCACCTGGCTGGTACGAGAGCTGAGCCATTACACAGAATGTCACACTCTTCTCTCTCTCTCTCTCTCTCTCTCTCTCTCTCTCTCTCTCTCTCTCTCTCACACGTTCTCTTTATTGCTCTCTCGCACGCTCGCACGCTTGCTCTCCCGCTGCACCGGCACTAACATGTATGCTGGGCGCGCTCCGCACTTCGCATTGCACACAGAAAAAGAAAACCTTGTCGCGAACGTATCGAGTACTTATATTTCATGTACAGGGCACCGACAGCGACCCGCCGGTCCGCAACCGATGAGGGGGGCGTAATTGAAATTGACGCAGGGGAAGGGGGAGGGGGGCACTGCTCGAGTATAAAGGGGGGAGGGGGGGAGGGGTACTTATTAAAATCCCGGGGGGTCGTGGGAAGCAGGCGGGGTGAGAAAAACAGGAGAGCTGCTGCTGCGTGGGCTGCGGCGCTGTGGTGCTGTTGGCGGCCGTAGGAGGGCGACCGCTCTGTCACAAATCCTTTCGGGAAATTCCGACAAAATAATAGGCAAAATTTGCGTGCAGGAATTGTTTGTGATTTTCCAACAAAATTTAGGAAAGTTTCGATAACGAAAATTCTGATATATTATGGAACTGCCTTGCTCGAAAAGAACGTTTTGCATAGAAAACCCCGATGTCTATGCGTTGGAAAATACAAACGATTTTTTACAGTGCGTGTTGCCAAACTACAACATGGCTCGGCAAACCCCGTGGAAACGAGGACCGCCTGACGGTCGGTCTTCCATATTCTAGCGGCGGAGGGGGGGGGGGGGGAGCGTGATCTCACAGTGCTCCCCGTGCCGAGCAACACGTGACGTGCGAGATATTTTTATCGACGCGGTCTTTGCCATGCCGGTCTGTTGCTGTACACAGACTCCGACGACGCCCCCCCCCCCCCCACTCCTCCTCGCCTCTCGCTCGCTCTCTCTCTCTCTCTCTCTCTCTCTCTCCCGCTCCTTCGCCGCTCTCTTTTGAGCGCGTCTCGCAAACTCTGCGCGTCGCTTCGCTCGCGCTGCGGATGTGTGTTCGCTGCACAAGACGCTGCCCGGAGGCAGCTGGAGGAGACATCGCATCGCTGGAGCGGGCTGGAGCCGCGTACCCACCCGCACTGCGAGTGCCGCACGGGGGGAAATACCGGAGCTACGCTCGGTATGCTCCGCCTAGTCGATGTGTCTAACCGTAGTTTGGTCGCAGGGAATCCTTTACTGGGTGTCGTAACGGATCGGATGTTCGTTGTCGGAGCACGTGCGTTAGCTATACGACTAGGTTTGCATTTTCTCTCTAAATGCATTAATGCATTTTCTCTCTCACACACTCTCCTCTCTCCCCTCTCTCCTCTTTCTCTCTCTCTCCTTCTCTCTCTCTCTTTCTCTTCTCTCTCTCTCTCACTCTCTCTCTCTCTCTCTCTCTCTCTCTCTCTCTCTCTCTCTCTCTCCCCTCTCTCTCTCCTCTAACGAAATGCAAACCTAAATGCATTTTAAAACAAAGAACAAGCAAAAATTATATATTGCGCGCACACCGCAACAAAATCAGCCAAGATCTAAACTGTGACAGCTTCAGCGGCGACAACGAAGGCATTCATATTTCCGTGCGCGGGTACCCGCAACACCCGTGTTTGTGTTACGAACAGCAGTGTCGTAATGCCCCGACTCCGTGTGTGCATTACGGCGGCACAAGGTATTCCGTGCGCTACTACGCTACTCATGTTTGCACAGAGTGAGGTTCGCTCGTCGGCCCGCTGGCACAAAGGACATTGTGAGAGACACGCCCACAACAGAGAGGGTTGTGTCCGCGGCGCTGAGCCGCCTGCCGGCCGCGTGCCCCGCCGAGGGCCCCGGCCGAGGGCCCCCACCGAGGGCCCCGCCAGAGCGACTGGACTGCGAACACGATCCGATCGATTCACACTAAATGTCATGGGGCATCTTCGTCCTACAAAATGCATGCGTTTAGACATATAGAGTGTACTGGAACCGCGTATTGCGCTCGTCCTGTCTGACAAGACCCACATTCGCGTAAGTTAAAAAAAAAACAAGACAAGAAAGTACCCTGTTTCTGAGACCGTAGATGGCCGAAGTAGCAGGCGGGGAGGTCCTAAGGACCTCAGATTCAAGCCACCGAACCAGCCCGTTCCAGACCGCTTCTGCGGCAGTCTTGTTCATTTTCGTCGACCAACTTTCTCGTTTTTGCGGTGAGGAAGGCGATGTTGTGTTGGGTAGGACCGCCGCCCGCAAGACACCTCAGCCGCGTCCGTCTCCCGACGGCCGGCGACGCCCGCAGGCCCGCCGAGCGGCGCCGAGCGGCGCGCGCACTTCGCACAGTTTGCAAATATTTACACGCGTGTAGAGCCGAGCAGACGCGAGAGGAGCCCGCGGAGCCGGCGGAGCCCGCAGCACCGAGCCGCCCGCCGTACGCCGTACGGGCCGCAGCGTGCCGGCCTGGGGGATTCCTGGAAAGGAGAAGCCCCCCGGGGGGTGGGGGTGGGGGCCTAGGTAGCGGCCCCTGCGCAAAGCCTCTCCGTATTTTTTTTTGTCCGGAAGTGGATTTAATTCCCGCCCACTTGCTTTGACCTCTGGCCCGCACACCGGCCTCCCATCCCTTTTGCGACGCCAACGCCGGGGGAGTCGTTAAGCATCACTTCGCTGGACGGATCCACCCACAATTCGCGCCTCCACCCTACACACGATAAGGGTCCAGAAGTTTTATCTTTAAAAGTAAAACAGAAGACGGTGTGTTACACTTTCGGTTCTCCAGGGGCCTTTTTAATGTTGATTCAAATGATTCAAGGGGGACGCACTGCCGTGGATCATTCGAATGATGGCGGCGCCATGAGCATTTAGGCCTCAGCCAGTAAAACACCTTTGACGGTCTGATATGGATCATCGGTCCGAAAATCGAGCGCTCCCGCGTAACTTTGGTATATATGGGAGTTTTAGGCCGGGTGTTTGTGGGCTTCGGCTGCCCTTCGGCAGACACAGGAGCGTCCGGTCTCCAGCGAATGTGTCCACTGTAGATACACCTATAAGAGGCTTACCTCCACCCCCCCCCCCCCCCTCCCGCCCCCTTCCTCCCTTCCTCTTCGCCCGACCCTTTCTAAGGCCCTTACACCATGCGCCATTCTCTCAATGGGTAATGAAAATCCTATTGAGTTGAACGCGGTCGTCCACGCAGGGTGGACAGTCTGCGGGGACTGAGTGAAAACCGTGGGGTGCACCGCCAGGTGTGCCCCTGGGACCGGGACCTGCCCGACCTGCCCCGGGTCCGCTGCCTTCATATACAAGCATCGCGTCCGAGCCTGCAGCCCGAGGCCCGGAGATCGGCCGCGTTTCCTGAAGGGGGCGTCGCCATTTCATGTGTCTTGCTGTTTGACTCGTGTGCTGCGCATCTACTGTCACCAGCACAAAATGGTGCTGTTGGCGTTGACGTGGCGCGGGGAGGACCTGGGCTGCCGGCAGCCGTCAGGCACGAACACGAGACACGGCAGCACTGCGCGGCGCGCCCCGCTCCACATGCTGTGGCGGCTTGACTCAGGGAATCCGTCAAATGGCGGGCGACGCCATGCTGCTCTGCTGCTCTGCTGCTCTGCTTTGGTGCGCGTCCGTAGGGAGCCCTGCGCTGCTGAGCCCCACCCCGCCCTGCCCCAACTCGCCTCTCTCCACCCCGTCTGCTCTCGTCCCTGCGTCTCGTTATTAAGCTCTGCCAAGGACATTGCCGGCGCGGCCCGCGCGGGTCGATGACGGGACACCCATTAACCGTGTCGCGCACAAATCTAAGCTCCCTCCCCCCTCCCCCCGCGCGCGCGCTTTAAACTTGGTGTGCACAAAGCTTGGTGTGTGCAAAGTCCGCGGTAGCGGCAATACAGGGTAAACAGAGCCGGCTGCCCACTATGAGCCACGACGAAGTAGCCGCCGCTTTACTTGGAAAATCTGAACAGGAAGAATACTATCTGTCGCCCCGCGGGGCTCCATTTGACTGCGGCAGTGCAAGCACAGATCTGCTACGGGTGGACACGGCGGGTCGGGCGCGCCGGCAGAAAGGCTCGGGCATTCGCGGTCGGGCATCTCTCTTGCACTGCCCCAGTCAAACGCGGCGTCTTGTCTCTCTCGCACCCCGCTAGAGCTGGCCGCCCGAGTCAGCTCGGAATCAGTCCGCGCGCGGCCCGCCGCCTGAGTCATGGCTAGCTGCCCAAATGTTTGTCCGCCGCGGACCGTGCCGCTACAGCGTCCGCCCACGGCCCCGCCCGGCTCCAAAGCCCGGCTCCGATCCCGGAGCGCGGAGTTTACAATCGCCGAAGCTGTGACAAGGTGTCAATAGGGACCGGCCGTATTGGCTCGGCTGCGCACCGTTGGCGGAAATGTAAAGGTGGCTGGGGCCGGGGCGCCGGGGCGCATTACGGAATTGGGGTCGCGTGATCGATCCGCGGTGACACGCATTACGGCCGGAGATGAAATGATGTTACCACTCTCAATAACGAGGGCTTCGTCAAGAATCTCTTTGCCACCACCTTTCCGCGTTTTCTCTCCCCTTCCTCGTCCCACAGCAGCCGTTGTTTAAATTGGATGCCATTTGCTGAAACGTACTTAGCTTTGACAGAATTGATCCTGTGATCAGAACGCCGCGCTAATTTGGCAATGGACTCTTGTATTTGTTCCGTTGCGGGATAGCGTTTTCATAAATGTAGTGATGAGCGCGCTTCAAATACTTCTTTCCTCTCTTTCCCTCAGCCTGAACTAATTACCTTCCATTCAACTAAGTTTCTCTTGGTGGACCACGAGAAAACACGCGAGGGACATATATTCCTGCGCAGCTCTCACAGCCGCGGGCTCAGAGGTCTCCCTCGTTTGCGGTGGGTGGTCGTTAGTGATGCCGTTCCGCAGGTTCCGCAGTTCCGCAAGGCTTTGCACGTGGACCCCCATCAGACAGACTGGCCCTGTCGATGTCTTTTACTAATGTTTGCTCCTGCCGGGCTAACATTTTGTGCTAACGGCCGCGCACGCCGCTACCTACACCTTGTTCCTGACCGCTAGAGGGCGCGCGTGGAGACGCTGCGGAGACGTGTCGGTTAACATGACGCGGCGCGGCTCGTCTCCGCGGCAGGCTGCCAGAGCTGACGGCGGGGCGACCTCGGCACTCTCGGAGATGAAGCTCCAGCGCCGGAGCTCCAGCAGGGCGGGGGCCCCGTCCCGGGCCTCGTCCCGGGCCCCGTCCCCGCGGACCGAGACAAAGTGGAATACAACACCCCCTCAGCACACAGCGGGTCGCGGCCTTGGACTGCGGGCCAGGTGCACGCGGCTCCGGAGGCGGACCGCCCGCGGGACCACTGTGGCGCAATAGTAGTACAACTCGGCAGAAATACCACCTCTAAAACTACTTCTGTTGGTGATGGACGCAATAGACGATATTCTCCTTTTCGTGCGGGTTTGGCAATTGGACATCACCAGGCAATGGCAGGGAGTAAACGTTTCGTGCCTGGTTCCATCGCAGTGTGGTCGGAGATGTGACGGTGACAAAGAGTCCAAAATACTATCCCTCATTTGCTATGAGATTGTCAGATTTCAAAATTTTAAACGTCAGGAACATGCCAAATTGTGCTGAGAATCGAAGAGTTTTTAGTAACCCACGTGGGATCTGAAGGGGAGTGGCTGCGTGGTCGGGGTTCGGCTCGGGTCACGGCATGGCGCCAGCAGAGGGGGGGGGGGGGGGCGTGGTCGGCTAGGAGGAGGCACATGCGTCAGATCACATCAGAGCACAGGTCGTAGCACTCTCTTGGTCCAATAGCGACGTGTGTCGCTCTCTATTTCTCTGTGTTTGTGCCCATTGAGCCGTAAAACAGTTTAGTTTCAATTTAACGTCGTCATGACAAGGCTAGTTTTTTAAATGTTTTTTCTTCTATTTTTCGTGCCTGTCAATAATGTGATCGCTGTTTTATTTCTTAATCTAATAATTGACGAGGGCACGAGGGCCAGGGCATTTCATGTGTGCCCTGGTTGGTTTACTGCTTTGGAATGCGAAACCCTAACAGAGGGCTCGGGCTGAGCTCACGCAAGCCCTTGGCATGCAAAGGGTGGGGGATGGAGGAGGAGGGGATTAATGTGTGAGAGAGAGATAGCGCGAAGAGAAAGGGGAAGGGAAGCAGCTTTATTCCAGGGGCGCTACTGATGTTTACCTCTGCATTAAACAAAGAGAGCGACGTCACAGCCCGGATCACGGGAAATCCACTCGTCCCCTCCCCCCCCCCCCCAATCCCCTCTCGCAATTCCACCGCCGCAGCCGGGCCCCACATTCGATGAGAGGGGAACCACTCCACAAGCGTGGATCGTCGGCCTCTCTACCTGACGGGGGATTCCCTCGCCGTCGTACGGCGGCGTACCGCGGCCATTCCATGCCAAACCCAAATTCAAAAGTCTCAGATTTTGAATTTCTATTCTTTCACACCACAAAGCAATAGACTCGGAAGAAATATGCGTTCTGAAATGCTTTGAAACATTGCAATACAAATACCTGATTTTGGTGCCCATTTTATAGCTTGGCTGTTGCTTGTTTCCCGAAGCTTTTCCTTTGGCTTCGGTTTTCTTTGCTGTTTTTGTTCTGAGCGAGTCTTTTCCCGTCACAGCCATGCCTGTGGCCTATGCACTCGGGTCCGTGCGGTGGTGTCGCACAGAATGAGCCACTGATGAGAACAAAACTGTAAATTGGCAGCGAGTGCCCCTTGTGGCGGGCCACGCCGCGGCCACGCTGTGCGCAGTTATGATGGCCACGGCTCATTCGACTCTTGTTGTTCACAGGACTCTGCGACCCGGTGGCGAGCTAAGTCTCGTCATGTGCTGCGTCTGCTCGCCATGAGGATCACCAGTACGTTGAAAAATTGGGGTAAGCGCACGGCAGAAGAATCATAGTCATCACGCATCGAAAAAAAAAAAATACGCCCAGAGAACTCTGGTGGCAGGGCACTCTTTCTTCCTGCGTCTGCAGTAATTTTTTTTTCAAGGAAGCAGTACATACATCTTTAAGTTTCGACGAGTGAAATTACAGAACAGTTTAGGTCGATCTCTTGCGATGTCTAGAAAAAAATATAGCGATGCATAGAAACGCTTGTGCGGTTTTGGCTTGTTTTAAATTCGCCGTCTGGACTTTGCCAGTGCAGTAGTAGTTCAAAAGGACTCTCTCAGGCGATGTGATTCCCTTGGGACGTTCCTAGACTGGGACAGTCCACTTGGTAATACCGCAGGGCTCTTTTCTGTAGTGGCAGAATGTGGTGTTCCCGGAAAGTATCTTCCTTCCGCAAAGTTTCTGGCAGATATACAGTAGCGAGGAGGAAGGTCGCTCATGTTGTATTTCAAATGCCGAGGCGAGGTTGGATAACTGGGCTTATCAACTGCCAAAGCGGAGCCCGTATCGCTCTCGCTATGTACCGTATATATCACACACACACAGTGTGTGAGGGAGAGAGAGAAAGTGACACAGAGTGAGACAGAGAGATTGTTTGGAGGGGAGCGCCTGGTGGGCAGCAGGCGTGGAGCCCACTGCTCGCGTGGCGTGCGGGCTGGCCTAACCTTTAGGGGTTACACTTGTTGCAGAGTTCTCACGCACAGCACAGGCACAGCTCCTCTCCGCCCCCCCCCCCTCCCCGAAAAAATTAAAAAAATATTGATTGACTCTAAGAAAAGAAAAACAAACGGTGTTGTAAGTTTTTGGTTCTATTCAACGCCATATCTGCACTGCATATCTGCCCGCGTAGTTCAAGCCGCGCGCAGGCAGAGCTGGAGCACATTGTATCCGTCTGGTTATACGTCCAGAGTCTCCGGTGCCACACGCCAGCACCGGCAAAAGCGGCTGGCTGCCCCCGTCTCAACCCACTACACGGTCTGTGTGGGGTTCATGCTGCTGTCACGAGTATTATACACAGTGTTCTTTCTGCGTTCCAGGCCAAATGAAGGTGAAGGAGGAGCACGGGAGGGAGAAGAAGGAGCGGAACAAGGAGAACACAGACAGCGAGGCCGAGGCGCCGGTGGTGCTTAGTAGTGCCGGGTAAGGACTCCGAATCGAGGCTAGTGCATCGCGTATATGTTGGACGTCCTACTCGTTGCTGTTGGCCACCAATATGAAACGCATCGACTTTTCTGTAAAGGCTCTCATCCATCACTACATAAATGCCTTCCCTGTACCTGTATTTAATGCGCGTCTTTCCCCATCAATAGATCACCGGGGCTTCCGGTGTCGACGGCGGAAGAGGGCCGGAAGCGAAGCACAGAAAAGCCTACAGGAGGATCCCCGGGGGATGTCGGAGCCGCTATCCAGGATGCTGCCAGGGGGGCGGCCAAGGGGGCGGCCCAGGGGCCGGCCGAGGTCAACCAGGAGGTTGCCGTCGAGGTCCCCGCGAAAGCTGCCCTGAAGGCTTCCTCGGAGGCTGACAGGGAGGCTGTCAAGGAGGCTGCCGAGGGGGCTGCCAAAGAGGCTTTACGGGAGCCGCCTGTCTCGCCCACCAACAACTTTAACAGGTGATCAAGCGTCAGACCATTTTACTCGTATTCCATTTCTGACCAGTGCTAACCTTTCGATCGTACCTTTGCTTTCAGCTGTCGAGATTTACTAAAGCATTTTGAGCAGCTCAACATAAAGTAAGTGACGAGTTGGGGATGCTTTTTATAGGAGGGCATTGTTCACCTCGAGGAAAACTCATGTCGTCGGTGGGTCCCGCTACGAACATTTTAACATAAGTCATTTACATTCACAGTCCGTCTGAGACCCCCGAAGGCGCAACACCAGCCCCCAGCCATGGGGCCCTCAAAGAGAAAGAAAACAAGGAAGACAACATCGACTCAAAAGACAGGGATGTGATGGGGCCCACCAAGGGTGCAAAGGAGACGAAAGACCAGTGGAAGGAGGATGAGACAAATTTTGGTAAGGACTGTGCTGGTGACACGAGATGCCATGTTGATCACCAGGATACTCAAACGGCCTCTCCGCCTTGCAGATGATCGAAGGCAGACATGGCGACCCGCCCCCAAGGATGACGACAGCAGCGGCGACGAGCTGGCAAACACAAAGAGCGCCAGACCACTTCAAAGACCTACTAGTGCCGAGAGAGATCGACAGCCCGCGGAGTCTAGCTCAGGTACATGTCTGCCCTGCTGGTGCGAGAGAGGCAGAGAGAGCGAGGCGCTGCGGTGCAGTCCCCCACGTTCTGCTCCACCCCGACGAACATTGAAGAACGACGTGAATGAATGCACGGAACGGAATGAAACGAAACGGGGGGAAAAAAATCGGGGTCGCACTGGCGCAGGTGCGGCGATCCGAAGCAGTGGGGTGGGCCCGTGCGACGCTCTCGACCTTCGCAGAGCCACGGCGCCTCTCAGTGCACCGTGGAGCGCTCGTCATTTCAAACCCTGAGAAAGAATTTCGCTGGAACTGCGGAGAACGAAAGCAGCGAAATGCTACTTCCAAAGCCGGAAATAAAACCGGCATCATGAGCGGCACCGCGGCGCGGAGTATCACGGTCGTGCCCTTATGGACAAAATCGTAAATAAATGTGCACGGAATTGTACATAATTATGTACAAATACTGCATAATTATATACAAACATAGTGCACAAGCATTCAGTGTGCATGTATCAGCGTTCGGCAGTTTCCAGCCGCGCGGACACGGGCCTTGGGCAGGGAGGGATGGGGATGTGCGCAGAGCTCCACGCCACACGCCCGGCCGCTCATTGTCTATCCCACACTGAATTCTCCCTCCTCCCCCCCCCCCCCCCTTCGGCAAATCAGGCTGCACGAGACTATTGTGGGAAATTCCAGTGACGGCGATAACGTGTCAGTAGGGACCGCGGTAGTCATGGTGCGGACGTGAGAGGAGCCGAGAAGCGGCGCCCTGCTGTACCGCACCAGGTGTTTCAGCTGATGCGCTGGCCGGACGACCCATCCTCTCGCCTGCAGCCGCACTACTGGGGGGGACGGAAAAGTGAACACCGTATTTTATTATATCTATTTACAACCATTGCGGCATCCATTTCATGTAGTTTACCCAATTACATTCATTTACGAGCGGTCGGTCATTTATAGCCGTTTTCATCAATGTGTAGCTTTTTCATCATTCAGCAGTTACTTACAGACATTTTGCGTCTATCTCGATTTACGGCCATTTACGTCCTTACAGCCATCTAGGCTGATTTTCGCCCCTTTTCGTTTATCCCTTGCCTGGCCACAAAGGCTGGCGCTGGTTTGTTGGTTGACCTGTAGTTCAGGACTCTACCCCGGCTGAACCTCTGATACCGACCCGAGCCAGCCCGCGGTTCGTTATGCGACCCTGCGGCCGGCATCCCGTGCGTCTGTGTGGCTCTGCCGTGTCCTGCCGGGTCCTGCCGGGTCCTGCAGGCCAGGCCTGTGGTGTGTGTTGCCGGCGCTGCGGTCGGGCGACCCGTGTCCGCTGTGTATCGAAGGTTTGATTGGGGCGCAAGTGGAGCGCCGGCGGCTGGCGTTGTCAGCCCCGGCCTGCCACCACTCGCCCCCTTTCCTGGAACAGCGAGCGTGGCCGCTGGCGGCTGCCTGTGTCGCTATAAAGAGCTGGCGTGTGGTACGCCCGCAGGACTGAACGCCGTGTCTGCGGCCACACAGACTTTGCTCAAAAGTGATCAATTGAATTGGCCTTCTTTGTGAATTGACAGATGAGGAAAGTGACAGTGACGAGGATGAGTCGGACCCAGTGGGGCCGATGCTGGCGCAGATCCGCATCACCTGCCAGCACTTCCGTGAGTACCGCATGTGCAGCTGCGCCGAGCTGCGCCCGCCGCGCCTCGGTCGCCACGGACACTGCAACATTCTCTGTCTCCCACAGAGACGGTTTACGATGAACCGAAGCTCACCGCCCGGAACCCCGTGCTGCATCACGGTGCACCGTTCGGCCTCAGGCCCCGGGGCCCAGAAGAAGCGGGGGCTGCGGGGGCCACGGGGGCCGATGGGGTGACCGTCAACGTCATGGCCATGGCCAGGGACCCGGCCGTGGCCGGGGACCCTCTGATAGACTTCAAGATGGACGTGTTCCCACATCAGCCCCTGCCTGCCCTGCGAGAGGACACCCTGGCGGAGTTCCTAGGTCCGCCCTCCACGGACATGGAGTGCACCACCCTGACCGATCAGGACCTCGATATGTGGGTGTGACGCTGCCCTGTGCCTCTGCACCGCTGCTGCCGAGATGTAAAACTGACCAGCTCGCGCTGCCCTCGTGTTGCAGGATTAACGACGTGTTGGCCTGGGAGAACACGCACCACATCCCCGACAGCGGGAACACCTCCCCGGGGGTGGCAACGCCGCCGCGCACGCCGGACGATGGTGAGGGCTCGCCGGCGTCTAGGGTCTCCGTAGACAACTTGTAAGTACGACAATAAATTTCAAATGATGCTAGCGGGTAGGGCACGACACGGCACGGTAAAACCTTTTCTGTCCGAAGAATTCTGTACCACCTTAAGACTAAAGTCCACCACCTCAGACACTCCGACTCGCCGGGGGGAGACTCCGGACTCGGGCCGCACTCGTCCCCGGGCGACATTACCGACTCCCCCGACCCCACCTCGTCTACGTCCCCGCACTCGCCCTGGCTGCCGGACTCGCCCGTGAGCCACATAACTGAGCTGCCGCGCCCCGAGCCGCCGCCGCCAGAGCCCGGCAGGATCCTCGGCGAGTTGCCGCGGGAGAACCACAAGTGGATGCGACTCCAGATCGGCGCGGCGTACGACCCCACTAGCCACTACAGCTTCGTCGACGTCGACGGCACGTGAGTACGACCCGGAGGCGCGTACGCCCGCCGGCAGGGCCGGGCAGAGCCGGACAGAGCAGTGATGACGGGGACCCACCGCGCTGCTCGCAGGCACCTCATCCAGTACCTGAAGGCGGCCGAGGCGAGGCCTAGAGTGGAGCTGCGGGACCTGAAGCTCATCTACGAGGCGGGGCGCTGCTACGCCGACGGACACATCGCGCTGCTCTACACCAAGGACGAAGACAAATGCGTGAGTCCCGGTGCCGCCTGGCTGTCCGCGGCTGTCCGTCAGACTGCCTATCAGTCCGCCCGTCACGGGCTTTGCGCCGCCGTCCGGTCGTGTTTTAGGAATGAAGTATGCAGAGCAGAGAGCCGCAGGCCGCCCGTCAACACCTGGCCGCCCGGTGCCGCCCGGTGCCGCACGGCCTGGGGATGTTGTGTCGCTCGGTTCCCGCTCCAGTTTAGGGACCGTGACGGGTGGGAGGGGTGGCAGCCCAGCGCCCCCTCGCTGACACACGCACTGAAATGCCGCCCCTCGTTGTGCCTTTTCCCGCAGACCGCGCTGTACTACGCCGCCAAGCTCAAATCACACCACCAAATTGCCGGCTTTGTCGCCGAGTGTCTCGTGGAGGTCCAGGAGAAGAACAAGACCATCCCCAAGGCCAAGCAGTACCAGATCGCCGACGAGGTAACAAAATTCCAGCGCAGCGTCCTTCTGTATTTTTTAGTGTCCTTTTCTCGTGGCAGGCTTTGCTAGGCAACACACATCAAAAAGAGAAAAAAGCAAAGGCAGCCGGAGCGGTCCACAAACATGTTTCCGACCCGCAAGCTGTTTATTTTCCACTCTAAATAACCCCATGCCTTGATCAAAGTTTGCGGCGGGAACTGTGTTTGGTCCTTGTCGAAGCGCTATTGTCTAGTCTTCTCTGCAGTATGCCTGACCGCATCCACCCCGCCGTGCCACGGCCGGGCCCGACCACAGAGCAGTCCCTGATGAAAGTGATCGGGCCCGGTCGGGTCGGACCCCGCCACTGGTCCGCCGGTACGGCCCCGCGCGGGTCGGCGGCCGGTCCCGACGCCAGCGCTGCCTACGCGACAGGGACAGGGGTGGCAGGCACGCCCCGGCGGGCACGGAGCATGAAGCATATACCAGCGGGGTGAGAGGCCCCGGGGGCCCCGCTGGGAGCGACACGGGTCACGCCCCGCCGCGCCGCACCCGCCGTCCTTTGATTAGGAGTTTGTGCGGGGGTGTTTGTTGGCAGTTGGCGCACGAGACGCGCTTGTGAGACTCCCCCGTTCCTGCTCCCTTTCGCTGCGCACACGCCTCACGGCGTTGACGGCAACTTGGAAAGCAATCTCGCTGGTACCGCCGTTGAAAAAAGGGGGAGGGGGCTCGAAGCGTTGCCCCGATGAGTGCATAGTTTCTACTGCTAGCCTGCCGTTGGTCTCTGGCTCAGGCTCGTACACAGACAAACCCCCTTCTCTGGTACGGCCGGCTAGAGCAGGTCAGCGTAAGCGGGGCCCGCTGCGCCCTTCCCTGCCAGTGCCACTGACACACGCGCGCCCATCGGCTGGCCCCCGCCTGAAGCGAGAGCAAACACCGCTGAAATATTCAGTGGAACGAGTGAATCACTGGGGAGTAGACCAGACCGCCAGACGCCCGGTGACGCTTCTTTATAAATGAGGCCCCCTTTGTTGTCGGTCCGGGCTGACACGGGGCGGAGCTCGGCCGGGGGCGGGGCGATGGGGGGTGCTGGTGGCGCCATCTAACGTCGTCTCGCGTAACTCTACTTGTACACTGCTACCCGGACCACCTGTTGATAGAAGCACGCCCTTACCTCTATAATCAAGTCACATATCGCTTGTGTTGTGCGTATTAGTAATGACGAGAAATTTGCGTGAAATATTGCGAATGGAAAGCGGCGTATTTTGCCGACGACGGTTGACGGTAAATGACTGTTTTAATGTTGTTGATAATTGCGTCATGATGGAGCGCGATGGTCGGGTTAAACTGGCCGGGGAGTACATCCCTCCATCGTAGTGTGTAATAACATGCGAGTGAGAAATGGCAGGGTCGGTTCAGAGAGCTCGAGCCGTCAACGGGCTCTATAAAAGGAAATATCTGAGCAGAAATGGGATTGCTCTCCAGGCTATAGGCTAGGCTGTGCAGACCTGTCGCCGGCGTGTCCGACCTCCGGGCGCGGGCAATTCCGATCAGAGCAGAGACGGGCGGCGGCACGGCAGCACCACTCCCCTTCTGACCCACATCTTTTCTCGGCAAATGGCACACATTTATAGCTCGGTTTGTCAGAGGCGTTGCAGGGTCGGTCCGCGCGCCTCCCCTCCCACCGTTGTACGGCCGCGTGGCGCCTCGCTCGATAGGTGTGTGACGTAACTCGTAGATCGGACCCTTGTCCGTCCGTTCCCCAGTCCTGGGTGCCCTATGTAACGGGCAGGTGCAGCAGCCCTACTAAGACCTGCTTTCGGTGATTGCTCTCTCCCTCTAATTGAAATTCGTTTTTACAGAGGTTCGGCGAGAGGGGCGACAACATATTTCACTGCCTGGCGCGCTGGCACAGGGCAGACAACAACTTCATCCAGGTGGCGTACACGCTCAAGAATATACCAGGACTTGTGAAGCTGCTCGATGTTCCCAACCGCGACAGTAAGTCCCGTCGCGTCGTCCAGAGACCGGGAGCCTCGGACTCTTGTCCTGTCTCGCTAACGAGCCCCTCTCGTCTCCCCCAGATCACCTGCCCGAGGACTGCACCACTAGCATCGACATGAAGGTGATGCTCTGCAGTCAGCGGAGGCCGGCGGAGTTGCTCCTGAACAACCAGTACAGCACGATGCCAATGCAGTACCCCAACCACACCGCTTACCACACGGCTTACGTCAGTCCCATGGTCCACCCCATGGCCCTGCCCAACGACCCACAGCAGTACCCCAGCCTGCCGGCCCTGTACTCTATCATGCCGCCGGAAGGGAGCCAAGCCATCGCCGGCCTCCACCACATCGCTCACGCTCCCGCCCACCACGTACTCAATTCGGCATCCCGTCACGATGGGGGCTTCCTCCACCATTCGTGAGCGCTACTGCGAGGTCCGAGGGAGAGAACCTGTCCCACCTGGTCTCAGCAGAGCCAGCAGTGCGGCGCTGGCGCGGACATTTATTGTACGTGTTTGATCACTTGTCGAGGCCACGAGGAGACCCCGCCGGATAATATTATTTGGTCTGTCAATTTTCATTGCTTGTCCTGGCATGAAAGGCGTTGCGATATGAAGTTCAATCAATTTACTTGGAATTGCTCATCTCGAACGAAAAGGGGGAACAAAAGAACGAATTAAGTAGGGAGGTGGGGAGGGGGTAGAGGGAGTGAAAAAACGAAAATAGAAACAAAGGTAGGCAATTATTTTTTATTATTTGTAATACTTTGATAGAAGAAAAAGTAAACGCGGCCTTATGCGAGATACTCAGGACCTTGGTGATCGACGTACAAGGCCAAAGTTGTTACTTTCTTTTTCAGTACAATATGTTGTATGGTAATAATATTCTCATCATCGAGAATAACAAATTCAATTAAATGTGTTATAACTAGTCGGTGTTAATCGTTATTTCTGTCTGTGTTAGTCTTTAACTGTAAGTGAAACGTACAAATGAAGTTCTCAGCAGTCCCTCTGTATACGTAATGCTTTTCTACTTGAGCTGAGCTGAAAGAATGTGATTACCTCACAACTATTTGTGAGGTTCGTAATTTAAGTGTTGAAGGACCTATTGATGTTATGTATGTTCCGATGTGATGTGTATTAATGGTTATCTGTTCAATGCCATGGCTGCCTTGGCAAAATAAACCATGATGGTCTTGTGATTTTGTAGAAAATGCACAAATGTTATTAATTTAGATTTACAAAAAAGTCATCTATTAGCCTTTTTAAAAATATTTTATAAAGAACTAAATTAGAGCATGAGGGGTCGCTCACTTCGATTAATCATTGTTGGGATCCAAAATCAGTCACATTAGTAATTTAAGTCAAACTACTAAAACAAATTTCGATGTTATAAATGTTGAAGTCAAATAAGTAAAAGGGGCACGTTTCACAGTATAACAATTGTTTCCGTTAAATCAAAATTACTATTTCTATAGTCAAATTACCCCAAAAATTAGGTTCCTAAGCCACAAAATTTTAAAAATTCAATCAATGTTGAAATATATTAATATATCAAATAACTACTAGCAGTGTTTACAATTTCCAGGACCGAGCATCGAGCATCACAACTGCTAGAAAGGCCGTCCCGCACGTTGTTAGTCAAAGCTGGCCACTTTATCTTGCCCTGTTCATGGCTCATTTTGAATTGTCAATAAAACATTCGAAGCTCGCACAGTATCGTGAGGTCGTGAGCCATAGTGAACATAAAACGAGAGCTGTCACTTTAATATTTAATCCTTGGGAATCTTAAAAAAAGACTGAATATGTATTAAAAATCTAACAAGAACAAATATGGAGAGGTACAAATCGACGGTTAATTGTACGCTCCCTAGCCAAATACAATGCCGTGTATTCACGTCGTAGTTTATGTGCATGTTTTGTGTGTGTGTGAGAGAGAACTGAACATATGTGAGACTGTGTGTGATCTTCAATCGGCCGATTGTTTTTAGCAATGGTCGTAATGATGTTGATTCCCCTGTGGATGACCTACGGTCTCCATTGGAACTGAGGACCTTGCTATGGTTGGCTGTGAAGGCCCTCGAATAAATTTACTTAAATGCGTTGAATATGAGGCCTTATTTGTTTGAGTTTGGTTTATATTGTTCTACTTTGATTGTTAATTAGGGTGGGTAGAAATCACACACTCTTTGTTTTAACACTTGGAACACACAGTAACCTTTTATTCAGATTGCAGTTCACATTCACTTTCACTTGACTGCCAATAAGAAATAAACTGTTCCTCACAGTGGAACTTCAACACACCTCCTGAACAGTTTAATTGTTACAATTTTTAATAAACAATACAAAAGTAGAAAAACTTAAAAACTATAGCTTACATTGAAGTGAATATTTGGTTTACAATGGCACTTTATATGGCAATACAATTAACAAACAAATTTAAGGAGTATGCATAAGAACAGTTTTCAAATTCTCAAAAACTCTGCGACACAAAGGCTTTGTGAGGATGTCTGCCAAATTTTCTTGAGACTTAACATGCTTAATGTTGAACCAACCCTTTTGTAGTTCATCATTCACAAAATGATATTTAACATCTATATGCTTGCTCTTACGTGACAGTTGACCAGATTTGATCATTGCAATGGCGCTCTGATTGTCAACATACAATGTGATTTTTGGCTTTACTCCAAGCAGCTCTTCCACAAAACTCTTCATGTATTTCAGCTCTTGACAGCAGTGAGCACCTGAAATGTACTCAGCTTCAGCAGTGGCTTGTGCCACAACGCTTTGTTTTCTTGAAGTCCAAGATATTGGTCCACCAGCATACATCAAAACATAACCAGTGGTTGACTTGCTGTCAGTGTGATTTCCTGCATAATCTGAATCACAGTAGGAGACAATATGAACTTCTTTGGATTTGGTGTTGTCCGCAGAATAGAATATTCCACACTTGGGATGAGCATTTAGATAAGCCAGAGTTCTTTTCACATTTGCTACATCTTGACTTGTAGGATTACTTGTAAACCTGCTAGCATAGTTCACAGCGAAAGTAATATCAATTCTGGTTTTGACTGTTGAGTACAGCAGACTTCCAATCACTTCTTGATATGGAAATTTTTCATTCTTGTTGCCATGGTTTGAATCAACATTGAATTTTTCAATTGGAGTATATTTAGGATTGGAGTTTTCCATTCTGAACTTCTGCGCTATCTTTTTGCAATATTGTTCTTGTGATATGAAAATCCCATCTTCAGTCTTCTTGATTTCCAATCCAAGGTATGATTCAGGATTTTCCATTACCTTAACTTCAAATTTGGTCTTCATTTTATTGATCAGTCTTTTCATTTGTGTTGGGTCTTCATAGAACAGAATTCCATCATCTACATGAAATGCTAAAAACATCTTTCCTGATTCAGCTTTAAAAACACATTGATCAGTCTTGAGTTGTATCAGCTTTTCTTCTTTCAAAAAATCAGTCAGGCGTTTGTACCACAGATGTGGTGCTTGTCGCAAACCATAGAGTGCTCTATTGAGTTTGCATATTTTCCCTGGAGCTTCGTACCCATCAGGTACCTTCATGTAGATCTCTGAATCAATGACTCCATTCAGAAAAGCAGTTTTGATGTCAAAAGTTATGAAATTTAGGTTTTCCTTTGCTGCATGAGCAAGTAAAAATCTCAGAGAGTTTGTTTGAACAACTGTGCTGAACACATCAGAGAAATCCAGCCTATTCTTCTTTTGCTGACATCCACGTGCCACCAATCTTGCTTTGGCTATTCCATTATCCTTCATCTTAAAAATCCACTTCCCGGAAATGACTTCTTTTCCTTTAGCTTGTTCTTGGTTTACTAAATCCCACGTTTTGTTTTTTTCAATAGAGTCTTTTTCTTCCTGTATGGCTTTTAACCATTTATTTTTATCTTCTCCTTGCATGCATGTATCATATGTCAGTTCTTGTTCGGTCATGAGAGCATAGTCATCTCCCATCACAAAATCATCATATCTCTTTGGTTGTTTTATTTGTTCTCTTGGTCTCAGGTTTCTTCCCCTAGGCTGTTCATTTCTTAGGTCATTTTCATTTTCCCTTTCTTCTCTGTCATTTCGTGGACCATTGTCTCTTCTTTCTTCAAAATCTTCATCACTCTCCTCAAAATCTTCTTCTCTTCTTTCTTCGAAATCTTCATCACCATCTTCAGAATCTTCTTCTCTTCTTTCTTCGAAATCTTCTTCTCTTCTTTCTTCGAAATCTTCAGGTTCAGGGAACAAATGTGACAGATCTAAATAATTTTTCTCAGACTGTTTGCTTTGTTCAATGCCATGAAAAACAACATCTTTTGCCACATATATAACCCTTCTGTTTTCATCCCAGATGCGATAGCCATTTGTTGCATATCCCACAAAAATTCCTCTTTCTCCTCTCTGCTCCAACTTCTTCAAATGTCCCAGATTTTTGGTGTACACTACTGATCCAAAAACTTGGATCACTGAAAGATCAGGCTTTCTTCCTAGCCACATTTCAGCTGGTGTAACATCAAGAGTTGAGGTAGGGCTTCTGTTGATAATATATGCTGCACACAGGGCTGATTCGCCCCACATATCATTGTCCAGTTTTGATTCATATAGTTGAGCTCGCATCGGGTTGCAAATTGTGAGATTCATTTTTTCTGATGTCCCATTGAGATTTGGGGTGTAGGGAATAGTATAGTCCAGAACTATTCCCCTCTCTTTGCACCATTCTTGAAATATCTTAGATTTATATTCTCCTCCATTGTCCACCCTTATTTTAGATACTTTGGTATCAAAATGAGCTTCTGCTGCCATGACATACATCCTCAGATGTTCAGCAGCTTCATCTTTGGTTGCAAGAAGATACACTTGAACAAAATGTGTATAGCCATCAGTGATGGTCATGAAATAATTTTTGTCATCATGAGTTGGTGGACTAATAGGACCACAGATGTCTGAATGAATAATCTGAAGAGGTCTTATTGCTCGCTGTCTCACTGTATTACTTGGTTTCCTTACAAGCTTTGCTTCTGCGCACACACTAAATTTTAGATCTTCACATTTCTTTAACAATTCAGGTACTCCGTCACACAGACTGGGTAACTTCTTCATTTTTGATAAACTCATGTGGCCAAGCCTCTTGTGCCACATCATGACATCAACCTTTTGTGCATTTAAAGCTTGTAATCCATCTTGATTCAATAGATCAACAACGTACAAACCATTTGTATTTTTCTCTCCTTTGAGAACAACTTTGTCTTCTTTATAGATTAACACTTCATTCTTCTTGAAATGCACTTCTCCATTATTCTCAGTAATTTTGTTGACTGACATCAGGTTTCTTGATAGATCAGGAACAAAAGAAACATTTTTTAGATCCACCACTTTTGTTTCTAGATGTCCAGTCATGTAGCTTACCATGGATGCACCCTTCTTGGCACTATTTATAGGGACGTTGTCACATGACATTGTGTCTGTCAAAATACCAGCATCATTTGTCATGTGATTGTTGCATCCACTATCCACAATGAATTCTATGTTACCTTTTTCGTTTGCAGTATGTCCCAGAAAAGCCTCAGAGAGAAATGCTACTTTTCCGTCTTGATTTTTGTAATCTTGTTTATTTTGGTGCAGATGTTTGAAGTAGCAATCCTCAGATGAATGATTTGTTCTTTTACAGTAGGTGCAGCTTTTCTGGGTTTTCTTCTTGTCTTGATAGTTTTGATTTTGCTTCTTGCTTTTAGCAAAACATTCTTGAGTATTGTGATTATCTTTCTGACATTGTTTGCACCATTTTCCCTTTTTGGAACAGTTCTTGATGATGTGATCTTTAGAACCACATTTGTAACATTCTCTGTTATTGCTATTTTTCTGAGTGTAGAAAGCTACATTCCCTTGATTTTCTGAGCGTTGATTTGTTGATTTGTGATCCTCTTCCAGAACCAATCTTGAGATTAGATTTTCAACTGACTTTTCTTCTTTAGGCGTGGAATCCCATGCACTCCTAAAATGTCTCAGTCTTTCAGGCAACACAGTTAGCAATTTCACAATCAACATGTCATCGGAGATGTTTTCTTTTAACTGTTTCAGTTTAAATGCAATATTCTTGAGTTCACTTGCATTTGTTATCATGTCCTTTTTTATGTCATACTTGAAATTGTAGAACTGGGTATACAACTGATGCTTCAGTTGCTCCGATGCTCTTCCGATATCTCTCTTGAGGATGTCCCACATTTCTTTGGCTGTGGTTGCATTGGTTATCAGGGGTTTCACTTTCTGCTCTAAAGTTCTGACAATGTACATTTGTGCAAGAGCATCCTTTGTTTCCCATTTCTCTTTATCCTCTTGTTGGGCATTTTCACCTGGACAAGTTTCACTGCCATCTACAACACTCCACAGTTTTCTTGCTCTAAATACTATCTTCAGCTCAAATTCCCACAGGTAATATGTTTCTGGTGTTGAAAGTTTTGGATACAGTGAAAAGTCCTCAGCAACGCTGGAGCCGGCCATGCTGAATCCTTTGTTCGCCGGGTCCTCCCAGCTTCAGCACGTGGTGTCGGTTCTTCTTTCCAGTTTTCTGGCACAGCACACAGCACTTTACCAGGGATTTTTTGATTTTTCACCTCCTGGGCCCATAACCCGTTGAATATGAGGCCTTATTTGTTTGAGTTTGGTTTATATTGTTCTACTTTGATTGTTAATTAGGGTGGGTAGAAATCACACACTCTTTGTTTTAACACTTGGAACACACAGTAACCTTTTATTCAGATTGCAGTTCACATTCACTTTCACTTGACTGCCAATAAGAAATAAACTGTTCCTCACAGTGGAACTTCAACAAAATGTGCTCATCTGAGAATTGCATGGCGGTGTCAAACGAAAAACTAGCAGGAGCAATTCTAAAGTGTTGTACGTATTGCGATAATTGTGTCAGATTGCGGTATGCGTGATCACCACGAATTTGATTATGTGAAAAAAGTACAACAATGACATAATGGATGTATATGAATTCATAAAATAAATGAAATAAAGTAGAATGTGAAATGACTCAAAAGACATTTTTATTTAATGAATACACAGGGATGTACAACGTTTGATGGGTCTTTTTTGATATGCAACTTAATCCCGATTTTTCACAACACTACGTACTGCAGATAATTAAAAACCTGGGCCGTATGGGGTAGTAGAGGTACTTAGTTCTTTGTGACAAATGTAGTTTGAGTTGTTAAAGTTTGAGTATGTTAATGAGACTCGAATGGTGTCGAATTTCCTCGGTTTAGTGGATTTAAGAATGTCTCAACACGAATGAACTTAAATGCATAAATACACGCCATTTGCGTACGATTCACGTCAATCGGAGCATTATTTCGCAGTTTACTGCGCAACTGCTTCCTCACCTAACACTTCAGAGAGAATTCTAAGAGTCAGCAGATACACAAAATACAAGGAACACCGACAAAAGGCGCAATGCTGGATAAATCATCTCACAACCACGCACATCCTCTATAATATCCGAACAGAGAACTACATCTAATTTCACCAAAATAAAAGAACAATCCTTTGTACAATCAAATCTCGGCGTTGTCCCATGCATACAATTTGGTCTTATAATGTACAAGACTTTTCTAAAAGCTTGACATTTGGCAGTGACAAGTGACATCTGTAGGTCGTGTCGACTCATTTTACTAGGGATTTGTTAGATATTATATCAGTATCACCCCATGTTTCCGGTCTCTCCATCCCATTCCCAATTTAAGATAAACCTGTTTCACATGCCATTTCAATTCTGCAAATTCTTGGCCAGAACACATAACAAACGCATTTAATAACCTAGTAATACCCTGTTTTACGACACAATAAGCACCAGTAAGTTACTCGTGAGACACACTTCAAATGTGCCAATGAAAGAACACTTTTAAGGACTCAAGCACGCGCAACAACATAACGAGTTCTGAAAAATAATCTGCGTTTGTATTGTGATAACTTTTGGACACGAAACAAAGCGGCGCCTCTCGAAGCAGGCATTCCGCTGCATGTAAAGTGAATGAAAACGGTTTGAATACAACTGTGTGTGCTGAGTTCACTTGCAGTTCCAAGAACTCTTAATTTCAAAACTAGACCAACAAAATAAATAAGCGCTGACGATTCCAAAAATACATTATTTGCTGTGACTAGATGAACGCATCATTAACTTCAGCATGTCTAATGATTAGCTTGGCCAGAGGCTTAAAGTTAATATAGTTAAAAAGTTACCTTTGCCGGTTGACAACACTTACTTAGTTTGACTACATTTTCTACTTGATCTGAACTGCTTCAATTAATTTTATCAGAGAAGACGTTCCTCTTCATCTCTCCCGTAGATATTAAAAAGGCAAATTGCGATTAACGATTTCTATTTTTGCACTGTAAGATCCGCCTCGTCTCCGTATGCTATGTAGCTATATTCCACAAATTTCCTTAACATTTTACAATTGAAACTAGTTAAACATACTGCATACTCATTATATAAAATCTTAAAGTCCACGACCAATGCAAGGAGTCGCCGAGAGTGAATTTGACAGCCTCACAATGCACTTGGGTCTTCGAAATTAACAATGTGGCAACACGAATATAAAACAATAATAATAGGTCTTTGAGAAGGGTTATTTGTGCCCAGCTAATTATCTCTAAGTACAATTGTTCTCTTCCCCTCCCCAGCTAATTTAAGTTTCAATATCACAATGTCGCTTTCATCACATAAATTGTGCTCCGCTCGCCCGGCCGGCCCGACAACGCACTTCAGTCTTGATCGGCCGCTGCTCCCCGTGCACTCCCATGCCCAGCGGCGCGGCGTCTCCGGACAATACTGTCTCAGCAAAGAGTCCGGCCCGGAAACAAAATAGCAGTCGGGTCCGCCCGGGCAGAAGGGTCTACGATAAAACCACAGTTTAAAACTACAGTGCCCTAACTGTATTTCCACAAACTGTTGTTTTGTTGCACTGTGGTTGACGCGGAAAACTATAGTTTGTCTCAATTATTCAGTACTCTTTTCTCCAGTGACACTACAGTTTTCTGTACAAAAACTACATGTGAACTGCAGTTTCGTGGTGTGGTTGACTCTGGAGTCCCGGAGTCCGATCCCGTCCCCCGTCCCGCACTTGGCACATCAGTGGTCCTTGGCCAGCCACAGGTCGCCGGTGTCCGCCTCGTTGGCGGCGTCCTGGTCCGCGGGCGGGTCCGCGGGCGGCTCGGCGGGTGGCAGGCTGAACTTGTGCTTGCCCTGCTTGCGCCAGGACCCCGCCGTGCAGACGCCGGGGCCCCGCCACCACGCGTTCACGTCCCGGTACGACTTGGGCCGGATGTCGTCGTGCAGCAGCGCGCACAGCCGGCAGAAGAAGTGCGTGTTTATGAACTGGCCGGTGCCCTTCCACCGGAAGTAGCTGTTGTACATCTCGTCGTCCTGGTCCAGCTTGTGGAGGTACGCGGCCAGCGCCTTGGGCGACTCGAAGTCGTCCACGTGGATGTACGAGTGCTGCGGCGCGGAGCGGGCGTAGTCCTCGGGCTGGGCGCCCATCGCGATGGGGATTATGTTGCGCCTGGAGACACGCAGCGGAGGTTACACGGGGCGCCCTGCCGCCCGCCAGGCGCCTGCCGCACGCAGAACCCGTACTCACCCCAGCCCGTTGACGAAGAACTTCTCCGTGATGTAGTCCTTGCAGTTGGAGTTCTCGAAGGCGAGGTAGAACTTGTAGTGCTGGTCCAGCAGGCCGAAGCACTTCTCAGGCTCGTTGCGAAGGCACTTGAGCTGGCCGCACGCCCCGTAGATGTCCACCTGGATGTACTTGGACAGCTCCATGGCGTACTGCAGGCGGCCGTTGCGGGCCGCGCAGTTGGACACGAACCACGCCACCTGGAACGAGGGGGGGATAATGTTCTCAAACTAGAAGCCTAGGGCGGCGTTTGGGCTGCAGATACTCCTCGGCGCCGAGGTCCGTGTCGGCGCTACTCCCGCGCCGTCCAGCCCGCGGGGGGTATCGCTGGGGGTGGGGGATGGGTGGAGGTGGGGTGGCGCGGCGTTGCGGGCTGCCTGGCTAGCAGACAACAGGCGCGGCGCGGCGCGGCGCCATCGGCAATGGGGTGACAGGAGGGGGAGCACAGCCCGGCGCAGCCCGGCACAGCCGAGTCCGGCGGGCCCCGCCGTCTTGGGGGCCCCTCCTATTTTCCTATTTATTTCCCGATGCAAACACGTTCCGGGAGACTGCGCCCCACAGTGTAGGCTGCCCAGGCCGGAGGGTGGGGGTGGGGGGCAGCCAGAAGAGTCTTGAGCTCACGTCGGTAACAACGTTATTCACGAGGACAAAAGGGGTCGGAATTATGGGCGCCGGTTACTGGCGAGTGCCACTAGACTCCGCTAACCTCCGGCCCCGTCCCGCCTGGTCCTCGACGACTGGGTCACAGCATCAGAGAGAGATAGCGAGAGAGAGAGAGAGAGAGAGAGAGAGAGAGAGAGCGAGGGAGTCAACACCGACCTTCCTGGTTTTGTTGGCCGCGTAGTTGGGCATCTCGCTGAGGGGGCGCTGGGTGACGCGTGGGTCGTAGTACGCCCAGCGCTCGTACGGCGCCACCAGGTCGCTGTCCCGGCGGTACGTGGCGGTCCAGTTGAAGACGTCGTTGTACTTGACGTGCTGCGTGTGGTACGGGCACTCGAGGAAGTACAGGATCCAGATCTGCGGGGATGGAACGGGTCAATCTAGGCTGGCTGCTGCACGCGGCGTGCCTCTAGGGCCCCAGGCGGCCCCAGGCCTCAGCACCGACCTGCTTGGGCGGCCGCGACACGCCGGGGTGCCGGAAGTAGTCCTTGTAGAGGATGGCGTCGGCGGTGCCGGCGTCGTCCTGGCGGTCCGTCAGCATGCACGTGTCGACGGGGCACTGCTCGCGCTTGAACACGGCCTGCCCCGGCGACACCCCGCCCCACGAGGCCCAGCCGTTGAACAGCAGGATCTTCTTGAGCTTGCGCTTGAGCTGGCCGCCGAGCGCCTCCGGGGCCGGCGCCTCGTCGTCGGAGCTCGACGGCTCCGGAGGCACGAACATGAGCTGGTTCAGCACGCGGTCGCCGCCGACCTCCTCCTGCACGCAGAACGGACCGGTCACACGTCACACCCCGCTGCTCCGCGAGCACAAGAGCACCCTGACGTTGGAGGCCGCACAGTACCTCGGGCCAGAGCCGCGCGATGCGCCGCCCGGTGATTGGGTCCTTCTGCACGGGCTTGGGCAGCCGCTGGCCGTCCTTCATGTACCACGGCAGCCTCTCGGGGTGCAGCGGGAACGGCACCGGCCTCACGGACGCGCCCTGCAGCGGGGCAAAGGAGAGGGCGGCCGTCAGCTCCGCGTCAGCGACGTCGGCGTCGTCGGCGCCCTGGTGGCGGCGGCGGCACTCAGTACTTACCGGACCCTCCGGCGGCCAGATGTACGGCGGCGGCCGTCCAGTGGTGGCGGCGCCTCCGCTGTCCAGGACGCCGCCGGCGACCGGCGCGGGGCCCTGTCCGGGGGCGGGCACGCGGGGCGCGAGGAGGCCCCCGGCCAGACCCCCGCTACCCCAGCGTGGCTTGAGGTGCACGTTGAGGAGCACGAGCAGGACCACGCTGGAGATGAGCACCAGCCAGAGGAAGTGCCGGCGCGGAGAGAGCCGGGGCAGCATCGTGCCGTGGCCGGAGCCGGGACGTACGCCTGGAGGACACAGACACAGACGTGGGGTGAGGCAGGAATCAACCTGAAAATACTGCACAATCTGATTTACTTATATTTTGTGAAAAGTTTTATACGTGCAGTAATTATAGTTGGAGCTCAAGATAGAGTCGATTGCCTTCTTCGTATTGTACTGTATTCGTGTTCTTTATTAAAATGACTCGTCAATCATGTAATAGAAAGTCATATTTCAAGTCGGATTACATGATTTCAGAAATAGCTTCCTCAACGGCTCCAAACGAAATTCTGAGGGTATCATAAAACTAATTCCCAAATCCTGCGCCCGCCCCTCGCCCGTGGCGCCTTGGCAGTATACTATTTTTGCGCGCCACCTGGAGCGTCTCCGCCGACGTGGCTCGGCGCTGAGCAGAGCCAAGTGAAATTTAAAAATTTACCTCCCAGGTCGCGTCTTCCCTCTCCCGGGGGCGGGGCAGTAATGGTGCGGAGGGAGTAGTGCGCACTCAGCGGCGGGCTGCGGGGGGGGGGGGGGGGGAGGCTGATCCAATAAGGCATGAGCGGCGCGCCGCCGCGGCCGACACAACACCTGTCAGATCGTCCCCTCTCCCTCGCTCTGACAGCACACCAGCACTCGTCCGAACCCCCTGCGTCTCTCTCTCTCTCTCTCTCTCTCTCTCTCTCTCTCTCTCTCTCTCTCTTCTCTCTCTCTCTCTCTCTCATTCTTTTCCCCCGACCCTCTCAGACGATCGTGGGCCGTTTGTCGCGTGCTTGTAAGCGCATTGGCGGCCGGCTCCGCCGCCGAGCCCTGACTGCCCTGACCCCCCGCGGACACGACAAAAGGCAAGGCGGCGGCGGCGCCCCACCGTCCCTCAAAGCGGATTACGTAACACCGTGTCGGTGGCCGCTGACGAGGACGAGCTGACCGCGGCTGCCGTGGCGTGTCGTGGCGGGTCCGGCGCAGCGCGCACCCCGCACCCTTATCAACAGCGCCGACGCCCACCACCCGGCCCGCTGCCGAGTGCCGCCGAGCGGCGGCAGCCCCGCGCGCCGCGCCCCGCAAACTTGGGAGCGTTCCTGACAATTTCAACTTTGGCGGGGCAGTGGCGCGCGCTGCTCGCATCCGCCTTGATTAAAATGCTTCTCGCGGGGCCGCGCGGTGGGAGCGCTGCTGGTCCGGCCCAGTCGGGTCGGGTCCGCCGGTACGGTAGGAGATGATGATGCGATGCACGGCCCAAGAGAGAGAGAGAAAGAGGGAGAGAGAGACAGACAAAGAGACATAGAGCAGAGGGACTGCCTGTATACCGAGCAGTGCGGCGTCATGGCGGCGCGACTTAACAAACAGCGCTCGCCACTTCATTTCATGACGCCCGCTGCTCGTTTCCCTCATTTTTATATTCTCTGTCTTTCTTTCTCTCTCTGTCTTTCTGCCGGTTCCTCTATCACTCTGACTCCCTCTCTTTCCCATCGTCCTCCACCCCGGCAGCGAAGGGCCGGCCGCGGGCGCGGGAATGCTGGCTGGTCTGTTTGATGTCGTTTTGAGGGGGAGGCGCCCCCCGCAGGAGCCCGGAGCTTGGCTTCCTGCCCTTGACGACGTCGCGGCGGCTGCGGCTGCGGCCGGCTGCGGCCTCGTCCTGGGCGGGGCGCCCGGCCCCCGACACGCCCGGCACCCACACAACATCATACAGCCTGAGCAGTTGGCGACCTGCCCGACAGGGTCCAGGGCCCGGGGGCGGCCCGAGCCACCCTCGGCCTCCGAGCCCCGCCGCGCACCCGCCGCCTCCGCCGCCCCCGCGCACACAATACAGAGCATCACGGGGGACGGACGCCGGGGAGCGCGGGGGCCGCGCGGCGAGGAGGACCGCCGCCGTCCCCGTCGAAAAAGAACCGCTGACGTTTCTTCCCCCATTCCTTTTCTTGTCTGTGCAAAAGTCGTGAGCTCAGTGAGCTGTCCGTCCGCCTTTCTTTCGCCGCTTGAGTACACCGCCGCTGCCTCCCGCAGTCCCCGGCCGAGGGTCGGGCTGGGCTGCCCCCGCGTGTCCGCCGCTGGTCGGAGGGAGGGGCGGCGGCGCGGCGGCGCGGCCAAGCACCTCGCCGCGGGGACCGGCCCGCGGGCTCCCCTTCTGTCCCGGCGCGGCCACCAATAAAAACTTCGCGTGTGCATACGCAGTATAGGGGTGCACCCGCACCGGCCACAGGCCGCGGCCGCCCGCCGCCGCCCGGCTCGGGGGCCCGTGCCGGGGGGCGTCGCGCGGGGCGTGCGGTGCGCCGCCGTGTGCGCGTCAAGTGGAAGAGTGGAGTGCAGAGGCGTCTCTCTGGGGTATTGATTCCCGCCACCGCCCCCCGCAGCCCCGCCCCCCGCCGGCGGTGGCTGTCGTCCCGTCTTGCTTGCGACCTCACTCAAACAATTAGCGCCCCCGAGCCGACTTAAAGGATATCTGCTCCGCCGCGAGCGCGAGGGAGTGAGACAGAGAGAGCGGGGTGGAGCGGAGACTACTGTTGTTGTCTGGGTTCGCCGCGGCCCGCCGCCCGCCCGCTGGTAATAACCAGCATGAATATGAATCAGCGGGGGGCGCGTCTGCCGGCGCGTTCCGCCCCAACACGCGTAGATACCCCGCGCTGGACCGGCTGTCTGGGCCCCGAGCGGTGCTCGGTTCTATGGCCGCTAGCCCCGAATATTTAGAGCCATAATATTTCAGAAAACCTCACAAATTTTCCGAAAATTTCTTTTAAAATTTCAGGACCAGAGACCCTACTCAATAATCATAAAATAGTATTCATCCGGATTGTTTTCCTACTAAAGCCAGCGTCGGTATGGCCAACCTGCCAATAACCAGACGTTCTGGGTAAAAAAATATCCAGAGGTCCTGCGACTGAAGTGGAGTGCCCGCGAAGACTAACGTTTCTCCCGCTTCTCTGTTTTTCCATCCCCTAGCGGCGGCATGCCTGCGGGGCACCCCGCGTGGGGCGCCGGTCCGGAGAGCAGGGGGCTGCGGGGGCGCGTGGCGGCGTTCGCGCCCCTGCCGTTGCCGCGGCCGCGTCCGAACGGCCCCACACGCCACTGCTGCCTCTGTCCGCCGTGCGGGGGGCGGTTTCACACTCCGTCGAGAGGGAGCAAGCGGGCATCGCCACCCCCGCGGACGCGGACGCAAAGTCTCTGCAAGCAGTGTAGCGTGGCGCCGCGCAGTCCGGAGCGTGCCGACAAAACTTTTGTCTCGGGCTGTCCGCCGTAATTCACGCACTCAGTCAGGGGAGGGGCGCGCTCGGCCTGCTCTGCCTGGCTTGCGGTGTGTTCACGAGCACGGTACGCCGGCGCGCGCCTCCGCACGGCACCTGCTCGGAGGGCGCCGGGAGGGTGGGCACCGGGCACCACCAGACAGCCGTGCACGGCGGGCTGGCCTACCCCCGCTCCCGCAGGCGCCCGGGCCCTGACTCGAGCTCGGAGCTCCCGGAGGGTAGGCACCACCAGACAGCTGTGCACGGCGGGCTGGCCTACCCCCGCTCCCGCAGGCGCGAAGAGAAGCAACTGCGTAGACGTTCTGGCACCTTGGTTGATGAGTGTGTGGTCTAGCTAGGCCGGCCTGGTCGAAGGCCCGGTCCTCCAGGCCTTGCGTAGCCCGGCGTGGACTTGCTCCGGAGGCCAGCGTCGGCCCCGGGGGCGTGCTGCGCCGCCCCGCTCCCGCCTGGGGCCCGCAGTTGGCCCGGTCACGGAACAGCTCTTCATTAATACGGGCACACTGCCGGGAACAAACCTTGGTGCACGCCCATGCTTGGCGGCTACCGGAGCTCCCCCCTGTAGGCCGTGCCGGTGGCGTCGCCCTGGGCGTTCCGTCGGAATGGGGTCGATCTGGGTATTGGTTCGGCGCTGCTATCAGAGGTCCCATTAACATTACACAATATGCACGAGCTCATACCGTAGCAAGGATATAGCGACTGCCCCCGAATCCTTCCTTCCATTACACTGTTTTCGGTCCCGGTCCCATTTTTTCCCCCTCCGCGGGGGCGCCGCTATAATCCCTCTGTCTCTCCATAAAATACCTGAGCAATTAGAGCTAACGGCGCAAGTAATTAACAAGAGTGTTTGGCGAATCCAATTAGGTGTTACCTGCAAGAGAGCGGGGGGTGCCGGGGATGGCGGGGCCGCGAGCTCCGACTGCCGGTGCTGCCGCTTCTGCCGCTGCTGCCGGTCAGGGTTAGGCTGCGCCGGCCATCGGGTAACCCTCATAACGGACTACTCCGGGCTGCAAGACAAACACGGGAAGGATGAGGCGGGGTGGCGGGGTGGCGGGGGGCGGCGGCGGGGAGAAGCCAAAGTCGGATCTCGCACCAGATTGAATTCCATAGCGCAGGGGGCAATCTCTTGCGAGAGGTGACGGACTTCGTACTTTGGTTATCGATATAAATCATATGATGAGTTTTTTTTTCTTCTCTTAATTTTTTTAAAAAACATTTGTGCCACACTCCCCAAAAGTAAAGAGCAGTAGATAGAGTGTACATCGGTGCGTACCGCATTCGCACCAACCCACATGACGTCTACACAGTATCCTCCAAAATTTTCGAAAAAAAAACACACGCCACTTTTCCGAAAATTTATTCGAAAATTTCGGGTGGTTCTCTCTGTCTCTCTCTCTGTCTGTCTCTCTCTCTCTCTCTCTCTCTCTCTCTCTCTCTCTCTCTCTCTCTCTCTCTCTCTCTCTCTCTCTCTCTCCCTTCCACCGCGCCCTCTGGCATGGCATGACCTGTTTACTTATGCCCGATCAAACCGTGGATCACACGCACCAAAGCACGACCTCAAAGTGGGCGCGCGGCGGGGGACGGCGGCGCGGTGCACATAACAGGGCGCCGCCGTGACTGCCGGGGCCCGGTGCGGGGCCCGGTGCGGTCAGCTGGCCGCGGCTGGCCGTGGCGCCTGTAAGCGTAGCGTGGCGCTGCTGCATTATATGACGGGCGACGCGGCACGCTATGGCCGCGGGGCCGCCGCAGTGAGCGCGCTAGCCGCGGACCCAGCCGTATACGACATGCGCCGTGTAATTTTGATTTTTAAAAAAATATATATTTTATTTTATTATTCCGGTATGTGCCGCGCGAGCCTGTATCGGCATTGCTGTGTGTGTTACGCTCCGCTCGGCCAGGCCTTGGCAGAGAGATCGCCGTCCGATGAGATACGGCCAGGGTTCTGACCGCGGCCGGCGCCCGGCAGTGACCGTGACAGTGACACGCCAGGCGCGGCTCTGCACGCGAAACATGTGTTCGCCTATTTACCAGATCGGAATCATCCGCGGTGTGGCGCCGCGCCGCCCGATGGAATGCAAGCGACAAGCGACGCCCACAGAGACACAATTTCGACCCCCGAAATCCGAACGCTGAAATCGCGTGGTGATCATCGGGAGGAAGAGGGGGGGGGGATGCTTGTCATCCGCGAACCGATTTGTAAAACTCTGATAGTGTAAAACGGAACCACGGACGTGGCGCGCCGCGGGACGTGCCAGTGGCGGTGCGGGCTCCAGCTCCCCGAGGTCATTTCCCTTCTGACGGTGAAGGAGCGGCGCTGCGGCCGCCCGCCGCGCCCGGCCCCCCATAGCGTTATATACAACGAGCCGACTCGGCTATATCTCACCACGGAAGCAAAACAAATAATCAGCAAAGTCCGTGAACGTTGGAAAACAAAAAGACGTTTCCTTGAATATCAGAGGGAAAACGTTTGGGAGTGCGGAGGGTAGACGGCCGGAGGCCGTGCTTGCCGTTTTCCGTGCTCCCCGCTGTCTCCGGGTCCGGGCGGCGGTGGCGGAGGAGGTAGCGGCGGCGGCGGCGGAGGCGGTAGCGGCGGTAGTAGCGGCGGCAGTAGCGGCGGCAGCAGTCCCGCACAATGGGTGGACAGGGCGGACAGGGGCGAGCGGGACGCACACATAGTGACCAGTCCTTCCCGGCCCCCGCCTCCCCGTCCTGTGGGAGCCTCCCCAGCTGGCGGGCTGCGTGCGGGGCCAGGCCGGGGCCACGCGACGACCACGCCACATGACACGCGCCCGCCACGCGCCCGCCACGCACCCCCACACACAGCGCGCACCGTCACGACAAGGGATGGACCTGTTTCCCGAGCCCCGCTGCCCCGCCGCCCGCCGCCCCGCCCGTACGTGTCCCTCCCCTCCTTCTATACGCTGCCGCCGTATTCAGGGGGGCTCATTGTGCCATCGGTCACAGCGCAGCCCGGCGCAGCCCGGCGCAGCCAGCCGACGGACACACGCACTCACTGCAAAACCACCCCGCCCGCACTCTCTGCCCCTCGCTCTCTCATTCTCTCTATCTCGCGCTGTTTCGCTTGCTCTCTCTCTCTCTCTCTCTCCACCCCCCCCCCTCTCTCTCTCTCTCTCTCTCTCTCTCTCTCTCTCTATCTCTCTCTCTCTCTCTCTCTCTCTCTCTGGCTCACTCACTCTTTCCCTGCCCCGCCCCATCTGCCAGCAATTCCACCGAGGCGGCCGCCGTAATTTTCGTTCCCAATTGCGTGCACCGTTGTGTGATGAGCCCCCTGCCAGCTTGGCAGCTCTGCGTGAGGGCGGCGGAGCTACAGCGGCGGAGCTACAGCGGCGGAGCTACAGCGGCGGAGCTACAGCGGCGGAGCTACAGCGGTGGAGCTACAGCGCAGCCGTGAGTGCTCCATGGAGTGCGTTTAGTGCAGTTTTCTCCACACATGCGATGGCAGCAGGTCCCACCGTGGAGCCGCCCCCGCCCCGGCCGCAGCAGCGCAGGGTGGCCTCGCGGCGCGCACTGCAGCAGCAGCAGCAGCAGCAGCAGCAGCAGCAGCAGCAGCAGCGCCCGCACGCCCTCCGGCAGATAAATAAAACATAAAATGGTCTTTTCCGCATGGTCCTTCGCTTGGCAGCGCCGGGGTTGTCCGGCCTGCGCCCTCTCCTTCTTCCGCTCTTCTTCTTCTCCCCTCCCCCCCCCCCCCCTCTCTCTCTCTCTCTCTCTCTCTCTCTCTCTCTCTCTCTCCGCCCGAGGGCGCGCGCCCTCGCGCCCCGCCGCTGCGAACGGCAGTAAGTCCTGTCGCTTCGTGTTTTGAGTAAGTAATGAAGGGGTAGGGGGCGTGGCGGGGGCGTGGCGGGAGGCTGCATCGGAGCGACAAGGAGCCGCGAGGCCGGCTCCGGAACAGAAACGGGGGCAATCAGGACAGACAACATGGCGATAATAAAAATGCCAGCGCTGCCAGCACTGTGGACACTCTCGCTAACCGAGCAACAACATTATCCCTTGAAAAATCCAACAGTAAGAAATGCTGAAAAAAAACTAGAGTGTGCGCAAGGCCGAAATGTTTACTGTACAGCTGTGAACAAGAGTTGGGGTGGATCAGAAATATGCTGTTGGTACAGTTTCTAGGGCGTCAGCTTGCTATGTCTTCGGAAGGGGGGCTCTTGCAGGGTGGGAATATAGGGTGGTAAAGGGGAGGAGAGCGGAGTGCGCAGCAAGTGTGGCCCGACTCGAATTCGAGGCCGACCCCAGCGCCGTCAGGCCCGGCAGAGCTGTCGTACACCATGAAAGCATTCGTCAATGTGGGGGCCGCCCTGTCCAGCCCTGTCCAGCCCAGTCCCCCGTAGGGCCGGGACAGCGTGTTGTGTTGTGTGGCCGGACAGCTCGCTGGACAGGCAGCGCGGGACCTCGGCCTCGCAGGGCGGCCGGGCTTCCAGGCGCTGTCCTCGCTCCGTCTGTCTGTCTCTCTCTCTCTATCTCTATCTCTCCCTCTCTCCCCCCCCCCCCCTTCTCTCTCTCTCTCTCACCCCCCCCCCCTCTCTCTCTCCCTCTCTCTCTCTCTCTCTCTCTCTCTCTCTCTCTCTCATTCCTTCTTTCTTTCTTTCTTTCTTTCTTTCTTTCTTTCTTTCTTTCTTTCTTTCTTTCTTTCTCTGCTCGCTCCTTATCTCTCGTCATCACGCCATAGATGTATGCACAGTATTCTCCCAAATTAAATAGCACGGCCGCGACAACCACAGAACGGTACACAGAAGGCGATGGACAAACTATAACTGTATGTCAGCAGAAGGCGTACAGTTAACGACCAGCACCCGCAAAAATTTCAATTCCGAACCCAACGCCGGGCGAACACCGAACGAGCGGTCCTCGGACCTACAAGAACGGATTTGGTCGTTAGCGCGGTACGTTCGGCCCTGCCTGGGCTGCGTCCGGGGCTGGGCCTCGACTACGTCTGCACTTCGTCTGCACTACGTTGGGCACGCCGAACGAGAGGCCAGAGGAAATCCGGACGCACGCCAAACAACGCCTGATGCTCAACCCCGTCAAATACCAAACAAACCACTACTACTACAACCGTTCCGCGGCCTTCTGTCTTATCTGGGCTCTCTTGCCGTTGCGGTTTTTGTATAGGTGTAGGAAAGGTTAGCAGGATGGGGGGCGGTGAAGGGTGACAGGCTTCGCTACGAGTACGACTCCAATTCCGAGATGGCTAAGACAACGTGGGGGAGAAGGGGAGGGGGAGGGGTTCAAGTGCCGGGCTCAGGGCGCATGCCCCGCTGTCCGCACGTCGCGCCCAGAAGGGTGGGCAGACGCACGGACCGATACATGGACTCATCTCTGCTGCGGTCCATCTCGGGAATTGACCACAAGGTGTGTGTGTGTGTGTGTGTGTGTGTGTGTGTGTGTGACGTGCCGGCGGCGCTGTGGAGAATCACACACGTGTATTTATTTGTCTTCCTGCCAATAATGAGTTCGCTCTGCCGCCGCGGCCTGCCGGGGGGTTGGGGGGTCATTGGGGCCGCGGTGGCCGCGGGGGGCGTCAGGGAGCGCGCGTCCGGCCAGGGCGTTGCTCTTCTTGTTCTGTGTGGCCATCACCCCCCACCCCCAACCCCTCACAGTGCACTGTCCTCCACACACGACGCCCGGCTCGCCCGGACTCGCACGCATATCCATGACATAAACATGTCCACACCACCGCGCGCCCCGCATAGCGCAAGGCTCTGTCCGCCTGCCTGCCCCCGGGCAGGCCACCACGGTGAAACTATACAATGTGTCCTACAGTGCTCAAACTGTAGTCCCAGTTTAAATTGCAATTGCACTGTAGTTTGCACACGGAAAAGTACAATTTATCAAGTAGTTCATCTGCAGTGAAACTGCAGTTTTCTGAAGAAAAACTACAGTTATACTGTCGTTGAATAGTGTAGTTGATACTGGGAATCCTTCTCCCGGGCCTGTCTGCCTGTCTGTCTATCCGTCTATCTGTCCGTCCGCCTGTCTGCCCGCCTCTCCCCGTGTCACCATCCATCTCTATACCCGCACGTCAGAATCACCCCCCGCCCCGGGTCCGCATGGCATGCACCCCCGCCTCCCCCCCTCCCCGCTGCCTGCCCGCTGCCTGCTTGCTGCTGCTGCTGCTTGCCTTCGCCCCGACCGCGAAGAAAGTCAAATACGCGATCGATCCACGCCGCGCGGGGGCGGCGGAAAACGTCGTGAAGAGGAGGCGAAATTAGGAGAGGACGAGGCGTGCAGCAGGACAGCGCGGCGTCGCCGCTGCCTTATCTTATCAGTCGCATTTCAGCAGCGCGGGGGGCGTGGGGGGGGGGGGAGGGGGTGCGAAAGGGGTCACGGAGCGCCACGCCACCACACACCCTCGGCTTCGCCACCGGCCGGGCGGTACCGCCTGTCCTAGACAGATCCGTCGCCGACTTAAAACTTGAAACTATCATCTCCGGGAACCGGTGAGGCCGGGAGAGTGCGGCAGGCGCCGCCGGTGGGCGGCCGGGGGGCGGACAGATAAGTCGGCTTATCCTCGGCCGGAGAGCGGCGCGCAGCTCGCAGCGTCCCGCCGCCGCTCAGCCCGGGCAGCGTGGCGGCGGCGCAGCGGCACCGCCCGGCCGCCCGCCCGGCCTGCCTACCTTCACGGCGACACCAGCCCTCCGCCCCCGCTCTTCCCTCCCAGCAGCAGCAGCAGTGCCGCCATCGGAAAGATAAGTGCCGGTGCATAAATCACGCTGGAAAAACCGTCACACGCAGGTGAGGGAAAAAATAATAGATGACGCCCTTCTCAAAAGTGGCATTTTTATAACATTTCTTGAAGGCAGTGTACTTGTATTTGTCGGCTGTATATTTCGTTTTCCTTCCGCGCCCCCCTGTACTGCAGAGAGAACACAAGGATTCCCTCTGCTGCACTGGCCACGCTGCCCCCGGCATCCCTTGGGGAGGCGTTTACTGTAGGTGGATGTGACAGGGCTACAGCCGCGGTTCGCAGCGGTTCGGACGCACAGGGAATGCGTGGGGCTCTGGGCGCGGCACTTACGTCGTGGCTGTGGCGGCGGCGCCACGGCCGATACTGCAGCCAGCATCTGGCCGTGTGACGGGCAACGTAAACCAGTCGGCCGCGGCCCTACTGCTGGTGCGGGGACGGCGACGGGACGGGACGGCCCGCGGGCTTCGCAGCGCCGGCCACAGCACTGCAGGACTGTCGGCGAGGGGCGTCGTCGGTCGGCGGGGGCGCCGATCACAACCGCGCTGCGCGGCCAGGTCCTACGGACCTCGACGGGGACCTCCGCTGACAGGGACCTGACGACGTCCTGATCGGCAACTGACGGCGGCGACCTGGGGCGGTCGCGGCGCCGCGGCACAAGCACCTTATCGCCTTATCTGTCCCCGCGGCCACACCACCGGGACCCTGCCGCCGCGGCACCGCCGCGGGTCGCGCGGCTCACCACCGGTTAGTTCATCGACAGCGCGCCTTAAATGTGGAATTGCAGATAAGAGGCCGTTCCATGCCGTTCGGCGCAAACTCTCGGAGTGTGCGCGACAAACAGCGCGCGGGGGCGCACGGAGCCGAGACTGCGCTCAGACGCCCGGCGGCCGGGGTGGGAGTCTTTTTAAGGAAGAAAAATTTGCACTGTCGGCTTGGTGAGCCGGGCACGCTTGGCGCCGCACGGATGACAGCTTTCGGGTACCGGTGGGGGCCGTCACGTGCGGGAATGCGGCGTCAACATCGGTCAGCGCGCCGACCGCTCGCGGAACGGCGGAGTGCCCTTCAGACACGGAAAGTGTTAACATCTTCCTAATACACGGAGGTTGAATGAGGCTGAAATGGATTAATTTTTCATACTGATTCCACCTTTATAATGTCCTAAATGAGGCTGACCAAAATCCAGCCTGTCTACGGGCAGAAAAAAAGAACTGTGACCGGATGCGAACTCAAGCCTGCAATAACAGTTTCCCGAGAGTGCGCGCGCCACCACGAGGCTACCAGACAGCCCTGGCGTATTACGGCGCCGTTCTACCTCTTGTTCGTGTGCTGATTGCGCTGCCCTGTCGGTGAGACCAGGCTCCGGAGTTTACCAAGAGATCAGCGGGGGTAAACCAGAGGTCTACCTAGGGGGTGACTAGAGGGTGACTAGAGGTTGACCAGAGGTTGGGCAACGTGGTGGTTGGTTAACCAGGTTGCAGGCTGACCAGGCAGAACTCGTGTCCGGAGGCCACGCTGACGGGTGACGGGGTGAAACACACGGCTGCGGTGCGCCGTCCACGGCCCCGCCCGGCCCCGCCTGGCCCCGCCCTGCACTGGGTACGTGTTGCTCGTTTCGTCGTACCTCGCAGGGCGTGTGCATCAGGGCTTGACGCGTGGCGGCTGCGCGTGGCGGGCGCGTGGCGGGCGCGTGGCGGGCGCACACCTGCAGGAGATAAGGGGAGGAGGACCACACACGACACGCGAGCTCGGGGCACAAATAATGTAGCATTGAACCCCGTGCGGCCCAGGAGGCAGCATAGGCCGCAGCGGGGGCACAGCGGGGGCACCGCGGGGGCACGGCACCACACTCCTGCGGGGTACAGTCCCAGCCAGGAGGACCGCACCTGGCGTCACAACAAAACGACGAGGGTGGGCGCGGCGGCGGGGGGTGGGGTGGAGGGCACGGGACGGCGGAGAGGTTAGAGTGTCGGAGAGTGTCGGCCCTCACCTGGCTACGGCGGCCGCGGCGGCTGCGGCGGCGCCGCCGTCGTGCGCAGCTCTCGAGCACCTCGCCGTCGCGGGCTCGAGCACGGTCGGGCAGGGTCGGCTGGAGCACCAGCCTCGGCGGCTCGCCTCGCCGCGTCTCTGGCGCCAGGATCCAGGCCTGCAGGCCCGCCCGGTCCCTCTCCCGCGCTCTCACTGGGCTGCTATCACACCGGCTGAGCGGCGCGCGGAGCGGAGCGGAGCGGCGCGGAGCCCCGAGCCTTCGCCGAAGGGTGGCGGCGGCAGCGGCAGCAGCGGCGGCGGCGTGGCGGAGGGGGTGGCAACCCCCGAGTACTGCCGCTGCTGCTGCCGCCGCCGCCGCCGCCCGCCCCTGCGACTCCAGCGCGAGCGGGAGGCGGGGTGTGGGAGAGCGGGAGAGTGCCTACGGCCGGAGGGAAAATCTATATCAACCCCGGTCCGTCTCCGGCCCGCGCCCCACCCCGCCGCCGCGGCCCCCCGGAGCCCGGAGACGGGACGGGGCTCGGCGGGCTCCTCGGCGCGCGACGCCAGCGCCACCCCGCGGCGCCAGCGGCAAGCAGGCCGCGCCCGATCGATACCAGACACAGCTTCGCCGGCGCCCCCGAGAGAGGACTCTGGTGGCAGAGAGAGAGAGAGAGAGAGAGAGAGAGAGAGAGAGAGAGAGAGAGAGAGAGAGAGGTGGCACTCAGAGGCGCCGCCACCTGTAGCGCCATTGTAGCGGCCGCGCGACGCGGGTCGGCTCCGGGTCGGCTGGCTCTTGCTTTGCTGTGCTCCCTAAACAACGTGTTCTTTTGAAAACCAACTCCTCGATGGCCTCCTCTTGACACGACGCCTCGATTCAGACGAATAGGAAAGCCGCCGACGAAGCGGCGAACCCTGAGAAAGAGATTTGTGCCAGTGTTCTCAATCGGCCGGGCAAGGGTCTTAGACGGTAATCTCCCCCCCCCCCCCCCCAACCCGTCCCTTTTCTCTCGTTCTCTCTCTCTCTCACACACACTCTCCTTGTCAGGCTTATGCAGCGAGCGGAGCTTTTTAGCCCTTTTTATGTGAGCCCTTCAAACAATAAATCAAATCAAAAATCAAATACCTGTCACTCTGATTATCTTACGCGTGATTTTAATATTTGTGAATGATGTTAATGCCGGTTAATGCTATTGTTCCGAAACTGCCCAGAACGATTGCTATGGTTTACCATAACACGTCCATGTCCATAGAACAACAAATCAAATCAAAATCCAGCCCTTCGCACAGACAATCAAGTGCGTCCTAAAGCCCGTGGCCGCAAGGCGAGCGCCTGCGGTAGCCGGGGTAGGCCAGCCCGCACGACACGCGTGCGCTGCACACGCCCAGGACTGCCTACCCGCCAGGCGTCGTCCGCGCGGGAGCTTGCCAGCTGCCAGCCCGCGGAAAAACGTCCTCAACTGCTTGTTTTAAATATATCTATTTGAATAAATGTTGTACAAAAACACACGGTTGACCGGCTCCGTAGTAGGGTTGTGCTGGTTCCCCAGCACCCACTTTACTTCAAGTGTCACGCGCATGAACAGCATGCGCACGCCGACCTGCCGTTCTGTGGGCACGTGGTGTTCCGAAGGGCCTGGCTGCTAAACAGCACGCCTCCTTCTCAGGAGGCAAGGCCGGGAGCGCCGTGAGGGTAGGCATCCCATCCGGCGGCGGCGCCTGGCCGGCGCGCAGCCCGCAGGCCGCAGGCTGCCCCGGGGCGGCGGCGGCGGCGGCGGCAGCGGCGGCGGCGGCGGCGGCGGCGGCGGCGGCGTGGGTATAGCAAAGACCTCCGGTGGGGGGCGGGCCGCGCGTGTCACCGTGTCACACGCCACTTTGATCCGCAACAGAAACAACGATTTCTGGGGAATCCGGATCCGCAGGTGTTGCGCCGCCGTGTCGCCTCGACCGCGGCGCCACGCCTCGCTGCGTTTCTCCACTGGATTACCGCGGCCGCCGCGACGCCGTGCGCTGCCGCCGTGCGCTGCCGCGCCGCGCCCCCCGTGGCTGTGACTTACAGTGTGCTGCGCAGCGCGCTTTGATTTGTCGCCGACAACAACAACAAGAGCAGCAGCAATAACAACAGCGCTGGCAACACGACGTCGACTCATGTCGGCCTGCAATGTAGCGACGGACGGCGGCGGCGGCGGCGTGTGGCGTTTATTATGGAGCCCGTGAAGCGCCCCGCGAAGCCCCGCGAAGAGACGCGAAGCGCCGCGAAGTCCTCCGTGCAGGCGGCAACCGCCGTCGGTGCGGCGCCGGTGAGGTGTGCAGTGAGCACACACCCGCCTCATTCCGAACACTATGTGCTTTCGTAGCTCTATCTCTCTCTCTCTGTTGCACTCACGGGCTGCTTCCTGAGGGAGCGAGAGGCCCGAGAGGACAGAGTGTGTGTTCGGAATCGCTCAACAGTGCGCAGCGTGGAGGTGGTGGTGGCGGGCGGCCGTCTGCTAGAATGTCGCCGCCGAAGAGCCTTTTGCAGACGCCCCTCCTCCGGAGCAGCACGCGTGTTCTGTGGACCCCCTTAGTCATATAATCATCGACCAATTTTTGGCAATACGGGGCTGGGAGAGGAAGGGCCTCAAAATCCAGGTTTGCGCGACCAGAGTTACTCTCGGCACAATCCCTGGATTCTTAAAAAAAAAGGTCACAAAGACATCTTCTGCAAAAAAAACGCGGAAAAGTGAGTTTGAAATCAGAAAATGTCATACGACCCCATTTTTGGAATCCTCAGGATCCCATGGGATTAAGCCAAGACTAACTTATGTCTCAAATCTGGAGTCGGAGGTCAAGTTCTTAAAATGGCTTCTCCAAGTCCCCGTATTGCCCAAAATTGGGCGATGATTATGACTCTTTCATTCTCAATGTTCAAACTTTTTCCGCAATTTTCTAAAATATTATTGATTTTTTTCCGAAAATTTACTCGAAATTTTCGTGACTAGCCCCTCAGCGGCTCGCGCTGCGCCATGCGGGTGCGGGCCTGCGGGTCCGGCGGGTCCGGCCAGGACAGGGCAGGACAGGACAGCCTGGACACGGCGCTGACACGGCGCTGACACCGGCTGACACGCTCCGCTGGCCGCTTGGCCCGGGCCAGATCTAGGCCGCGGTGGGCAAACAAGCGTTGCAAAGCCACTGCTGCTGCTGCTGTTGTCGTTGTTGTGGTCGCCGCTGCGTGCTGCGCCGTACTCCTTGGGGCTTCCCTGCCCTTCCGCTAGAACGCCTTTCGGCCAAGGCTTCGACAGCAGTGTCCACTTCCGCTGCCGGCCGGAGGCGCCGGAGGAGCGAGGGAGGGAGAAAGGGAGGGGTGGGGCTCGTGGGTCCTACCCGGTCCTGCCCGCCCGCCCGTCCATCCAAACTTCCGTCAACAACAGCAGGACGGTCGCACAGAGGACGAGCGTACAATACATCACAAGAACGGGCAGTGTTTCAAAAATAAAAAGTTCTCTCACTCTTCTTTTTTATTTATTTATTTATTTTTCTCTCTTTTTGAGGGAAGAAGGTGCTTTTGAGGGTTGTTCTCGTGTATAGTTTATTTCTCTTATGACGCTTCCTTCGCTGGTCCGGTCAGCCAGGGAAACGATGGCGTGTGTCTGTGTGTGTGTGTGTGGTGCGTGTGTGTACCAACATGGACCCTGTTCGCCTCGATAATACCGCCTCATCGCAATAAAATGGTCACCGGGCCCGACACATCGTCTTCGAAAAAGTTATACCGGCGGCACGGTGCGGGGCGGCGGTTCAACCGCAATCTCGATTCGGAAGAATCGAGTTTTTGGCGCTGCCCTACTCACTCCCCCCCCCCTCTCTCTCTCTCTCTCTCTCTCTCTCTCTCTCTCTCTCTCTCTCACTCTCTCTCACTCTCCCTGCTCTCCTCTTTGCCATCACTGACGTCATCAGGACCGTGCTGTCCTCTTCTCGCCCCCCACCGCCCTCTCCCCAACTGACCAGGGCTCATCCGCAGACCGGGTAGAATGGTCCCTGAAACAGTAGGCCGCCGCCGCCGCAGCAGCAGCAGCAGCAGTAGGGGCAGGACAACAAGCCGCTGACCCCAGCCAGCCGCCTCTCTGCCCCGTCAGCCCGGGAGGCGTCTGGAGTGGGGAGTGAGAGGGGGGGAGGGGGGATGGGTAGCGGTGGCGGGGAGGGGAAGGCCCTCGCCGGGCCGGTGGTGCCGGTGCCGCCGGTGCTGCCCTCTGCCCGGACCGTGGCCGCCCCGTGGGGCCCCGGGCCGAGGCGGGCTGCAGGCGGGCTGCAGGCGACAGAAACAGAGACGGCCTGGGCTGTTGCTGTTCGCGTCCGCACGAACCCCGCGGAGGCCTGACTGACTCTGGGCCCGACAGCAGCGAGCCGACAGCCGACGCGTGCTGCCGCAGCGTGCCGTGCCGTGCCGTGCCGTGCCGTGCGTGCGTGCGTGCGTGCGTGTCCTCCGGTGCCGCCTCTCTGCCCGACAGCGCCGATACCCGCTCGTCTCTCTTTGCGCGCGAAGTCTCGAAGTGTGCCGCGGCGCGGACAGGCGCAAGCGGTGAGTCCATAGCGCCGCGACCGCCGGGCCAGGACACCCCGGGACACGGCGGCGGGACGCCCCGAGGACACCAAGAAGACCAGCAGGACGGCGAGCTTCGTCACCGGCGGCGGTCCGGCCGGCGTTGGCCAGGATCGAGCCGGGAGGGAGCAGCGGCAGCGGCAGGGGGTCCTGCAGACATAACCAGCGTGGGCAGGTGGGTGTTTGCGCTGGGCGACGCCGGGCCCCGTCTGCTGTCTGACCGGGTCCTAGGCGCAGGCTCTCTGGACTTGATCGAAGGCAATTGACCGCATGTCCCCGACTGCCGGGGGCCAGCCGCCAGCCGGGCGGTGGTGGCTGTTGCTGTTCTGTCCGGCGCAGCTCTGCTCGCGGTGCAATTTCTGGTGTTCGGTCTGCACGTTCCGGCCCGGCACGCTGCTGACTCACACAAGCTCGGAAATAGTGCACGTCACAACGGATTTTTCGTTTCTTTACGTAATTTTTTTTTTACGTTTAGTTGAAGAGTATGAACACTAAGACCATCGGCGCACAAGCAAAAATCGCCTGACTTGAACCACTCAATGTTTTTTGCGTTATGCTCATCTTGACTGAAGGATTTTAAAACTGGGGTCACATGACCTTCTCTGAATCGAAATGCAAAGTATGTAGAGTAAACACCTTTTGCCCTGCGGGGCGGCTTGCCCGTATCTTTTTCACACACGATTAATTTTGTAGGTCACGAGTGCGTGTAAAACGAGTCATCCGCATTAAGTGCTCGGTATTCACACACAATGAATAGTATAGTCGATAAAGGTGTTTTGTCGACCTAAACTTTCTTCAACTTTTGTGCGTTTAAAAAAATGATGGCAAAATCCTTCTTTCATTTGAGGAGAAATTTTGTTGACTCTAATATTGGAGCACCATTTTTATTTTAGTTTTTGGTACTTTAGCGAAGCGTTTTCAGTGCGCTTTCTGTCGGCGTCGTCTGCATCTGCCTGCAGTGCAGTGCCTGGCGGTGTGGCACGGAAAGCGAGAGTGCTATGCGAGGTCGCCTGGAGACGCAGCAGCAGCAGCAGGTGACGCTCTGGAGCGGGCGCTGGAGTCGCTGGAGTCGCCGGACACGCAGGACGAGGCCACCGCGGCGGCGTCTGATTACTGGGGTCGATGACTCCCGCCGAGGAGGCTGACGTCTCGTCCCCGCGCCGACCAGCACCCCGCCGCCGCCGCCGCCGCCTCTGCCTCGCTAATCGAATAAGGGGGACGACTTATTGCAGGGCCGCCGCGGGCGGGGCGCAGTGTGGCGGGGCGGTGCGGGGCTGTCAAAAGGCCCTCGCGGCTCGGGGGTGGCCAGTGTGCTCTCCATCGGGCGGGTGGTGAAGGCGAATCTTTCTGTCTCTCTCTCTCTCTCTCTCTCTCTCTCTCTCTCTCTCTCTCTCTCTCTCTCTCTCTCTCTCTCTCTCCTCATAAGGCTGGAACGAGAGTGACGGAGACAAAATATGCTCTTGCCCACTCGAATTGAGAACTGCGGACGGCCCCCGCATTCCGGACACCGCAATATACCTGCGTCGAGGGGCCGCTCCCCTTGCCTCATCGGCATATCCACGCGTTTAAACTCCCGATCAATCTTATGAAGATCCCTCTGCCTTCCGAGCCCCGCGCAGGTCAGGCGCCAAATTAAAGAACGACTGGCGCGGCAGGTTCAGCGGCGCCGTGTCGCCGGCTGCGGCCGCCGTAACCCGAGGCGTGTATTTGTTTCCACGGCCTCCCCGCGGCGCGTGTGGCGGCAGGTATGCACCGCGCTGCCCGCTGCCCGCTGGCCGCGGCCGCGGCCTGGGTGCGCCGCGTGCGCCGCGCTGCTGTATGCAGAGCACACACACGGGCACACGCGCTTTGTCGCAAAAGGCGCTACAAACGATCCTCCAAAAAGTTGCCGTCCAAACAGGAGGCGGTCGGGGCCGGGGCGCGGGCCGCTCTTGACTTTCTCTTTGCGGTTCATATAGATCACACACGTCAAGAGCCACCCCGTTCCCCGGCGGGCCGCGGAGCGCGGAGCAGTTGCGGCGACGCTCTCGCCCAGTGCTGCCCCGAAGCCGCCGATACACTGTCATGTTACATATGTTTCATATGCAGAACGTTATTGTTCTCCAGTATGGTAATGTCAAAAAAAATTATTAAAATTTCAGTTCTGGAGACGTTCCTGCAGTTCATTTATTTTTGGAAAAAGCATAAACAATTCGTGCAGCAAATATTTCTATCAATTATTTTGGGGGTATTTTTTCCCAAAGGATTTGTTAGAGTGCAAAGGCTCCTCGGAGACAAAGCCGGTCGTTGCGAACCGGTCTCGTGATCCGGATGGCGGGGGCCGCCAGTATATGGGATGTGGATGGGGTGTTTCACGACGCGGCGCTGGACTGCGTGCCGCGTGCCGCGTGCCGCGTGCCGCGTGCCGCGTGCCGCGTGCCGCGTGCCGCGTGCCGCGTGCCGCGTGCCGCGCGCTGCGTGCGCGTGGTGCCGTGCCGCGTGGCGCGGGCGGGCGCTGGCTGCCGTGACGCCTGTGGACGCCGGGGTAGGCCGGCCCGCCCGACGCGCGCGTGCACGCAGAGCCGCGGCTGCCTACCCGGCAGGCGCCCCCTCTGTCCCTCCGCTCTCTCTGTCTCTCTCTCCCTCTCTCTCTCTCTCTCTCTCTCTCTCTCTCTCTCTCTCTCTCTCTCTCTCTCTCTCTCTCTCTCTCTGCGCGCTAGGTGTAGCCGCCGCCAGCGGGAACAAAGTCGTCGTGGACGTAAAATTCAGTAAAATAATGTGCACCGTACTGCAAAAAAATTGGACGGCAACGCATACATTTTAGCTTTTTATAGCTTTTTAGCACAACGGATCAATTGATTGAGGTCGATTCGGACATCTGTTTATGTACCGGCGTGCTACATTTCTCGCAGCCGCCGGCTCCGCACGCGTCCCGTACTGTGCGGCCCGCCTGGCCCGCCCTTCGGCCGCGGCTGTGATAGTGGTCCGCGCCCGGCTGCTGCTGCTGCTGCTGCTGCCGTGGTGCCGCGCGCCGGGCCCCCGCCTTATCCTTCTGCGGCGGCCGCTGCTGACCTTGCCCTCCCCGCCAATCGGGTAAATCCGAGTTGCCAGCCTGCCAGCCCGTACCGGTTCTATCCGTGACGGGACTGGCGATGATAATCCCGCGTCGAATGCGGGTGCCGCGCGTCGGAGGGGGGATAGGGGAGGGGGGAGGGGAGGGGGGAGGGGAGGGGGGGGGGGGGAGGGGGCGGCAGCGGGGCTGACATTCCGGCTCGGGACGCCGCCTGCGCTGCGCTGTACAACTATACGTGGGACGGAACGGAACGGACAAGGCCGAGTAGGCCGCAAAGGGGGGCTGCGGGGGGCTCCGGCTCCTCCTTCCTATGCCGACGACAGCGCTCCGTCGTCGCGACGGTGACACACACACACACACACGCGCACACACACACACACACGCGCGCGCACGCACACACGCTTGCAATGCAGACGCACGCACGAAACTGCGCGACCCACTGCAAGAAACGTCTTATTGCAAATTTCAAAACGACTTGAGATACAAATTTTCTGATCGTTGTTTCAAAATTTTCTAAAAAGTTTGGATTTGTTTTTTTGTTTTTGTTTTTTTTTCAAAAATTGAAAAGATCTATGGATTTGACAAATAAATAACAAATAAAACGTAGTGAAAACAAGTTTCAGATTTTTCCAAAAATACGGTTGGAAATTTCCCAACAGTTAGTGGACACAGATTTTCCTAACAAGTTCCACGAAAAGCAACTTCTTACAGTGCATCGTCGTCGCCGTCGTATCGAATCACAGTCATTATTTTTTGGTCGGTTTATCGACGGGGTATCATCGAGTCATCTTTCTCTTCCAACTCCTTCGTCCATATTCCGCTCTCTCCCCTCTTCCTCCTCCTCCTCCTCCCCCTCCTCCTCCTGCTCCTCTTCCTGTTCCTCTGCCGCGCAAGCCTCAGCGCGTGCACACCAAGTACTTTTGTCTTCCCGGAACGGATGGGCAGCAACCGGTTTCCAGCCACGCCCCGCCCCGAGCCGTGCCGTGCCGGCACCTTAACCCTCTCTCACCGGCCTGGACTCGAAGGGCACACGCCGCAGCAACGACAGAGCGAAAATGCTCAAATTTTTGGCCGGGGTGCGGCTGCCGTATATAAACGCGGGCGAATGAATCCTCTTGTTGCATCGGCGGCGGCGTCACTGACTGCAGCAGCCTGCGTGTCTGGACGCCCCCGCTCCAGCGTGGCTCCAGAGCCGGTCCAGGAAGTGGACGTCGCTGGCCTCTGTGCCACCACCGCTAGCAGGCCACAGAGGGCCTCACCCAGATGTCGTTTACGGCCGTTGCCGCTGCCGCCGCTGCTGTGTTGTGTGTGTCGTTCGCGCTCGCGGCCGCGCTGCACCCGCCCACCACCACCGGTACCCCGGCGGCTAGACCAGGCTAGACCAGGCTAGACCAGGCTAGACCAGGCTAGACCAGGCTAGACCAGGCTAGACGTAGACCACGCAAGTGCACGGCTCGGTTGCGGACCTTGACTCACAATCGGCGCCTTCTCTCTTCTCTCTTCTGTTCCGCGAACGCCTCGTACTTTTTATTACGGCGATAACCATTCCGCCGCGACGAACACGACCCGATGGTGTTCTGATGACGGAGACGCCGAGGAAGGGGTGGGGGAGGACATCCCCCTCCCTCCCTCCCTCCCTCCCTTCCCCGCCGTGGGATGCACTCCCCCTCTCGTCAAGGGGCGAAAAACGGAACGCACCGTCGCCGCCGTGGGTCCTCAATAGAAATAGACGACGCTGCAGAGCGATTCCGAACACTGTGCTCCCCGGACCTCTCTCTCCCTCTCTCTCTCTCTCTCTCTCTCTCTCTCTCTCTCTGTCTCTGTCTCTGTCTCTCTCTCTCTCTCTCTCTCTCTCTCTCTCTCTCCCTCGCTTCTACGGAGACGGAGGACCCCTCGACTGCGACAGAGACAGAGCCACAGGGGCAGTGTTCGGAAACAGCCTGCTGCAGCGGCGGTGGCGCCGCCGCCGTGGCTGCGGTCCTTCCTGAGGTCTCGGGGGGGGGGGGGGGGCGACGGTGGCGGTGGCGGTGGCGGAGCGGCCGAGGCCCGGGTTCTACAACAAGACGAGGTACCACACGGTGAGGCGGCCGCGAGTAGTCGGCGAGGTGTGTGTCGCCGTGCGGGCGAGGCCTGGGGTGAGGGCCGCGCCGGGGTAGGCCGGCCCGCACGACACGCGCGCGGCACCGCCCGGCGCTGCCTACCCCGCACCCCGCGGGCGCCGGCACTCGCGGCTCTGCGCTGCGCCGCTCGCCCTCCACAGGCCGTCACCATCACGCGTGGCGGCACGGCCACGGCAGCATTGTCCCGCATTGACACACGACATCTACACCACACCGACGACGCCGCCGCCACGGGCCCGGGCGTGTCGTTGTGCGGCGCGGTGCGTCGTGGCGTGGCGTGGCGCGGCATGGCGCGGCGTGGCGCGGCGTCCTAACTTTAGCTCGGCGACGGCGCGTCGGCGTCTCCTTCTTCCTCTCTCCTTCCTAAAACGAAAAAAAAACAAAGAAAACAATTCCAAAAATGTGTATTTTTCCGGTCGGTGATAATAGGCGCGCGCGGGCATGAATGACCCACGCGGCGCGGGGCTGTGCCGTGACTAATGGGGGGACGCCAGCACGCCGAGCGAGCCTCCCGCGATAAGCGAATATAATAATATATGATGCCGCCGAATATGCCGTCAGCGTCGAATTTGCACCGCGCGGCCGTCGTCTTATCGGGTGGCAGGCGGGTCAGGCGGCAGCGCGGCGGCGGCAGCGGCGTTTGGGTTTGATTTTGGCGCGCTGCGCCGATTCGCTGCTCTCACGCTCGCCGTGTTCGCCGTGCTCTCCGCCCGCACCGGACTGCTCGTCGCGATACGTTTACTATCCGCCGCCACTCGCCGCGGGTTTGTTGTTGACTCGGCGTGAGAATGGTTCGTAAACGTACGTCGCATTTAAAAGAAAAGCGCGCTCGGCGCGAAGCGATACCCCGGCAGCGGGGGGGGGGGGGGGGGGGGGGAGTGGTGGCGTTGTGGTGCAGCCGTCCGCGCGGGTTCGGTGGTTAGTCCTGGCGGCGGAGGGCGGACCAGCGAGGCTCTTATCAGCCGGGTCGCAGGGTCTTAATGAAGTTCAGTTGGCGATGGGGGCGAGATGTAGTGGTGCAGTGGAAGGGCGGGGCGTTCCATGCAACACCTGGTGTAATCTTTATCTCCGTCAGCGCGGAGAAGTGTACCAGTGTGTACGGGAATCGAACCCGCCAGGAAGGCCAAGCCCTTGCACCGCAGTCACAGAAGGACTGTATGGCATTGCTCGCGCTTTCAGCGCCAGGAAACTTTTCGCTCCTCGCGCGGGGTCCTTATGGAGGTTAAACAGGTCTGTAAAGGTTCTCTCTCTCTACAAAAAATTCTAGAAATAATAAAAATCATTTAAAAATTAAAGTTAAACTAGAAGGTTGATTTTTTTTTCTCCTTTTTATGAAATGTAGACGAAATTTGAGCCAGTGTCCCGGGCCGGGCTGGCCCCGCTGGCCCCGCTGGCCCCGCTGGCCCCGCTGGCCCCGGCGGCCCGGTGACAGTTTGCCCGCTGCACGTCTCGCGGTTTGTGTACTGCTGGGCGGGGGCTGCGGGGCCGCGGGGGCCGCGGGGGCCGCGGGGGCCGCGGGGGCGCCGGCCTGCCCCTCGCGGCATGTTTGGCTGGTTAGGCGCACGGCAGCAGCCCGGCCGGGGACGCCGGGGACGCTGGGAACGTGATGTAGGTTTACGAGCCTCCGTCGCCTCCGCCGCCACGCCACACACGGCCTTGCATCTCTGCTCCGACACAAACAGGCGGGCGGTGCGGAGGTGTGGCGCGGCGACAGGTCCCTGACCCGGCCCAACTCCACGCGAGCGCCGCTCGCATTATTATTATTTTTATTTGTTATCCTCATTTGGCCCACACCGGCGCGCTGCTCGCTGCGGCGCCCCGTGACCGCCAGGGCAGGCTAACGAGTAGTGTGGACGCCGCCGCCCCGCCCTGCGCCGCGCCGTCCTTCCCCCCACCAGGCGCTCTCCAGCGGCGCCCTTCGGCAAGGAGGATGCCGACAAGGCCGTCAAGTCCGATCAGCTTACCCGCGCCCACGGACCCCGGCCCGGCCAAGGGCCGTCGTCGTCGCCGGAGCGCCCCCCCCCCCCCTCCCTCTCTCTCTCTGTCTCTCTCTCTCTTCTGTCGCGCCTGAGTGCGCCTTGATGCTCTGGCTATGCTCTGCTACCCGGCACCCGGCAGGATCGCCTCGGGCAACGCCAGCTCCGTCGCGCCAGAGAACTGCAATAAACTCCCCGCCGTTACAGAGGGGGGGGGGGGGGGGCAGGGCGGAGCAGACGTGACGCGCGACGTGCAGCCGCCGTTGCGTCTCTCCCTGTCCTTGGCTTCGACCCCCCGCTGAGTGCCTCTCCGTTCCGGTCGTGGCCGCGCCGTGGCCGTGCCGTGCCGTTCCCCGGCCGTCCCCCTGTTCCCACAGCCGCCGCCCCCGGAAGTTGTCTTCCCCGCTGACATATGCATTTCCGGCTGACGCTGCAGCGGCGGTAGCGGTTGAGGCAGCGGCCGTCATGGCGGACCCCCCGCGGCGTCAGCGTGCGCAACTCCGCGCACCGCCCGCGTTCGGCCCCCGTGAATGGCGGTCCTAAGGCGACGCGTGGACTCCGGGCCCCCGGGCTCTCGTTGACTCTCGCCATGGCCCTGGGCTCCAGGAGCTCCAGCCAAGACTGCTCCTGGGCCTCTGCCGAGCAGGAGCCGCATCCCGAGCCCGAGGTAACCTCAAATCCGAACCCTCGTTGTATGTAAACAAAGCAGACGATCGGTGCGCGCCTCCTGTCACCGCCGTCACCGCTGTCTCGCTGAACCTCCAGACATGACCCCTCCAGCACGTTCATCACTTCGCCACTTGCCTTGTGCGGTTTTTTTTTTTTTTTGTTCTTCGAGTTAAAGTTGACATGGGTTTGGGATTTGTAGCTCAATTATTCCGTCATTTCCTAGAGACAGCTTTGTCGTTGAGTGTTTGTCGCAGGATAATTTATGACTTCCTATCCTCATTTTAATTTTCTTTTTTGTGTGTCTGCAGGAACCAACAAGCAGCATTACAATGCCGATCAAAGAGAAAAATTGGAAGCGCAGTGCAAAGCGGTTTATGCATCGGCGCATTCGTATCACTCAGTGGCTTCCTGAATACAACCAGGACAAATTTTTATGTGATATGATTGCGGGTGTCACTGTCGGCCTAACTGTGATGCCACAAGCTCTGGCATATGCTACTCTAGCAGGACTAGAACCTCAGGTAAGCTACTAAATATGTTTTTCCCTGATGCATTATAAAATTAAGAAATGAATGTGGTGGTGATTTATTGGTATTTCCTTCTCTTGCAGTATGGTCTTTATTCAGCATTTGTTGGTTGCTTTGTATACGCTATTTTTGGGAGCTGCAAAGACATTACGATAGGTCCAACAGCCCTCATGGCATTAATGACATACCAGCAGACCTTTGGCCGCAATGTCGACTTCGCTATTTTGCTGTGCTTCCTTTCTGGTTGTGTGCAGTTGTTGATGGGTGTTTTGCATCTTGGTGAGATTCTTCACTTTATTATAATCTTTGTGTCCAGTATGTCATTTTTCTTTTCATTGTTTTAATTTTTCAAAATTCTGACAGGTGTGTTGGTGGACTTTATATCAATCCCTGTTACTGTTGGCTTCACGTCCGCAACATCTGTTATTATTGGCACATCCCAACTGAAAGGTCTGATGGGTTTGAAATTTGACTCATCTGGTTTTGCTGACAATGTTCGGAAGGTTTTTGTGCATGCTGGAGAAACTCGAATTTGGGATTTAGTGCTAGGATTAAGTTGCATTATTCTTCTGCTCTCTCTTAGGGTAAGTATTTTGATGCAGTTTAATTTTCTCTGTTTGTGCTCTACGTTCTACTTAAACTGGTATTTTTCATTTTTGTTTTGTTTGTTTTGTTTCCCTCGTAACAGAAAATTAAAGATATTAAAATTGGTGGTTCAAAGCCTACACGAAAGCAGCAAATAATCATGAAAACTTTGTGGCTTGTTTCAACGTCAAGAAACGCCCTCATGGTCCTTACATGCTCTCTACTTGCGTACCTCCTACAGCCCACTGACCCGACTGCAGAGTCTGCCTTTGTTCTCACAGGTCTGGTATTTCTGAGTATATGTGAATACCTGTTCATGCTGAAAAAAATATTTTTCAATGGTCAATTACTTTCTTCTTTTTTTTTCAGGGAAATTGCAATCAGGTCTTCCCCCTTTTCAACTTCCCCCCTTCCACACCAGTTTTTCAAACCAAACTTTTGATTTCACTGCCATGTGTACTGAATTAGGATCCTCTATTGTTCTTGTCCCAGTTATTGCTGTGCTAGGAAATGTTGCTATTGCCAAGGCTTTTGGTAAGTGTTCATAAAGTTATTTGGGTATACTGAGCATATATGAAGCTTTTTACACAACAGTGCTATGTTGTTCTGTTTTCCCAGCTAGTGGGGATTCAATCGATGCGACTCAAGAGCTACTGACTTTGGGTCTGTGCAATGTTGCTGGGTCCTTTGTATTATCAATGCCTGTCACGGGATCTTTCTCTCGTTCTGCTGTTAATCATGCAAGTGGTGTTCGTACACCAATGGGTGGAGTGTATACCGGTCAGTAGCTAACTTAATTTCATCCACTCGATCTTTCCTGTAATTGGTACACTATGCTCACTATGTATATTTCTCTGAACAGGTGCATTGATACTTCTTGCACTCAGTCTTCTGACACCCTACTTTTACTACATTCCCAAAGCGTCACTTGCCGCAGTTATTATTTGTGCTGTCATTTTCATGATTGAGTATGAAGTTGTTAAACCAATGTGGAGATCTAGCAGTAAGCATTTGATTCCTATGTGTAGCTCATGGCACATGGCTATAGCTATTATGTGTGAGATACTAATTTTGAATCTGCTCAATATTTTAGGAAAAGATTTGGTGGCCATGACAGCAACATTTGTACTTTGCCTGGCTATTGGAGTTGAGTATGGTATTTTAGTTGGGGTGGCTATCAATATTGTGTTCCTACTGTATCCATCAGCTCGACCAAGTATTCATGTAGAACAGAACACAGTAAGTTATCAGTCTTATTTTCTATTTTATTTTTATTATTTAATCATAATTCTTATAATATACTGATTTTCTGGCTGCAGACTGCATCTGGTATTTCATACTTAATGGTAACTTTGGGGAATAGCCTTTACTTCCCGGCTGTGGATTTCATTCGAGCAAGTGTTGGTCGTGCTGGCATTAAACAGGGTGCTAGTCAGCTGCCTGTTGTTGTTGACTGCCGCTTTATTCTTGGGGCTGACTACACTGCTGCTAAGGTGAGCTGAGTATTCAAAGTGTATGTGTACACTGTTTTACTTGATTCATTATTTAATGTCTCAATTCATTTGACAGGGTATTGCATCACTCATTGATGACTTCCACAAGCGGAAGCAACGATTGCTGTTCTACAAACCCAGAGCTGCTGTTTTGTCTGTACTTCATGGTGTTGGTCTTGAAGACTTTGTACATGTTAATTCTCAGGAGCAGTTGGACTCAACACTGAAAGGTATGACCAGCAGCCTTGTTATGTAAATTTTCTGTTGTGCTGAAACTTAATCTATTAGTTCTATACATATAAAGTGCCTTGAATCATTTTTAGATGTCAACAATTCTGGAGGGATGAAGTACAACGATGTTGAATTACACAATGTAACGTCTAATGGCCAGAAGGAAAAAGAGGCTGAAGAGAACTCTGTCCCACTTCTCAATGAACCTAATTCTCATCCTGTGTAGTATGTGTTCCCCCTTGTTAAGCTGTGCTAAACAGTGAAACAGATTCTTAATGAACAGTTTGTCTCCCATGTCATATAATTCTTTTTTTTTGTTGTGACATGGTTTGAAAAGAAATCCAACTTGTTTTGTATAAAGAGAGTAACTGACTGTATGTGTTCTCTTAAGAACATGTGATTTTGTCAGGGAAATTAAGATCTCTGTTATATTCTGATATATTGATATCTTATATTATTCAGCGATACATCCTATCATTTTTTTTCATGTCAAAGTACCTTTTAGAAAAATAGATCTGTGTAAGTAAGTAGAATGTAATTTATATACAATGACCAATGGGGTTCAGACAAGAAAGCACTTTGACTGACCATGACCTTCGGCTGGATGGTGGTTTCTTTTTTTAACTATTTCTGTTAGTCTGTCAGACCAATCAAAAATGAATTTGGACGTATTTCATCCAAAGAAAATTATCTGTGCGTCCAGTGCTGCTTGCAATTATTTTTCAGAAATTTCTTCCTTCTTAGTGATTTTTGATGTATGACTTGTAGGAACCCCGACCGAAGTTTGACCATCCATTAACTGTTTGGAGGCGACTTTCTATGCTTTAACTGTATATTTATAAATATATTTGTGTAGGAGTTAAGTTTCTTATTTATATACAGGTTTATATACAGTTTAAAGAACTCTTTACAGAGCTCATGCCTCAAGACTGTAAGAAAATATTTTTTTGCTGTGCTTTTGTCAATACTAAGGCTGTTCTTAGCATTTCACACATGTAAGGCAGCACAATTATAACTAAGGGTGATACTGTCCTTTTTTCTTCAAACAAGATTATTTTGTTAGCAGAACATGACAATGTACTCCACATTTTGACTTAAGTGCACGACTAAGCCAAGAACAAAAGAGCTATTTAATTATTTTTTCTAAAGGTTGTGGGTGCTAAGATGAATTGATCTGTTGGCCTCACCTCCAACCCCCACATTCTTTGTTTTGAAAGTTAAAAAGACTTTGAATAAATTGAGTCTTACAAGTTTGTCTTCCATTAATGTTCTCCCAAAGACTTTGGTATCTGTTGCTCAAGTCATGATAGATACGAACCCGGAATGTTTGTAACTACTACTGCTACTAATATAAAATTGTGAAAATACAGAGGATGTACAACACATATTTTTAATACTGTCAACAACTAGAACTGAAACTGCTATATGTTTGTCCTGTGATTCCATTTTCTTATCTGTTTTTACTGCTCGGCAGTTTTCAAAGAGATTCCAACTTTTACATAGTTACCATGTACCATTTGCATTCATCAATAACCTAATAATAACAATGATAATGAATGTCACAATTAGTTTCATTTAATCAATACACCTTCGTACAATTTACATATTACATTGGCACATCTTAGTAATCTGTCATAAAATAGAGGAGAAACACTTATATCTTAATGATCAGTCTAAAAAGCATCTCTTAAACAAGAAAAAACAGAACTTAGAGAGAATGGGTTATTTCTTTGTCCTTGAACCTAAAACTAACTGGAATAATCTATGATCTAACAGTGAACAAATCAACCCACCATGGGGAGCAAAAAATGGAAACCACAAGAAACCCTTACAGCGTTTTGAGTGTCTGTTTAAGTACAAAAATGAAATACTTCTACCCATTGACCAACAACAAAACAATTATCACAGATGCGATATAACTTCATGCACAGAAAATTCAGGTCAGGCTTGGGACATGCGCCTTCTTAGGGGTCATCCATAAAGGATGTCCGGGTATTTGAGGGGGGGGGGGCGGGGTCCTAGAAACCGGACATGGCCGGACGTAAGGGGGGGGGGGGGGGGTATTAAAAACGTGGACGTCCTCTTTAAAAAAAAAACGTTGTAAAGTCGTACATGACTCCGAGACGAGCCGGGAATCGAACCCACCACGCTCATTCCGCGAGAGAGCGCGCTACTGTAGAGCTACGCCGCCCGCACTGCCTGACGCTGCGCCGCAACCCTGGGTGCCATGCGCTGTGCGCTGCCGCCCGCGCTGGATAGACATCGCCTCAGCTGAGCACGTTGTGTCGTCGCTGGGACTAACAGTGCTACCCAAGTTTGCAATTATTTGCGCAATAATGTTGAAAGTACACAGCAGATTGGCGCTTACAAATCGACTGTTTAATATACGCACTTTTTTGAAAACCGGACGTCTAAAGGGGGGGGTTGGGTCTTAAATCCGGACATGGCCGGACATAGAAGGGGAGGGGGGTGCTTTTTCCACAAAATACCCGGACATCCTTTATGGATGACCCCTTATTTCCAATACCATTGGATTTTAAGAGGTTGAATGCAGCTGGCAAACACATGGATATAACAAATCCAATGCCCAGCACTATGAAATAGCCTCCATACACGAAGAACTGAAACAGGAAAACAGCAATAGTGGCAAACGACAGTCCCTGCTTTTTCGTAAGGATAGAAATGAGAAAAACTCACCTGGTTTCGAATTGTAAGCTCCAGGCCTCCCTTAGCGGCGACTGTCAGAGTGAAAACTGACTGAAGGCACAGTGCCATGAACATATTGAAACCAAAAATGAGGGCATGTGATTCTGCATGCAATGATTTAGCAACCTCCGAGCTAGGGAAAAGAAACTTCATTTACACAAAACTATTCACAAACCTGACATTTTTACATACTGAACATTCAAAATCTGAATTTCATTACCTGGCCAAAACCATTGTAGAGTGGTGCAAAATTTTAAATAATATGTATAATATATACTGTCCCCACAAGTAAACTGACCCAGCAGATAATAAGAGAAAAGTCCCTTGCAAAAGGCAGCAAATTGTCAGTATTAGCCCTGTACACTGTGCGAAGTTAATTTTGTACTGACCAACAAACCATGTTGAAAGTGACCCTAAGACAGATAAAATTATTACATTTCAGTACTGGGAAGTGTCCTCACGAACAAAGAGCTATTCTAATCAAGTACCTATAAGTGTGTATACAGCATCAACCAATCCATTATATAACTGTTCATCTTTTTCTGCTGTTACATGCCACAGTGATTGGATATATGATGTGACCTAAAATTGACAGAAAAGGTTGAAATTTCTTTCAAAAGGTAACGTTATTGATCAGCACTGCTGTACAGAACCAGAACATATCCATCAAAAATCTTTTACCTGCAAGTAACCACAAGTGGCCAATGCCCACCACAGAGACCATTTCAAAACTTGAATATTTCTGTATGCAAAAAGAAAATCATGAGACATTGCCTTTAAGGCATCAAATAGCATCCTCATAGCTTTATTTCTAGATGAGACAATGTAATCACTCTCTTGATTGTTTTGGTTTTGAGAGGAATCTCGTCTCTGAAGATCAACCTCAACAAAGCAACCGTCTGGCTGAGCATTCAATTCATGATCTTCATTTGCTAGTGATAATGCAGATGCTTCACATACAGTGTTACTTTCTGGTTGCTTGGCAGTTTTGCTGTGAAAATACATACTCTTTTTCACAGATGGGAGAGATGATGCAACTAGAGCTGATATTGATACACCTGCCCAAACGCCAATTATTTAAGGGAAAAACAAAAGATAAAGGACACCAACAAAGGGAATAAGTCATGCACTTAGAATCTTACCAGCAAGTGTCAAATAATTCAATTGGTGGTAAGTAAGAATGTTGAAACTTATAGTTAACTGGCATATAACACCAGAGACAAATCGACCAAGTAGAATTCCTGAGCGTAAACACCCAGATACCTTCTGAAAATCTTTCTTCTCACTCACTGCATACATGTATGTGAGGTATGCAACTTCAGTAGCCATAAACAATCCGTAAAAAAATTCTGCAGCCTTGGGAAAAAAGCGTACCTCACAGGAACATTTGTGGCAATGTGGAAATACTAAAAAGACACTTCAAACTACTTACCTGGATAGTTGGTAGATCGTGACCCCAAATGATTAGACAATATGTAATTGCCCCAGATACACCTTCCAAAATAATGACTGGTTTATAACGGGCCCAATCAGTGAGAAGGAACACGAGTATGAGTAAAGACAGATTTGAATAAGTTGCCACAGGGTATATGTCTTGATTGACCTGTACATCATAAATCAATAAAAGTCCACTGAAGTTTTTATTAGTTAATACACAAGAAAATCTTAAAATGTTACCTCATCTTTTGTGAAGTTTTTGTCTGGGCCAACTAAATACTTTGTAACAAAAGACTCTGATGGACGGAACTCCTTCAGAAATCCAAATGCACAAAGTGGTACAAGTATACGCCATGCTAATGCCATGTTACCCGTCAACTTTCACCCCTGTCTTCTAAATTGCAAAGCCTGTTCAACCAAACACAGTTTAGGTCAGTATATGCACGTTATGTAAAGATCGGGTAATAAACGAATGACACGAATCAGAAACAATACAGTTAGAAGAGAACTTACCTAAGAGAGTGCTGGCTGCCGGTTGACTACCGCTGGTACCGACAATCAAACGAAATTGCTAGTAATTGAGAGCGGTGGGAGGAGGTCGTCGGGTCGTCTGCTGCACAGTGCGCGGAGGTTATATACGCCACAAGCGAGTTTAAAGCGGAGGGATACAACCACAGATAAGGGAAGGTAGAACCTTCCCTTCCCTTATCTGTGGATACAACCGTGGGGCGTTCAGGGAGATAAACCAGTCGTCAGTGGACTTGTGAACTCCTGGACACCATCTCGCTAGTTAGCGGCTGGCCGACCCAAGCAGACGATGCCAGATGCTGTGGCCGCAGCCGTTCTCATACTACAAACATGACTACGGGCAGTGGGGCCGAGAAACAGATGACGAGCGGTCGAAGAGAATCCAAAGCAGCAGCGCGAAAGTGATATAATTTTGGTACGCAGGAAGAGATCTGATCGAAAGAAGCCATAGTTCTTTGTTGATTTCTTGGATTTTACCTTTGACAAATCGAAAGAGTTGTATTTCTGCTGTGAACTTTTTCAACATATTTTTCTAATAAAAAATGTCTCCATGGATGAGTTTTGTATTACTTCTATGGCACATGTTTCATTAAATAAAATATTACGCTTAAAGATTTTCTTTGAAAGTTTCACTCATTCTATGGGCAATCTATCAGACATTTTATCCAAGCCGAGCGTGAGAGCTCCTCTGACTTACAAATTCTTTAAAACGAGACTAATTGGAGGTAATATTGACCAAGTTTTACATCGTTGCGGATTCCGAGATGTAGCAAAAACAAGATTCGGGAGGGCTACTCGATCAAAGGTAGGAAAACTGTTTCCCCTTACTATGAAGATATGAAGATGCATTGTAAGGAATTTTACCCTTTCCATAATTAATGTTGTGACAGTCTATGTCAAATGATGTGATGTGATACATTACATTTGGCATTCGCTGCTCGGCTCGGCTGCTGGGCTATGCCCCGGTAGCAAACTGCAGCAAAAAAAAAAAAGTTCCCTCTGAGCGCCTCATAGGCGCTTTTATCATGGTTTTTATCAAGTATGTGCTCAGTTTGCTACAGGGGAAGTCAAGCACGAGTGGACTTCGATCCATTCGCTTATTTCCAGGAGGGTGGTGGGCCTGAACAACTTAGCAAATGCGGACGTGTTTCTAGTCACCTGTGAACTTTAAATTAATGCCAAACTTAAGCTCAGTTACATCTTTCCACATTTTTTCCTCACAATGTTTTGCATCGCCGTGGGCACATTTAACATAGCTCCCTGAGACATGTGCTTATTTGCAGCTGACCAGATCGCCTCCACTCACCCCCTTCCCTTCCCCGTCTCTTTTTCATTACAGCTGAGCCGTCAGCAGTCACCTCCGCGGACTTCTCCTTGGTAATTTAAGCGTTTCTTGCATTATTTTTGCACGCGATTTGTACTTTCGCGTTGTCTGGAGACTAGATTTTTGGCTCTATGCTAGATTCCCTCATAGAACGCTACGGGCGGTGTTGGTTTGGCTGAAATAGCCGGATGGAGTGAACCTGCCATCTGCCCGTGTTGACACGTGCATACCACTTCGTGCATTTCGTGTGCGTCGTTTGTGCTTCGTCTAGGTGGTAATCCCGTTCCTACAGTCGGCCTAAAATGTTTGCGTTCGTAGTTTTATTTTCCTACCGATTTACGAAAGAATAGAGTTTGTGGTGAGGTTTGATCTCGCGTACCTTCCGCACGATCGCTTTTGGCCAGATCGTTCGTTTTCCATTGTGATCATCTCTGTTCCTGTGTACTTCTGCACGTAAATCTTCATTTTCAAGCCTAAGATAGGCGGACTTCGGCCTTTTTTAAAAAAAATATGTTCGGTCAGCTTGAGCGATTTCCCCTTATTCAAAGTTTCGCCACATTTTTCACTACTTAATCGTAACCTAACCTCCTGCTTTGACGATCTATACTCCGCCGGTATGCCGTCTTTGCGCGCGGGCGTTTCCGAATTTCTCGCCCGAAAATTTAAAATTCTTTTGGCCTGGTGTGCTACATTGGAATGTTTTGATTTTAGTAAATATATCAAGGACATCAGACTCCAAGGTTTTTAAGAAACAATATTGTTGATCAGATCTTCTCATTGAGCTTTTTTAACCATCTCGCATTCCAGTTGCACTAATTAATGTGTTATATGGTAGGAGAGAACATTCTGCCTCTGTAATAATTAATTTGTTTATTGGTGTTCTCAACCTGTCAGTCTACTGAACTGTCTGGTCTGCCTTGATCTATTTAAAAATTTCTGCTACTGAGGTTCATACTTCAAAGGCATAATATTTTAGAGGAATGCGCTTGTGCTTGCTGGCAACTAGCAAGGCCGCTTACATGATATTCCCTTTTTACTTTGTTTATAGGAATCTTGGTTCAGTCCAGTAACAAAGCCATGGCTTCTCCCCTTATTCATGAAAACATTTGGTTTGAGAAGTCTAAATATGAAGCAGCAGAGAGGCAGTACTATGAAAAGCTTTCAAAGGTAAGATTGTCCTGGTGGAAGGTTCATTGTAGCACAACAGGCCTAATTGCGTTTTCGCTCATCTTTCTTTTGTTAACATCTCATCACGCCATTGTTTAAACCTCGTCTCACGTTTATTAATTATAAGTCCGTTATTCTCACCGACCCAAATGATAAGGAGTTAAGTCAAAGAATGCAAGCAGAAAGGGAAGTGTGTAAGTGGTGATAAAGATTTATTTCATTGGGACACTTCATGTTGCTCTTGCTATAATTTGTTAATATGGATAGGATAGTTATTTCTGGATTCCATTTCTCATATTGTGACATGGTGATTTCAGTTTGGTGCTGGGCATGTGGGTGTTGCATTTTTGGTGTCGAGGTTGTGGGGGAGGATATGGAAGTCACTTGAGGGTGCTGTGTGTTAATGCTTCTTGCCAATTCATGGTAATGTCACCTAACATCTTTGTCAGATAGCAGGGCGAGTATTATGGGCATGTCATTTTTGTTTTATCAGTCAAAAGTACAGCAGGGATCATTTTGTTTTCTTAAGGTGATAGTGGAAGCTCTCAAAACGGTTGAACTTTCTATTGAGCTCCGTAACATCCTGAAATTTAAAGAAGAAGCCAACATGCCGAAAGTGCTGAACAAGACGAACTCTGTGAGTGACTCTCTTCCAACCCCTGCTGCTGGTACCGGCAATAGCGAGAAGCGCTCCAAAAATAAGAGAAATAAGAACAAGAAGGAGAAGGATGCCAAAAATGAACCGAAGTTAGCCTGTGAGAATTCTGCCCTTGAAAACAAACTAAATTCTACTGACGGCTATGTTGGTGGCTGCAACAAGCCTAAGAATGACACTGAATCTCTGCCTGAGGAAGTGAAGGTTAGTGTGCCTTCATGCTGCGATGTGTATAACTCGTTACAATTCTATCTGGATTCACGGTTTTGGAAAATTTGTCTTGGAAATCACAGGGACGATCGGCAGTGGCAGCAGAGGGAAGCAAGCCTCTGTGTGTTGGACGGAGTGTGCTCAGTGAAGTTGCTGATAACTTTCCTGAAGCAAAAAATGCAAGTAAAACTGATTTTTGTTGTGGTAGAGCTTTCTGATCCACGGAATGTACATACAGTAGATAAGAGTGGATCCTTCAAGGAATCAGTCAAAATGTCTCGCACTCTTAGTTCAGTTGGTTAGTCTTTATATTTTGGCCTTTGCTGTGCTTATCTGTAATGCTTGCACATTGCAATTACCCAAGATCTGCCTGAAGTCACTGCTATGCATATGTTAATACTTCACGAGTACCTCCTGCCCACTTTCGTATGGCTAAAGTGCCTTATCACTTTCTGCATGAGATGTGATTGTCAGGTAAAATCTTTTCGTTACAGCTGCATAGATTCTGTGTACTTAAATGTAAACTCGGAGGGGTTGCATTCTTATTGTTCATGGTCATTTTGTACCAGTAGTGTTTGTTTAGTTACGAGCATGTGTACAATCTGACTGCATGAGTTGTCAGGTCTGGATTTCGTTCATCTGTACTAGCTACAAGCTGAAGGATGTCTTCAGTAGAAAGTTTTGCATCTTTTGAGCTGTGTTCTGATGTTGAAAAAAAGAAATGTAGATTGTAAGGTTATGCAATGTGTTGTGGATCTGTTTTTAAATAGAGCACCAAAAATTTAGCACGCTGTTGTAACATCTTGATTTAGGCTTTTGTCACTGTACAAATCAGAATGTAGGTAATGTCACAAGTGTTTGTGGTGGTTCTGTGTCAGTTTGAAAATGTTACGTTTCACATAGTTTGTTGTTCATGATACTTGACTGACATGTACACTGTAGTGATGTTGTCCCCCAAGGATGTGGACACACATATTTTGTATGAGCTCGGATGATTTACATTTTGCATGATGTGGCAAAATTACTCCTTGAACTGTTTGCCATGACTGTAGATTTAATTTCCTGTCTTTCTGTCGGATAGGCATCTTCTAACTCCCCTATGAAACAATCTTTGGCCAGTGAGGTTGCGAAGGCTCGTCAGCATATTAAACAATCTCTTGAATGTGTGAGTAACCATGATGTTCACAGTAGTTTGGTTAAAGTAGCACAAAATTACCTTCAATGTGTACTTCAGCTTTTTGTTTGCCCTTCTCAAACCTGAGATGTTGTCTCAGTTAAACTGAAGTGACAAGAAGTTACCTGGAACTGAGAAATGTGGTTGATGAGATTGCTTATTTGTTTTGGTAGTCATCAGCATTCACATTTAAATTCTTGATTGTAAATTAACACTTCACAATTTGTACTGTAGCTGAAACTGTTATTTGCATGCCATTTACTACACCTTCAGTTTGTGTCAGGCTTGTCATTGATGTTACCACAGTCCCAGTTCCATAATATTTTTATGTACTTGTTTGCCTCAAAATATTTTTGTTAAACCTTGTTTTTTTTCTTACCCTTTTTTAACGCTTATACTATTTTTAACCTTGTAGAGCTCTGTTCAACATTAAAACTTTGTATGTTGCCTCATACATCAGTCATTGTGCATTTTCATGTTTGTCTCTTGCATGGGGCTAGTCTGAAAGTTTCAAGGAAATGCATGCTTTGACATTGGTAGTGTATTGGTAATTCATGGTTCAGAGTCGGTCAGCAGATTAAAATTCTAGTCATTTCATATTAAATCAACATCTGTGATTTTTCTCATCCTCATCTGCAGCTTGTTTTCTGCAAGCTTCATGAATTAACCACTAATTGGTTTTACTTATGCTCAAAATTCGTTTGCAGCTTTAACCATTGTTGTGGTTTTCTGTGTTATGGATAGTAGTCAGGAAATTCAATAAATTCAATTTAAATATATTCTGTTAATAAGCTTTAGTTAAAATTTTGCTGTGTAGGCAATAAGTTAACATGTGGAACTAACAAGTTGGCAATTTTTTTTTCAGAATTGGTATAATGCTACTGTATAAGCTTTGTCAAATTTAGGTGTTGGGCACACAAAATGTTGTACTCTAGAGTGACAGATTTAACTTTGGTGTAGGCCACAAGCTGCTACCTACTAATAAGCTCTTGGCTATCTTGTTTTCAGATGGACGGTATTGCAGCCATGGCCGGAAGCAGTGTTGAACTTGTCAATAGGATCAACAGCCTGGAGAAAGAGAATGCTACCCTTCACAAAGGTCAGCATCCATTGTCAGTGACATTTCATCTTTTCGATCTGTCTTTTGCTGGATGTATTGCATCTGTATTGTTGTCACTCGGGAACAGTTGTCTCGGACCTGAAGAACCTCGTCATCAGTCTGGATGGGCGGGTGAAGTCTCTTGAGGGAGGAAAGCCCACTGCTGCTCCTGCCAAGCCTGTCAAGAAGGAAGAGGAGGATGACGATGGAGTTGACCTGTTCGGCTCAGACTCAGAGGTAGGGCCTCAAAAAGTTCCTGCTTGATCTTTTGTTCCGAGCTGCTTGATCTTCAAACTTTCCTTGTTGACTTCTCACAGGAGGAAAGTGAAGAGGCCAACAAGGTCAGAGAAGCAAGGTTGGCTGCATACGCAGAGAAGAAGTCCAAGAGTAAGTTTTCCATTTTGAAACTATGCTGTTCCAGTATGCCAATACATTTTGTTAGTTATCTCTAAAATCAGATCTTGGCACTAAATCTTGCCTTGTTTTCAGAACCTGTGATTATTGCTAAGTCCAACATTATTCTCTCCGTTTCACCCTGGGATGACGAGACCGATATGAAGAAAATGGAGGAATGTGTGAGAACAATTTCGATGGACGGTCTTATTTGGGGCGCTTGTAAGTACATTGCTTTTTTTGTCGTGTGTGCCATTTTCTTAGCAAATCTTTGCTCCACAGTACTTAAAAATGTAAATCTATTTGTTTTTACAGCCAAGCTGGTGCCATTAGCCTATGGAATCCACAAGCTCCACATTTCTTGTGTGGTTGAGGATGACAAAGTTTCTGTGGACCTGCTGCAGGAAAAGATCCAGGACTTCGAAGATTACGTGAGACTCTTGCATTCTGTACACTCTATTGATATGTCTGAGTGCTTGTTCTAACTTTGTTGTTGTCTCTTTTTTTCTAGGTTCAGAGCGTTGATATCGCTGCCTTCAACAAGGTGTAATTGACATTAATTTATATACAACCTGCCTCTTTGTTTAAAATGTTTTAAGCTACAAATAAAATACCTTGATTATGTAACTTAAGTCCCTGATGCCTCGTTTCCACACGGGCCTACTTTTCCTCATTTCTAATATTTATTATACTCTTGGAGCTACGAATTACACCAGCTAGTGACCTGTTCATTTTCCATACACAATAACCACAGATGGTTGTTTCATGTTCCTCGTTTGGAACGCGCCGATGCTAAAAGATTAAGTTGGGATGTAGGAGGAAAACTCGCATTCAATTGTAAAAAGCACCTGCATTTATGTTTATGGGCCCTGAGGCTCTATCTAGCTGGTTGATGTAGTCATCTAACCCGAACTGTGCCTGAGCATTTTTGATTGAGGCCAGGATGGAATTGTGCATATGTATTAGTTCGGCCAGTTGGGGAAGGAAAATAAAGAGTTCCCACGGCAATAGCACCTTTTAGCACGCGTTCGGACAGACATTTGTTGTAATACCAGTTGGGGTTTGTCTGCAGAAACTCCCACCCTCATATTGAGCTGTTGTCGATTGCTGCACGAAAGGGGGTGAAATAAAGAAAGTGTTGATTGTATGAAGTGAATAGTTATTTATTAATATCAATAACAAATGAGGAACCATATTTCATACTTCCTGCATCACTGTATATACAATCCTTTACTTTAAAAAAAAAACACAAAGTAACTGAGACTGCAGATTTGTTTCCACTTATTCACGCACATTTACACACACGCACACACACACTAACCTCTCCAATATCTTAAAATCACAAAACTGACAGCAATACATAAAAAATATTTAAATATGTATATTTATATATGCATATATTAAACTTCTCGATATCTATTTACAATACAATCATTTCACTGTACACAGTTCAATTTCCATTTTAGTCCCAATCAAAGTACATAGCTACTTAAAAATAATCTCATTCAAAACGTACGTAACACTGCTTTGTCAGAGAGGTACCAAATTGTCTAAAAATTATTTTATGGATGACCATTTCACCAAAGGCTGTCGTCCACTTCAAATCTCCACTCATATTTCGAGGAGTAAGCACAAGGTAAAAGTATCGCATATTTTTCATAGTGTAGAGTATGAAGTTTAAAAAGAAACTGAAGCCCAGTTTGCAACAACATTCAAACAACAAACACATCTTTGCAGTTCTTGAGTGTATGTCTAAAGTGATAAAATAAGTAACATTTGGCTGACATCCTATTTTAATTGCCCTGGCCAAAACACAATTTCAGAAAACGTAGTCAGCCTTATAAGAAAGAAAACTTTGCAGCATATCACATAGAAGTAAAAGAATGGCCATCAGCTCGATCCGGAAAACATAAACACTCCACTCGGAAGTGATTGTTCATAGTGGCGGCTGCTCGCCAAGTTGGGCTGGCCACACGGATACATTCACCATTCATCGTCATGCCTCAGGCGTGACCCAACAAAATGAACATAATGCAGTACAACAGTGCCAGTACATTTTATAGAGTATTAAAACTATAATCGTTAAGAGGGAAGTACACACGTAGGGGCTATCAAATTGTGAGACAATACATACTAAAAATTTGACATGAAAGGAAAGTCTGTAGTAAAGATTATTGTAACTAGAAAGTGACGAAAAACAAACATATGGATGGCTCACACCAATTCACTCTGAATAGATGTTTCTTGAAGTCACACTTCAAACATTTACTTGAGATACAACCTGAGTTGGACAGTTGACTTCGACAACATGCAGTCCATGCAAACAATATCAAGAATGAACTTATTCTTACAATGAACAACAAACTTCAGGAAACCTGTCTGCCCCAATACAGCTTGGTTAAGTACCAAGCTTATGCAGAACAAAGCAAGATGATGAAAATCATTACTGTTGACTTTCAAGGACAATATGTTTACTATTAGGTTATGAGGTGGAAGTAAAATGACGATAAAGCAATTTGAATGAACCATCAACAATTTTTCTAAATACATTTCCCACAAGAGATTCACTCCTTAGATACTAGAGCCCATCAATTTACACTTACATTTAAAAGCAATGAAGCCGATTGATCGGTTTGTTTGAACATTAGGAATTGGCACCTGCTTCATGAGAGAAAAGTGAGAGTGAAAGTACCTATCAAAAGAAAATCTGAGGGGAATAAAAGGGTTCTTATTTCTGAACAAGAAACAGACGTTGGATTAAGCAGTGCTGTCCATGTACAGTGATTAAAACTGTTCCAATAGAAATAAAAGCTGCTAAAAAGAAAATAATATTAGGGGATGAAGCTCAGAGTTAGATAATCAGAAAACCTAACAAATTTGTTTTTGGAACAGTCTGTTGAAAATAATACATGGTCCACCAAAGTTCTTTCTTTTGGCGACTAGTGTCAAATATTTAAGTTTAATATAACCATACAGGGCATGATTTCTGACTACCAGAGTTAATGGCTTCCTTGATATTTAGTGTGTATTCCGCACACTTCATTTCTTCTGGGTAAAATGAACATGGAATCAATATCAAGGTCCAGTTGAGCTTCATTCACTTCAAGGCATAAAATTATAACCTTACACTACCTATATCACTAACACAGCCTTCATGACTTTGAATGCTTGCAAAATGCAAAACAAGTCAAATACTGAAATAAACCATACACACATCTTACTTCAAAGCTTCAAAGCCAGAGAGGTTACTTAACATTTTATAAGGTACAACCGGAAGCTGAATGCACTGCCACATAAAACAGTCAGCAATCTGTTACAATCTGTTACCATACCAACAAAAAAAAAAATCACACATAATGAATATTTTGCTCCTGTGTCACCTTGGAAAGACAGTTTCCTGCATCACAATAAGTGGAATGTGCACCATCAGATGAATTCTTGAAGAAAGAAAACCAAGGAGAAAAGCAAGTCACAGAGCTTTGATGATACTTGTTCACATTCTATTCCAGAAACCTTCACTCTGATTATGGTTCACAAGATTTCGTAACAAATTGAACATTGAATTCACAGCTTGACATTATGAAGTTTATTGCATGGTTTAAAGTGATTTAAGTTTTAAAAAGCTTATCTAAACTTGTAGTGATGAGTAGAATCAAAGTTAATTGAGAAAACAGAAAGCTTGCCTTCCAATCTCCCAAATTAAAATTAATCCTCTTGCTTTAAGGCTATTGCAATGGTAAGAAGGATTGGAAGTAAAGTGCACAACACACAGAACCAGTTAACACACTAGAGACAGTGGAAATGATGTCTTATGGCACACCCACGCTGATATTCCAATAATCTTGTCACAGGTTGCTATCCAATCACCCCTCCAAAAAAAAAAAAATACAAAAGTGTTAAAAATTTAAATGCACTGGCCACTTGCAATAAAAATGTGCTGTTAGTTGCCAAGTATGCACTATCTCAGACAAGCTACTTTGCAAGTGCTACCATTGGACAGGACTAGAGGGTCACGAAGATTTGTCGGGTTTGTAAGATTCAGTCTTATAATGAAGGACTAGAGCTAACTACTTCAACAGCATACACAAATCTCTCCTGCCAAATAGCTGTTTTCAACAAAGGAACATAAAAGAAAAATAACTAAGAATTGATCAAAACAACAAAACCGCTTCAACAAAATAACTATTTAAAATCTCTCAATATTTCTTAAATTGTCGCAACAAGGGAGAAGATTTGAAATTTGTAAAAACAGATTTCTTCAACAAGAAATGGTATGCTTATAATAGGAAGAAGAATTCAGAAATTAAGCAAATCATATACCAGTGCATTAAAATTTAAGATGAACATCCCATAACAAATACTTCAAACAGTGGGGAGGGGTGACTAATCCAGTCTTGACTAGTGCTTAAGATAAGACTTGCTTCATTGCGAGCAGCACCAACCAAAGTAAAAGTTTACAGAGGATATGAAGACAGTAACTGGTGATTAAAACCCTCATTATACAGTAAGCAGGCATCCATGTGATATGCCAGAACTTTTATCACAAGGTTAAAAAAAAATCCGAGCGTGGATAAAATTGTTTGGCCAGAAATTTTTCCACTGTGTTTTAAGAATTTAGTCCACGGCAATCAATTAAACAAGGGAAAAAAACGAAAGTTACAGGTGAGCATGAGATGCAATTAGCATTTCTGACTCCAGAACCAGCTGGTATCTCAATTATCCTAGAGTTGGTCACTGTTGGCATTACTCCTTGTCAACAGAAGGCAGTCACAGGCAAATGCCTGACCTCACAGAAGAGGAATACAATGTCGCCCTAGAATTAGTAAAAGCACAGTCTAAATCCAAGAACCTCCATTGGCTTTGTTTATCTAATTGGCAATTAATAAATTCATCACTAAAGGGAATTAGCCAAATTATGTTCCCCAAATTTCCACTCCTAGACCGGCAAGTATGCAACTGGGTTTCCACCAGTGCCAAATGGCCATAAATATCACATCTTACAAACAAAGAAAACATCAAAGCAATCTTCATGATCCATTTTGGTGCTGAGTAGATTGGGTGCTTTGTGGAGGCGTCTGCTGTGACTGTCCTTGCGATACAGACCCTTGTTGACCCTGTGGTTGGATATTACTGCCACTGCTTGAATTAAGCTGTGCCAGTGTTTCTTGTGTAGCATGTGCTTTCAGAATTGAATTTTCCAGCTCCAACTGGCTTATGCGATCCATTAATTCTGCAATTTTTTCTTTTAACACTTCCACTTCTTCTCTTACTGCAAACATCAGATGACTCTTGACCAAATCCTGAAAAAAACACAAATAGCGTATATGTAGTTTTTTTGTTTTTCCCCCCCTTTTTTTTTGGTAACACAGGGACTAGGAAGATTAAGGTGTTTGCCTTCCTGCCAATTGAAAGAACCGTATTATACAGAAGTAAAAGTGGAGCACAATGACAGATAAAAGAAACAACATGAATTCAATAAGAGCAAAATCTATATTTAAAATTTTAAAAACACTCACCATAGCTTGTTCAATTTTGTTATCAATGGCAACGGCATTTGTCCCCGATGCACTGGAAGCAGAAAAAAAATTGCTATAGAACTCAGAGGGGGAAAGAGGGAAGAGGGGGAGTATCAACCCAAAATGCTTAAGAATTGTCTGCAGATCGTTTTTCTTACCTTTCTGTATCATCAGTGTTTCCTGGTGCTACATCATCAACAGCATTAGTTGCCTCGACAAGAGATTCCAAAAGAGCATTGGCAGGTCCTGTGCCTGAGCCATTGTGACTACTTGAAACCACACCTTGTCCAGATTGCAATTCCACTGGATTGTTCACCGTTCCCAAAACAGTTCCAGTCACAGGGTCCACTACACTTGACACTCCACTTGTAGCAACAGTAGCAGAACCAGCAGAGTGTGGCGACATGATGGTAGCTGATGAGCTGACAGCAGAGTTCGAGAATGCCTGAGGACTAGCATTTGACACCATAGGATAGTGCTGTTGTGTCTGTGGCTGTGGTTGCTGCTGCTGCTGAGCAGCAAGTAAGCCGCCTTGGCTCTGCTGCAGCTGCATGGGCATCATCGGCTGGGGGGCCATGCCCATTTGCCCCTGCTGTGGCGCAGGCTGGGGCACAGAACTTTGGGAAATACTTTGGGGCAAATTTTGAACCTGAGCCATGGTCTGTAAGGGAGGGAGTTGGTTGGTTAACTGTTGATGGGGCGTGGACTGAGGCACATTTTGAGATGGTACACCCTGTGGTACTCCTTGCTGTACGCCTTGAGGTACGCCTTGAGGAACACCTTGTGGTACACCTTGTGGTACACCTTGTGGTACACCTTGTGGTACACCTTGTGGTACACCTTGGGGTACGCCCTGGGGTACACCCTGAGGCACACCCTGAGGCACACCCTGAGGCACACCCTGAGGCACACCCTGAGGCACGCCCTGCGGTAAACTTTGAGCCGGGGCCATCGTCTGCATTTGAGGCATTGACTGACCAGCTAGCTGCTGATGTGGAATTTGCTGCTGCTGAGGAGCTGGTTGTGGAACAGAGCTTGAAGTAAGATTCTGGGGGAGACTTTGACCTTGTCCCAAAGTTTGCATCTGTGACAGGGCCTGCCCAGCCATCTGAAGAGGTTGCTGGTGAGGATGCTGTTGATGCTGGTGCTGCTGGGGAGGGAGCTGAGCTTGAAGTGACTGAGCCTGCAACGACTGAGCCTGCAGAGACTGCGCTTGTGCCATAGACTGTGGAATCGATTGTTGAGGCATCGATGCACCTTGCGACATAGCAGGAAGGTGAGTGGTAGAATTCACATTTTGAGTCTGTGTGACAGTCATTGAAGTTTGTGTTGGATAGCCAGTAGCCTGGTTTTGAGTTTGCATAGTCACAACTTTAGGCTGAATGATAGATCCTTGTGGAGGACTGTAATACTGCGACTGCTGCGTCGGGGCAGACATGTGAGTCGTCTGTTGCTGAACAACTTGTGACATAACAGAATGTTGTGCAGCACTATGCGGTGGTTGTTGGGGCACCTGTGGGAGGACTTGATGTTGCTGCTGCTGTTGCATCGCCGCAGCCATTTGCTGTTGTTGAAGCTGTTGCTGCTGCATTTGCTGCTGTTGCTGAATCTGATGTTGTTGTTGCATCTGCTGTAATTGTTGATGTTGTTGGTGCTGTAGCTGCTGCTGAGACTGTTGTTGAAGAAGTTGTTGCTGTTGAATTTGCTGCTGGTAGTTCTGCTGCTGCAACTGCTGCATTTGAGGCATTGCTTGTTGCTGGTACTGTTGCTGATGGACTTGGATCACATGCTGAAGCTGCTGTTGGGGCAAACTTTGATGTTGTGAGACTGGTTGGGGTTGGTATGGCACCTGGGTCATACTTTGAGGATGTTGAGGCTGTAAAATTTGTTGCGGCATTCCTGCAGCAGAGTTAGCTTGAGGCTGGAAGCTCTGGGTCATCTGCTGTGGCATAGTCTGAGGCATTTGCTGTCCTTGCATAACTACTTGCTGTGCCTGACTGCTTGGTATCGCCACATGAGGCAACGATTGCCCCGGCATTGGCTGGTATGTACTGGTGGCCATCTGTCCCATGGCCATGTTCTGTTGGGCCACCTGGTGTCGTTGAGATGCCAACATTGCCTGCTGATGTTGGTCCGGTGATGAAACTGGTGCAATCATACTATTTGCCATTTGGGCAATGACACTGGGATCTAACACACTGCCCTGGTGGTCATCGGTGACCACATTTTTCACAATAGTGTCATTCATCATCACTCCTGTATCTTGAGGATAAGGGGACAAACCCATGTTGGGTGTGATTACTTCATTACAGTCTGTTTTAGGAAGGGTATGTTGCACTAACGTAACTTGGGGTTGCATTTGAGGTTGTTGCATTTGTTGAATTGTATGTTGCTGTTGCTGAGCAAGTTGTTGAGGCTGCAACTGCTGGGGGCTTGGCTGGGCTTGTGGTGGGTGCTGCGCCTGTTGCTGGAGGTGCGGCTGCTGTTGGGGTTGACTCTGAGGTTGCTGTTGTGTCGTGTGATCTAGGTAATCCATACACATCCACCGACCCCGCTTAAAGGGTTCCGTGCTCTCAATCTTAACCACCTTAAACCGTTCGTTTCGGCCCGGATGATTGTGACTACTGTCCGTCTCACTCTGCTTGCTATTGGCCTCCGCCACACTGACATTGACATGTACATCGTTGGCACTGACACTGTTGATACAGTTGACAGGGGAACTGGTGCTGGGGTTGTCTCCCTCCAGGTTCGCAACGATGGCCAGCCCGTACTGGGAGCTGGTGGGGATGACAGGCGCACACCCCAGCGCCGTGGTCGTCGTGTTGAAGAAGACGTCCTCCTTGCTGAAGCTCTCCTCGCTGAAGCTGGGCGTCTCCAGGTCCGTCAGCCGCGACACCGACATGGACGTGGAGCCGTCAACGTCCACGACCTCCGAGATGTCGTCCGTCCGGGAGTCGTCCAGGTCGTCCGCGGAGTCGTCCCCGCCGTCGTTGCTCACCCGGGTGGCCACCGTCACGCTCGTGATCTGGAACGAGGGCGTCTTCTTGCGCTCCAGCACCGTGTCGTCCGCCCCCGTCGTCGCCCCGGCGGCCCCGGGCCTCACTTTATCCTTGGTTTGGGCTGGATTGTGACTCATGCTGTCAGCCATGTTGAGCTGTCCGCTGGCCTGTCTGGTCAGGTCCCTCGGCCCCAGCTCGGGCTCTCCGCTGCACAGACCCCCGACCCGTGCGCCGGTGGAATCGTTGGCTCGCGCGGCACCGAGACTCACATCGTAAGGCGACAACGGCCGAGTTTGATTACAATCAGAACAACGACGACAGAAACATGATGAACGAAAATAACTACACCTCACATTCACTTCTCAGCTCGGAAGGAACATGGCGGACACTAAACATGGGTGATAAACAACGCGGCGCTGATGTTGTTGTTTTCCGGAGGCCCGCCTGCCCAGCGGGACCCGACCCGATCTTTTCGGTTTAGAAACGCGGCGCCATTCGAGCATCAATGTCCCTCTTTCAAACCATAACGTCATCGATATAACCCCGTTGCCCCCTCCCTGTGATGTGTCAACGTTTGCAATCGTGCTTTATTTTCATTCATTTCGGCGGTAGTTAAAATTTTTCCTGGAGGGCGGTGGGTTTTGCTCCATGAAAAATCGCGCTTGCGGCGCAATGTAAATGAACGGGACCAGAGGAGTTGAACGTCAGCAGACATGAATATGTGCGTGTTTGCACCTTCCCTGATGATACCAGGTGAAGCAAATGAAGTACGAATGTGATTGAAGGCGATTGAAGGCTGCTGTTGATGCGGTGGTGGACCGAGTGGAAGAGAGGAGAAGCAGGCGGGTTCTGATTGGGCGAGCGCAGTGGTAGGGGGACTCCCTCTGCCGCTGTCAACCAATCAGAGCACGCTTTGTTCCACTCGGTCCACCCATGATATATTTCACAACAACTGAAATCAGCGAAGATGCTTTGCATGCTGTCATGTGCGATTTCATTGGACACCAATAAGTTTTCAGAGCCGCAATTGAACTAACAGAGAAATCCTTGGTTCGCACTGTAAAAGAAAGTCGGCTTTCCCCGTCGTTCGCCGCAGAGCCCGCACCGGTGTCGGTATCATTTCACCGTTTCGAACTTGGCGCGAGCCGGGCCCTTTACCCGACAAATATTTAAAGTCATCGCGTCACTGATGAACCGAGCGATGACACGGTCGCGTCCGGCTTCCTGCTCGCGGGGTCGACCCCCCGCCAACCCCGCCAGCTGTGTCCCTTTCACGCGAATCACAGCACCTTTAGATCGTCGCCAGACTTTACGGTGAATCCAGGTGAATCACTCGCCAGTTGGCGGCCCTCATCCGTCCGCCGCCGCCAGCGCCGCCTGGCCGGCCGGTGGGTGAAGCTCGGCAGACGTCTTCCCCGAGACGGCACCGACCGGAGGGAAGTCATTCGTCAGTCGCCAGCGCCGGTCAGTACACGGAGGAGACCAGCATCAGCGCAGCGCCGCCGGTAGCGCCCTCTCCGCCGTTTGCTCACTCTCGAGTCGCCGCAGCTGTCAAACATGTCGCGAGGTGAGTGCAGTGCCGGACTCGGGGTGCGGTCCTCTGTGGTCCTCTGCTTGTGGTGCTCTGCGTCCGTCGGCGTGCTGCCGTGGACCCGGATGCTGCCACGGGGGACGCCGTCGTGGGGTCCCGGCGCGTCCGGTCGTGGGGGCCGTGTCGGTAGGGATCGAAGTTGAGTACGGCCTTGTCACCTGTGAACGCGAGCCGCCCGGTTCTCTCGCCAGGCCTTCGTGCCCGGCCTCGCCCCCTCCGCCTCGCCACGGATGGTGCGTTTGGACTCCCTTCGCTTCCCGTTCCGTTGCCGTGCGTCGCCGTGCGATTCGAGTCGAGTAGGCGTGAGGGGGTCGACGACTCTGGCTGTCGGGTGGGACGGGACGGGGCCCGCGTGCCGTGTCTCTCGCCCTTTGGATCTCGGAGACGTGTCGGTCTCGCCCGCCCCGCCCTGGTCGGGGCCGGGCGCCGCGCCGTCGCCGTCGCTGCGCCTCGGCGCTCGCGTGTTTTATGGCTGTTCCTTTTGCAATGCCCTGTTCTTGCCTCGCCGGCCGGGGCACTGCGAAAACGTTCCGTGGACGCGGGTGTTCGAACCCGGGCCTGCGGCGGTGCCACGCCCACTCTGGCGGGGACGCCGGGGGCCCGGCCGGGATTGGCACTCGCCGCTCTTGCCGCTCTCCCAGCTGGGCCAGCTGCGGGCACCCTCGGCTCGCCCCGCCGTCCGTCTCTCTCGCACCTGGTAGGGACTCGGCCCGCGGGGGACGCGGTGCGGCGACTCTGTTTGACGCTTTTCGCACCCGGCCGCCGGCGGCCGCCCGCTGCAGTGCAGGGGGGGGGGGGGGGCGTTGGCTCGTCGCCACTGCCGGACGGCGGGGCCGGGGGGGCTCCACGCGGCGGAGGGGGTTCCGCCCTGGGGCCCCGCGGTGCGTTAATATTTTCGACTCGGCTGGGCTCGATCCGTGTCCGAGCTCGGCTCGTCTGTGGGTGAATCGTGTCGCCGGCGCGGCGCTGAGATCAGACCCTATTGTGGGGCATCGCGGGGACGGACCAGCTGCTGACGTCGGCTTTATCCATTTCCCTGTCCGGCGGCCCTCGCAACTGCGTGCTGCGGCTTCTTCCGCTCGGTCGGAAGTTTCCAGGATAGGCTTCCGGGTGGCACTTGCCGGGTGTGGCAGTACTTGCTGCTCGTAGGGCCTGGTTCCGGTGGTACTTGAACCTGCCGCGGTCCGGCAGCCGTCAACCCCCGGCGGGTTGCGCAACGCGGCGCCGCCGCTCTGCCGGCGTGTGCCGTGTGCCGTGCGCGGGGGCGTGCGGCTGGCTCAGTGGCTGGCGGGGGCCGGACGTCGTGGTGTGTCCTGACGGGACGTCCATCTGTCTCCTGGACGCTGCCGGCGTCGTGTCCACTCGGGACGATGACGTGGCCGCCGCGGCTGCGTTTTCAGCGCCGGATTGTGTACGAGGCGGGGGCGTTTCTGGGCCGGGTCGGGTCGGGTCGGTCGGGGAGGGGCACGGGCACGGCGGCGATCGAAGAGGGCGGGTGCCGCTGCAGAGCGGTTCCGAACTGTCAACTCGGACCTCTCCTTCGCTCTCTTCGCGGAGCGCCCCGTGAGGGCGACGGAGACGGATAGCTGCGAGGGGGGCGTTGGGGGTACTCGAACCTGCCGCTGAGGGACGTCTACGCTAGGACGGCAAGGTGATGTGTGATTAGGGAACGCCCCTTGGTCGGGGGCGTGGCGGGTGCAAATACTTCTGCCCCCCCCCCCCCCCTCCGCACATTTGACCTTGAGTTCGCGGCGTCGTTGGCCCGATTACGCCGGTCTCGTGTTGTGGGTCGCTGCCGTCCGCGGGTTCCCTTACTGCTGTCACTCGGATGTGCACCGCCCCCCCCCCCCCTCCGCCCACTCTTTGCCTCGCCGGGCGGGCCGGAAGCGGAGGCGATGCGGTGTTCACATCCCGGCGCCGCGCCGCGCCCCGCCTCGGCTGCCTCGGCGCCGCCTCGCCCCGTCTCGTTGCGCCACATTGGCGGACGCGAAATCATGCTTTAGTAAAGTCTAACCCGGTGCCGTCCGAAGAGACGGTTCCCTAAAGTCTTGGCGGGCGCGGTCCTGCTGGCCGGTTCCGAACACTGAATCCTTGACGGCGACACTGAACCCTCGGACTTCTCTCTCGTTCTTGCGGCTCACGCCGTGAGTACGACCAAGACGATGCGAAGACTGTGCGACTGTGCGGAGTCGGCCGGCTCTTTAACGTGTCACGATCCCGGCCCTCGCGGTGGGCAGGGCAGGGAAGGGGGCGGCGGAACTGTCCGGCTGTTTCAATTAGAGCTGTTAGAGGACGGCTGGGCTTGGCTGGCCCGGGCCCGGGTCTTCCCCGTGCCGTCCTGTCGCAGCCGAGGCCGCCCTGACCGGGCGACTCTCCCTGCGGCGGGCGACGTATCGCGGGTTCGTACTGTGCCGTACCGCTCTGGTTTGTGGGCCGGTTCCGGGCGGCGGCGCTTTCGCGGCCCCGTCTCGCCCGCTGCCAACAGGACGTGAAGGCACTACTCCGAGTCGGCCCGGTACTGGCTGGAGTGCGCTGCGCCACCGTCACCCCGTGCTCGAGCGCTGGCAGCTCTTTTTCTCCTCTCCTTCTCCGAGCGGTCCAACGTGGGCGGGGGGGGGGGGGGGGGGGGCGTGGGAGGGAACCGGCCTCAACCGGCGGCTCAGCGGTGGTGCACGGCGGTGCTTGTGTGGGAGCCCGGCGGCCCGGCGGCGCGCCGGCAGACTTGGCCGGCCTCTGAGCTCGCACCGCTGCAGTTTGCTCCAGTTCTGCGCGGGTGGGTGGTGAGGGGGAGGGACTGGGAGGGGGAGGGGGCGGCGGCTAGAACTGCAGCAGCTTGCACTCGGCCACGGTATCGATGCCCGGGGAAGTTTCGAGGCGGGACACGACTAAACGGAAACCAGTACGGCGACACTAGAGGCGTGCATTACGGCCGGTATGGGTTGCGTTCTAAATGGCTGCCGGTGGTGCACCCGCCCTTCCTTCGCATCCTCTCCCTCTTTAGGTCAGGCGGTTCCTGGCGTTGCTGTGTACTGCCGCAGTGCGGGCCTCTGGACCCCTCTCTAGGAGATGCACGTCCTCCGCCGACCTGGATTTGGCGCCGCCGCCCCGGCACCCTCCTCCCCCGTCCTTGGGTCGATGTGATGGCGGTTCCTGGTGCGGGGCGCCGGCGGGACGCTGGCCGTCGGCTCCGGCCCACGGGGCCTTGTTTGCCGGTGCGGTGTTTGCGGGCCGCGGGGCCCCGGTCCTCGGCTGCGCTCTACTGTACACCGCCGTGTGCCCTTGCGGCGCGGACGGGGCCGCCGTTGGCCGCTGCAGGTGCGTGGGGCGGATGGCGCCGTCCTGGGGAGCGAGGGCTGACGGGGAGGTGCCGGTGGGGCGGGGCGAGCCTGGACTTGCAGCTATCGGTCGCCTCGCTCTTCACGTGGGACGTCCGCGAATTTCTGCCGTTGTCGTTTGCTAACACGCGTGCTCATTTGATTACAGAAGTGCAAACTGAGGACAAGTTGGAGTACACCTTCTTCCCGGTGGCCTCCAACTCGCTCTTCTTCAAGGTGCGGTGCGCCAATGACGCCCACATCGCCCTGACCACGTCGGACAGCGAGACGGAGCCCATGTACGAGGTGAGTCGTGCAAGGTGACTCGAAGCCGCGCTTGGTTATTCGAGGTCTTGGTTTTTTTCTCCTGCCGTGGCGCCTCGCGTGCCGGGTGCCGGGTGGCGGGCGGCACCGCTGGCACGGCCGCTCGATGGGTTGCCTACCCTCCGCGGCGCCTCCTTCGGACTCGCTCAAGGTGCGGTTTGATTTTCCAGATCTTCCTCGGCGGCTGGGGCAATCAGAAGAGCGCCATTCGCCGCAACCGGGAGAAGCCCGACAAGGCCCTGGTGGACACCGCTGACGTGGTGACTGGCGACGAGCTGCGCGGCTTCTGGGTGCGTTGGGGCAACGGCAGCGTGGCCGTGGGTCGCGAGGGCGAGTCGGACCCCTTCCTGGCCTGGGACGACCCGGAGCCCTTCAAGATCACGCACTACGGCATCTGCACCGGGTGGGGCGCCACCGGCCAGTGGGTGATTGAGGAGCCCCCGTCGGCGTCGGCCCCCGGCTGGGTGCAGCCCCGAGACGCGGGCGCGGGCGGCGCGGCGACCTGGGTGGACACGGTGGGCGGCGACATCCCCGCCAACGCCGTCCCCGGCGGCCAGGACGTGACCGGCGAGGCGCTGTTCGTGGGCCGCGCCAGGCACGAGGGCGCCCTGCTCCCCGGCAAGGTGGTCCCCTCCCACGGCGTCTGCTACGTCCCTTGGGGCGGCGCCGAGCACGCCAAGCCGGAGTACCAGGTGGGTTGCACCCGCCAGCTGACTATGAGCGCTGCTCCCGTAAGAGAGCGAGAAGACTTTAGCATCGCTCTGCTGCCCAACTCCTTGCCGGGCCGCGCTCACTCGCCTGCCCTCCCCCTGTCGCAGGTTCTCTGCGGCTGTGACCCCGTCTGGATGCCCGTGTCCGGCGCCGGCGTCCCCAGCGGCGCGCTGCCCGCCGGCGAGACCGAGGACGGCGAGCCCCTCTTCATCGGCAGGGCGACGCACGAGGGTGCCCTGGCCATCGGCAAGGTGAGCGTCTTCAGCGTCGTCGCGGTGGCGTCGGAAGAGTCCTCTCCCCTCCCCGGCCCGTGCTCATGCTGGTTATGTCTGTTTCAGGTGCAGGGAAGCCACAACACGTGCTACGTTCCGTTCGCGGGCCAGGAAATCCCTCATTCCGAGTACGAAGTCCTCGTGGCCAACTCGTAAACTTCCGGGACAAGTCTCCGTCGGCTTTTTTTATTTTTTAAAGAAGTTTTATCTGGTTGCTTGAAATGTGTACCTGTATTATTTATATCATGCCAGTTTTAAATGCATTCGCACAAGATTGATTTGGAACAAAGTCCAGTGCTTACGATGCGGTGAGCTTTGCCTATTCATAACAGTTGTTGCTATTTCTGTGAAGTGCTGTCCTGTATTTTATATTGCAAGTAATTTATTAAATTGAATAGAAAAATTTCTGCGTTGTTTTTCTACCCTGGGTGTTTCCCTGGAGGGAGTGACACACAAGCGCCGATTGAGCCCTTGGGGTGAAACTGTGGGGTTTGGGGGTTTCCCTGCGGCCTGAGTTGGGACGGGCCGGGGGGCGGGCCGGGCTACTGGGTGGCGGCGGTGGAGGCCGCGGTTCGTGGCTGAGAAGGAATTCCGAACAGTCCTCTCGGACTTCCCTCTCTCTCTCGTGGGGCACTCCACGAGTGGGAGACGGTACACTACGAAATCGATGTTCGAAGCCGGCCGGCTGGGTCGGACTGGACGTGCAGGGGGTAGCGAGCGGGGATGAGGGCCCGGCACCGGCAGGTGGGCCCCGTCCTGGCGTGCCGCGTCGGGCGGGGATAGTCGGTCTTGCGTCGGACTTGGTCCCATAACCGAAATCTTCTGTCTCTGTCAACTCGAAAGAGCCACGTGAGTGCGAGGGAGACAGACGCGCGCTCGGTCATGGCCTGGCCGTGCCGAGTACACTACCCCGGCCTCCTGAGCCCATCGCCGTCGACCGCCGCGCCGCTGCGGCACCACCGCGCGGCTCCACACCACGCCCCACGCCCTCCACGCACGCACGTACGCCGCCGGGCCGCCCAGTCCACTGCCGCCGCTGCCGCCTCGCCTGCCTCGCGTCACCGCCGCCGCCGCCGCCAGCGCCGTGCGCCGTCCGCCGCGAAGCTCGGGTCCGTCCCGGTCCGGGTCCCGGCCCCGCCCGTCCCGTGTCCAGCCCCGCGCCTGCGCTGCGCCCCGCGCCTGCTCCTGGCCATGTCCCGCACCGCCATGGATGAGCTCGGCGAGAAGGGCTACCAGAAGTGCATCCTGGATGACTGGGCCGGGGCGCTGGCCATCTGGGACGAGGCCATCCGGCGCTACCCGAAGGAGAAGCGCTTCTACAACAACAGAGCTCTGTGCTACTTCCACAGAAAAGAATACGCTAGGTAGGGAGGGAGAGGCAAGAGGCGCGGCGGGGTAGGAATTGCTGTCGGTCCTCCCCTGCTGTTTAAAAATCGCGCTCGAGCGAGTTCAAGGCGCCTAAGGGGTTGGGCTGGGGTTGGTTCGGATCCTAACCTATGAAACCACATGTCACTCGGATCGCGACAGTTGAAGGAAACTGCATGAGGGGTGTGTTTTGTAAACAAGGGAGACACCCCCTTTCCCTCGGTTTAAGCAGTGCGTAGGGCCCTCGCGAGGGGCGGGTTGGCAGCGCCTGGTCTTGCAAGCAGGCACGTTACATGACTTGTTGAACTGTTCATACAGTAGATAAAATTGAGCGTATGTATCTTGAGTTAATTTCTGAATCTAGAATGAACTGGAACATTTTACGACTAACTAATATTGGCTCTGACTTTGAATTGCACATATGTGCTATGTATCCTATCAAAGGCCTTAACTCTGTTAAAATTTATAATTTCAGGGCCCTGCATGATGCTCGATTCATGACAAGCCAGTTCCCCGAGTATCCAAGAGGACACTTTCGGGAAGGAGAAATTCTATGTGCTATGGGGGTGAGTGCCTGGTTTGTTGAGGTAGACTTCTGTTTACCACATGTTTCAATTATACAATTGGTTTACTTTACAGAATTATGAAGATGCCCATAAGTGTTTTCTCAGAGTTATCAGCCTTGATCCCACCTGTACGGAGGCTATAAATGAGTTAGCAGAAGTTCAGATCCAAATGTTATGTAAAAAAGGATTTTCTAGGTATCAGGCTGGCTGTGCCATGAAAATTGCCAAGGATTTGGAGGTATGTTTTGATATTTACTTCTTCAAAAGTAATTGCATTAAGCCTCCATTTATCAACTTCCAAATTTCCATCTTCCAGGAAGCTGAAAGTATTTTACTCGCTGGAGCGATTTTAGCAAAGGATTCAGAGTTGTACCTATCAGAAGATGAGGACACCGGTTTGCCAATCTCTACGTGTGATCCTCGAGAAGAGTAAGTTAATCCATCATTTGGCTCAAGTCACTTGTGTCGGTGTGTGTTGAGAAGCTAATATTAGGTTTCTTACAGTCCTACTAATCCCAAGAGATGCAAAACTCTGTGGGTAGGAAATATGACTGAAAAAATGACGGATACTCAAGTAGCCAACCTATTCAAAAAGTAAGTTCATCCATCATATTTGGAGGAACGTAACTCCTCCAGATTATATAATGTGCTTCTTACTACCCGAACAGGTTCGGAGAAGTGACAAGTGCAAAGCATTGTCCCAACACTTTTTGCGCATTTGTAAATTTCGCACACTTTGAAAGTGCATCCAAGGCAATGAAAGCACTGCAAGGCTGTGATCTTGCAGGCAACAAAAAAATCATACTTAGGTATCCCGACAAATTAATATTCGGTAAGTGCAGTGGTTTGTACGGTACCTAATTGACCTTTTTAATCTGAATCTATCTTTATTCGATAAACTGATTTCAGGCAAACCTTAATTTTAATATAATCACAAATTGAAAAACCAAAGCCTATGATTGTAAATATTTTATCTCAAATGAAATGAAGAGGGCAATTAATGAAATTAGAAGGAAGATACCAATTCAAAGACACATTTGATTATGTATTCTATGAAATCACAAATAAACAGTTTCGAAGATGGATTAAAATATTTATTGAATTCCAATTTCAGCAGCTACAATAGGACAGAGGTTCCCTTGACACCAGAGAAAAGAAGCATTTGAATCCTTCCCATATTGCTGATATTCACTATTGTAGGAGAGGATGTTAGTGGTACTTGTAGTGGGAGTGGTCCCCTGAAACAAAGGTTAACAGAAGGGTTAGATGTCAGTTTTGAAAAGCTTATCAGAGTCGTTGAGAGAAATAGCAAGACATTCACTTTCCGGAGGCTCAAGCCAGAGCCCACAACCAAAATTAGAAGGACTCCACTTATGAACGGGACCTCATCCCAGCAAGATTGACACTTACAGAACTTCTTGTAGTTGATGGTGTAGTAGAACATGGATGTGCAGAACATGAACTGGTACAAGAAAGCAGCGTTGCTCTTGACGGGGAGAACGTACTTGTGCCTCCAGCGCCAAAGAGCTAGGGCAGAGACACACGAGTTACCAACAGTCCATTCACAAACGACTGGAGGACTACGTTGCCATCAGGCTCACCTCGGCTGCCGCACTGCACAATGGCACGGGGATGGAAGTTGCGACGAGCCAACCAGGATCCCAGTTCACCAACCTTCACCTCGCCCAGGGGGGTGTCGGCTGAAACAGGTCGCAGAAATAAGAGCCGTGCACCAGCCTAGCCTCGACACCTAACCTAACGATAACCGTCAAGGCATCTATCAAGTGCGCAAATAACACCAGATTTCACTCGTGACAGCAACCGAGGTAACGAAACAATTGGAAAACGGCACTGGCGTCACAATCAAGGGTTCAAAAGGCGACAGAAATTAATAAGCACGGGGCAAGGTCAGATGGGCAACGCAGCTACCGTTTCAAGGGATCCACAGGTCTACCAGGATGAATCAGGAACTTACGCTTGCCATAGAAGCGAGCGGGGTCGTATGGCCCGTGAACCTTCTGGTTGTAGGTGGAGGGGTAATCTCCGATTCTCCAGTTCGGCGCTTCCCAACCCATCTTGGATGCTGACCGGACAACCTCTAAAGACGGACGGCAGCTGAGCAGCCGAAAAAGACTTTGAACAGCTGACGATCCTCAGTACGAACCTCAACTGTTTCACCCGCGTAGACACCCACCCCCAACATGCTCCAAAACTATGCTCAAAAAGCTTGCAGTATGACCTATTTGAATCGAGAAGCAGAATCCAAGCATAAGTTCCAGAATGCTTTCAAAATTTTTCACAAACCATTTACAAGGTTCGAGCCATCGCACCGACAGACATATTTACTCAAAGTTGGCAGCACCTAGCGACCAAATCTCTTCCGCTGAAGCAAGTGGTGGCGCGAAAAACTGAAATCGTGACATTTGGCTATACCGAAATATCGGCACATAATATAATATTGCGAAGATTGCGACAACGATTTACGATGGTGACAGCGTAATGTAGTATTGAAGAGAATGATAGTTTTGAAAACTGGCTGAGATCTTTCCAAAAGAGCTTTTGAAACATCTCTGCTTCTTCAAACTAATATCTGGTGTAAATTTTTGCTTTCTCATTTTCTCCTGTTTTACACAAAAAATTATTTACCATGGCTCAGGGAAAGCTAGGTTCGTGTATCAACAGTTCTTATCTGATGGAAGTGGGGAAAACAGAAGCACAAAAATAATGCTGTATTAATTTATTATCCTAAATGCACAGATCTATTTAATCTCCAATGACATATTCAACATTTATGAGAACAATAAACTATAATACTGATTAAAACTAAAAACAAAAAATGCACAGTATGCTACAAATGGAAATGCATAACGAATTAAATCAAAATGAAGCGTACTATGGGCCACGGCCCACTCCAGCCATACCAGCTGGTACGGTGAGTAGCAACAATTTTTTAGTGGTATTTGTAGTGAGAGTGGTCCCCTGAAACACAATGAAACTTGAGTAATGACAGTTGTCAGAGCTCACACCACAGATCAAATAACGATACCATTAGACAGTTAAAAATGACAAACCATACATGTATTCTTTTACTTACAGAACTTCTTGTAGTTGATGGTGTAGTAGAACATGGATGTGCAGAACATGAACTGGTACAAAAAGGCAGCATTGCTCCTGACAGGGAGAACATACTTGTGCCTCCAGCGCCAGATTGCTACAACAAAAATCCATCTGATATGGGACGACTATGGCAGTGTGCAAACATGTCATTGCAGAGGAACAGACATATACAGTGCACTGACCTCGGCTGCCGCACTGAATCATTGCTCGGGGGTGATAGTTTCGACGTCCCAGCCAGGCTGCCAGCTCACCCAATTTCACCTGAGAAAGGGGCGTATCCTCTGTAAAAGAAATTCGCCGATATTACAACAGCAAGCAAATTTAGCCATAGTGATTAAGAAAAAACAAAAACAAAAAGCAAACTACTCCAGTGCGCCAATAATTCCCATTTCTCTCACGCACAATAATTCTTTATGAAGAACTAACGCCCACATTTAAAACATTCAAATAAGTAAATGTTTCGTCACTTTAATTAAAATTGCTTTTAAATAAAGCCAGTTTTCTAACTGTAGGACAAGAAGGAGGTTGAGCGGTGACAGTAATAACAGACTTACTCTTGCCATAGTAACGTGCCGGGTCATAAGGACCGTGAATTTTCTGGTTGTAATCGGCGGGATAGTCTCCGATGCGCCAGTTAGGCGATTCCCAAACCATTTTCTGAGCTCGTATTACAAAAAGAAGATGGTGTTAAGGTGTTTCTGACGTTCTCGATTCTGGCTGGCAGCAGCAGACGATCGATTGTTGCTGTCTGCTGTTGCCGCACTGTAAATAGCGCATTATTTACACTCGACTCGAACGACTTGACTTCCCCCGCCCGCGGAGCGGCAAAACTTGAAATCGAGCGAGCCGGAAGCCGCAAGTTTCAGCAGTTGAGTCAAACTTGGTGGGTATTCCCTGCGAGGAGATTGCAAAGCATGTGAAAAGATTAAGATATTTTTGGTGTTTCTTTGTTTCTTTCACTCTGAAACGACGGTCGCAGCTGGACTAGATTTCAGATTTCAATACGATCCTCTTTTGTTAGCTTTATCGCCTGCACCCCCGGACGGCCGCCTGGCCCACGCTGGCAAACTCCATGACTTGACCGCGCAGTTCCGTGGCCGGCAGCGGCCCGCGTCTCTGCGACGACGGCGCGGTGCGGTGCAGTGCAGGCGGTGCAGGCTCCAGGCGCTGTCACGGGCCGCGTCCGCCGCCGCCGCCGCTCTCGGATTGTCAGCTGGGGGGCGGACGACACACGACACGCCTAACGCAGTGATGGATCGGGGGGTCACCCTTGCTCACTACTCCTTCGCGAGCGACCCTCCCATATGCCGGCCGGTCCTGCCGTGTCCTGCCGTGTCCCGCCGCCGCCAACAGTCTTGTTTAGGTCCCACTTGGGGCCGGCTGCGTTGCGGTGCGGACGCCTCCCCGATCCCTTTCGGTCCCGGCAGGCCGGCAGGCCCGGCCGGGCCCGACCCGTCAGTCTCAATTGCCGTCCACGGCGAGAATCGTCTCGCCGCTGGACGACCCCCCCCCCCCTCCCCGTCCCCCTCCGCGCCCCGCTCCCTTACGCGGTGCCGTCCAGCCGCGCGGGGGACGGCGGGAGACACGGCGGCGGCGGCCCCCCGCACCACCCGCAGCCAGTTCTCGAACCCGATCGAGGATATGATTTGCCGTCCTCTGTGTTTGTCGCGCCGCCGCACCGCAAAAATTTTATTTCCTCGTTGAAAAAAACAAACAAATTTTTAAAGAAATCTAAAATAATACTTCTGGAAGTTTGCAAACGCTTTTTGGAAACATACATTTAAAATACTGTTATTCAATAACGGTCAATGTGAACTCGTCTAATCATTTTTTGGGGGCCAGTAGAGAAGTTTCTTTGGTAGAATGAATAAATGAAGTTTGGTCGTGGTCTAAACCCGAAATGATACCAGAAACACTTCTTTTTGCTCGAGGAAAACCTCTGAAACATTGATTTGGAAAAATGTCCCCTCCCCCTCCAGTACAGTGCGCGGTGCGGGGTCCGACAGCCAACTGGACATCATGATTTGTGTCAACGAGAAGAGATGGGACGTGCGGCGTGTGGCCGGCAGCGTCCGCGCTGGCTCGCGTGGGGCCGGTCACTGCCACGCCGCCACGACACTCGAGGCTTATCGGGATGCACACTCGACTTGAAATCGCCCACGACTGCGATAGCGACATCAACACGACGTCGTCGTGAGATCAGATTTCGATTGCCGTTCCCTTCCTGGGGAGATCTTCTTTCCCATACTAAGTATTGGCAAAGATACGAAGAAAAATCAAGATCCAATCACAACAACGACTGAGCTATAACACAGCACACACCGTGCGTCAGGGAGTAGGGTACTCCGGAGAAGTCTAAACCGGAAGTGGAGAGGATGTGACGACCGTTTAGGAGGACCAGTAGCAGGCCGCGTTCTGGCTAATATCCTTCACGTCATCATCTCTACACTTCCGGCTTATTATAGACTTCTCTGCAGATGCCCTATTTCAAGTTTGTCACCATTTTCGTGATAAAGCCTTATCATCGAATCGCCGCAGTGCGACTCTGCCTGGCGAAAATCCAATTAGTGACAATAACGGACGCGGCGGCCGGAGCGGAAGGCGGCGGCGGCAGCGGCGGCAGCGGCGGCAGCGGCGGCAGCAGCAGTAGTAGAGCCCCGACGGCCCTTCCGCTGGCCAATTATTGCGGCAGGCAGGGCGGAGCCGGTGGCGGCGCCGGGGCGGGACCACGCCTCCCATCGCCACTGAATGAGCCGCCTCGCTTTGCGTCGGTCTGCACACCTGGCGGAGACTCCGTCTAGTTTATTATTAAGTTTCACCACACAAAACGAATCAGAGGGATGAAGCTTGGCTGGATCAGGGGAAGAAAAAAGAATAGATGAAACGCACGCGAGGATTCCAGATAACTGTTTGGGTTTTATTTTTACAGAAACAAATATAAAATAAAATAAAAATTCTTACTTGTGAATCAAAGCGATCGATGTAATCGAGTTATACAAAACAAAATAAAGATAAACAAAGTGTCAAAGACTACAGACGCACATTATTTGTACAAATTAACAGTTTTCTCTCTCCTGGAAGCAGTGGGCATCCCTGTAGTAGTAAGATATGTACCAGTGCCATTCACACTCCCTATCTCAACAGAAACCACTAAATATATAATTACAGGCATGTAAATGTCTATGTCTTATAAGTACTGAGTGAGGGGGTGTTCTAATAAATACACTGAACGCTCCACATGCCGAAACCAACGCGTGCACGTGAGCTTCCACACACGCACGCACACACATACACGCACGCATCCAGGGAGCGTTTTCTATAAATTCGTTAGGGTCAATAGCGGCCAATAACGATCTTTCTGAGATTACGAGGGTTGTCTGTTGTAGGTCGCAAGAAAAACGACGGCAACAACAGCAAAACGAAATAAAAATGGAAGTGAATTGAGGGTCTTTCGAAAGCCTGCGTTTGCACTCCCTCACACACACAAAGAGAGAGACAGAGAGAGGGTCCCGAGAGGGGCCCCGGGGGAGCCCCGCCTGCGGGCGGCCTAGGCGGCCCCACCCCGCATCACGGCGCGATACACGGCCATGACAGGGGAAAAAGTTGGACCAGACCAGCGAGGACCTGGCTGAGCCGCAGCCCCGCGCGCACCCCGCAGCCGGAGGTGGCAGTTCCTAATCACGCCCTAACGATGCCACACGGGGGACACACACGCGCACACACTCACAGCGACAGCCATACACACAGACACACGCACACACACTCTCAGCCCGTCGTCGCCGCACCCCCCGGCTATGACTTGTCCTTGTTCATCTGGTCGCCCACGACTTTAAGCACGAGGCCGTAGGTCCTGGACCAGGCGGTGACGGTTTCCGGAGTCATGAGCTTGGGTCCCAGCTTGTCCTTCAGGGCCTGCATGAGGATCTCGCCGAGGGCCTGTGGGCAGACAACGACACGACGTCAGGAGCCGTTCACTCTCAGAAGAGTTTTGTCGATTTTGTCAGAGGTTCGTCCTGACTTTGTTTGGCAATATCAACCAAATTTTGGTTTTCAAAAAAATCAGGATTGTTTTCTACTAAAATCATGTGCTTTGACTACAGTTAGTTCACATTACCCCCCCCCCCCCCCAAAAAAAAAAAGCGGTCAAATTCACCCGACTTCAAACTTTTCTGAGAGTGAGCTTTTTGAGTCCTTGCGGTTTGTTTTTTTGTGCGACCGTATCATCAATGTCGGGAGAACCAGGCGACAGGAGCCGGCGGAGTGAGCGGGACCTCACCTGGAAGTGCGCCTCGGAGACCTGCCGCTTGACGTGGCTGTCGGCCAGCTTGCGCGCCATGGCGTCCAGCAGGGGCACGTTGTCCAGTAAGTCGACGAAGGCCGTGAGCGCGTCCATGACGGCGATGATGTGGATCCGGAGCCGGGCGTCCTCCCGGAACTCCGCCCACTCCCGGCCGCGCGCGAACGGGAACATGTTCTTGACGTCCGGGTGCTTGGTGAACAGGCTGCGGGGAGGAGGCGAGGGGAGTCAGTGCCGCGCCGGCAGTTCACACGGTATTTCCCTGTCCGACGGATTTTAAAAAATTTTTCGGACACAATGTTCCCACGCTCGAAAAGTCTAGCAGAGATATTATTTCATACAAAACTTTCTGTGCAACCTCACTACGAACCATTGGGTTCGTAATACGAACATACCCTTTCCGCTCCGTGAGTGAATTAATGCCGAAATCCGATAACTATACCTCCGACCAGCAGTGTGCCGGTTTGGGAAACACCGTCCCCACTCGCTCAAACCCCAATGTCCACCCGCAGTCGGGGCCTGCTTGGTCGGGGCAGCGCCGGGCTCGACGCCCGCGAATTCCAGGGTAGGCCAGCCCGCACGACACGCGCGCGCGCGGAGGCCGAGGTTTGCCTACCCTGCAGGGCGCTTCGAGTGCCCTCCAGCCCGCGCACCCCGCCTGCCCCGCCTGCCCCGCCCGCCCCGCCCGCCCCGCCCACACTCACAGCTCGAAGACGTAGGCGCCGTTGCTGTGCTTGTCCTTCTTGACCAGGTCCCAGGTGCTGGCCACGAGGTGCTTGTCCCTGGGGCTCAGCCCGGTGGCGGGGTCCACCTCCACGTCGTTGACGCGCGGCCACAGGTAGCTCAGGAGGGCGCCCATCTGGGGAAACAAGCCGGCCAGTTAATACGCCGGAAATAAAAAAAAACACAAATTCTGAAACTGAGCAAAAATAAATAAATACATTTTATATTTTCATACGCCTTGAAAAGGGGAAGGGGTACTGTCTAAGTGGCCCGAGAGGGAGGGGGGGGGGGGGGCATCGCTCGACCAAAACATGCACACAGATTTTCAAAGTATTTTCCAGGGCGGCGAGATATCGAACTTGTATGGCCGAATGACAGCCCGAAAATGCTCTAAATTCGATCTGGAAGTCTCGTCAGAACGAAGAGCTGGGTGCATTTCTGTGACTTCTATGGTGGGATCTCGCGAGTGACTGCCTCCTCGATATGGTCACCAGAGCCTCCTTCCCCTACATTTCGAAATTCAGATTTTCCACTCTCCGGGTGAAACTGTCATACTTGGTGCGGATTAACGTCTGCGCAAGACGTTTCTCGCTCTCTCTGTCCCTGTCCCTGTCTCTCTCTCTCTCTCTCTCTCTCTCTCTCTCTCTCTCTCCCTCCCCCGCTCGCTCTCCCCGGATCTGCCTCTGTTTTGTCGCGACCGCGGCGGGTCTAGCTCTGCGGGCGCGCGGCCGTTCAGTCTCACTTGACGTGAAACACGACCGGAGGCGTAAAGTTTGCTGATTCGGTGGGAGCTCGTCCCGCGGCGCCCCGCGGCGGCGTCCCGGCCAGAGCCGCGGGCCGCGGCTGTCAGCGAGACGGTGGCGGGCGCTGATCACCGCAGGAAATGACTTCCCTACTTTGGCGGCCCTGCCGGGCCCTGCGGGGCCCTGCCTGTGTCTCCCGCCGGCTCCCCGCGCAGCGCCGCCGACGCCGCGCTACACAGCACACAGCACTGCCGGAATTGTTTTGTCGCTCCGGCGACGCGCGCGGTGCGGACGCAAGAAGCCGTGAAGAATGACTCGCGGCCATCGGCGGCGGCGGAGGGCATTATGAATCATAACCAGTGCGGAAACGCGGCAAAACGTTTTCGTTCGTTCCTCGCGGATAATTTTCGCGCGAGGTAGACAAATCTTCGGACCAAGGACAAGGGCATTGTGCGAGTTTCAGATACTTCGCTTTTCATGTATGTAAAAGAAAGTCTTAACTCAAAATTTAAAAATTAATTTAAACAATTAAAACTACGAAAAAATTGGCATTTCTCGAAAAGAGCTCACGTTTTTTGGATTTTTTTTTTAAACTTTTATTTTTGGAATCCTACGACGAAGGTGAGGATTCTTGTTTCGAACCACAAGTGCTGGGTCAAGTTTTCCAAACGGCCTCTATTGAAGCCCCTCGCCCAAAATTGCAGGGCGATGGTCATGACTCTCGCAGTGCAACTGCAACTGCCGCGTAAATGTGTTAACGAGTTGACAAGCTGCGTCCGAGCACACCCGCTATTGCACTGCGTGCCGTAAAGTGCTGGCTGCTGCCGGCTCAAGTTTCTGGTCCGCGCATCGAGCGCGCGCACGGCATCATTAGCGCGCCGCACCGCCGGCTCCCGATATTATACGATAACGAGCAGGGGCGGATGGGAGCAAACAGGCGTCAGTAATGCAGAACACGTACGCCCACATGTGTGTGCCGGCCTGCGGTCGATATACGATATACGGCTTGCCGGTCGTCCACACATCATCACCACCGCCACCACCTGTAAATTTTTCATCGCCACTTGAGTCGCGGTACGCACAACGGCCCTAAAACAGCTACGCATACAGAATAGGGTGTTCCGGAGAAGCCTGATCCGGGGGCGGAGTAGATGACAAGAAGATCGCAGCCGGATGCAGAACGCGGTACCGTGAGGGGTGCCGCGGCAGGGAGCATCGCTGACACGCGGGCGCCAACCACGAACCGACTGAAAAATTTGCCAACGGGTGCTCGGAATCCCACCCGCCTCACCTTCCAATCTCAAAAAAAAAAATATGAGAAGGAAAATTGCGCTGGGAAATATATGCGCGCGGTCATTGTGATCGATAAAGCTAGAGCCAAGGCAGCCGGCCGAGTGAAAGCGGGCGGTCAGTCAGCCAGCAAGGCAGTCAGGTAGGCAGCCAGTCAGTAGGTCAGTCAGTCAGGCGGTCAGTCAGTTAGTCAGTCAGGCGGTCAGTCAGTCGGGCAGCCAGTCAGTCAGTCAGTCAGTCGGGCAGTCAGTCAGACAGTCAGTCAGTCAGACAGTCAGTCAGTCAGTCGGGCAGTCAGTCAGTCAGTTAGTCGGGCGGTTAGTCGGGCGGTCAGTCGGGCAGTCAGTCGGGCAGTCAGTCAGTCGGGCAGTCAGTCAGTCAGTCAGTCGCGCAGTGTCAGTCAGTCAGTCAGGCGGCCGCCCCGGCGCGATGCACCCCGCTCACTCGGTCACTCTCCATAATTGATAGCTGCCCCACCTCGCCCTGACCGGGCCGGACTAATGGCATAAGTGGGGGGACAAGACGGCGGCGGGGTGGCGGGGGTGGACGCTGCCCGCGGGGACTCACGCCCCTCTTTACGCTTACAACGAGTTTCTCTTTTCACAAATTCAACACGGAACCTCCGCACGAAGCTCGAGAACGGAAGTGGGGGAAGGCGGTTGCCTACCCGGCCGGCGCCGCCCGTTTCAGGTCCCGCCGGCCGCTGTCAGGCGGGGAGCGCCGGCGCCGCCTCCGCTGATAAAATGCATTGTCCTCGCACAGGAAGCCGGTGGAGCCGCGGCGGCGGCTCGGTGCCCAACTGTCAGGTCAGGCGAACGTGTTCAATTCAACTCCCGCCTCTGTGTCCCTCCCTCCCTCCGACCTTCCCACCCTCTCCCCCCCCCCCCCCCCTGCCGTCTCCGCACGACAATACTCGCAGCAGGCTTCAGCAGCAGGGAGGGGCCCATTACCACGGTCAACACTTCATATGCCACCACACGGCACACAAACACGACCAGCCCGCCCGCCCGCCCGGCCACCCGCACACACCGCACACACACACACACACACACACACACACACACACACACACACACACACGCAGACAGCCAGAGTCGAGCAGCAGCGGGCACGGCGAGGCAAGAGTGCAAACACGACGGAATGCGAGTGAGACGCCGAGGCGGCCGCCGCTCACTTAAGACACGCTTACAAACACGTCGACACTCTCGCGGCCCGCGGCGCTGGGACGCGGCCGGACTCGCGACGAACGCGATCTGTGCCCCGCGACAAACGCCGGCCCGGCGCCCTTTAAACCGCGACCACCACCGCCACGACGCACTGCAGCACTCGTCGTCGGCAAGGTGCCGAGGCCGGATGCGGTGGGATCTGAGCGTCCGAGGCGTAGTGAGTCGGAGAGGACGGCGTTGTCGTTGTCGTCGGCGTCGGCGGCGGGTCCCCACGCCGACGTCTACAGCACCGCGCGCTGCCCGCGCAGCTCGGCTCACCTTCGAGTCCTGTGCTCGCTGGCTCACGGGGACCGGGAGACTGAGGACGTAGAGGCGGCGGCAGCGGCGGGCGACAGGCGCGCCGTGCGACAGGCCGGGCGGGCGGGCGGCCGGGGAGCTTGACTACACGCCCTCGCCTCGCCCGCCGCCTGCTCGGCTGCCAGCTCCGTCCGGCCCGGCCGGCGGCGCGGCGGCCAGCCTCGCGCCACCCACCCGCGAGCCCCGCCCGCCCGCTCCGCCGCCGCCGCATTGGATTCCGAACTCATTCTCGCTGTGTTCCCGCACCACGTAACCTTTACCCTCATTATGGCGAGCGAGCGCTCCGCGCCGGGATTCGAACCCTCGACGCCCGCCTTCCTGCACGGCCCTGCGTCTCGCATGCCGACGCCTCGGACCACCACGCCACGCAGCGTAGGCGGAAAGGCACCCAAACAAACAGGTGCAGTGATCGTGCCTGCCGTCGCTGTCAGTGGGCAGTCAAGCACAGTAATCGTTGCACCCGAGTGTTTGAGCTGCTCTTCCTTGCCTACTTTTTGGCCACTCAGGCGCACAAGCCGACCCCGACCGGATTGTCACTTGACGCAGCAGCTGGGCGAGCTCAAGACTCTAATGTCGGCACCACAGCTTTGCGGGCGCTCCCGTCTCTCTCTCTCTCTCTCTCTCTCTCTCTCTCTCTCTCTCGCTCAGTGAATGGGCTCGCTCATTTGAGGTTGCCCCCTCTGTTGGTGGCCACTGCAGGCGCTTGAAGACGCCGCAGGACTCCGCCGCCCGTCGGTCTCCACTCCCGCAGCAGGACGCTGCTCCTAAACACTTCGGCCGCCGAAAATTTGTGGGCAGCGGCGGGTTCGACGGGGACGCGCGGCGGCGGCGGCCGGACGAGACCTTGTAGGCCACGGGAGGGCCTTTTGGAGCCGCAGCGCCCCGACCCGGTGGGGCCCTGAGGGCACCCGGAGGAGCAGGGGGACCCTCCTGCCCCCTCCCCCCACCTCCCCGGGCCCGTCCTTGTTGGCGCGCAGGTGTTGAAGAGGCGCCGGGCCACCGCAACTTCTGGGGGGTCTTCCGGTCACCGTGGAGTGCGATATCCTTGCGACCCGGCAGGGACCAGTAAAAGAGGGCATGTTGTCACTTATTCAAAGACATGGCCCCGTCCTTCTACCCCCCCCCCCCCCCCATTCCCTTTCCTTTCGGCCTGGGGGCTATATTCTCAGCCGCGCCCCTCGCCTCTCCGGCCACCCCCGCCCCTCCTCACCTCCTTCCCTTACCTACACAACGACCGGGGGAAAAAAATCGACCGTTTTAAAATTTGCCGCCGCGGTGACCGACTTCATGAAGCAGTGGTGCTGCCCCGCGGCGCGTGAAGCGTGTCTGACGACGTGCGTGGCGGCGCGTGGCGGCGCGTGGCGGCGCGGCGCCGGGGACCGCCTCTGATGAAACTCGTGCGTGTCGCGAGGGGCACAAAACCTGGGCGGCGAAAATGTTTTCGGCCGTGAGATCAACACGCTTGTTTTGTCTGACCGCGCGGAGCCACGACCCTTGATAGCGGCAGGAGTCGGCCGGGCCGCGCCGCTCCCCGCCGCGCCGCCGCCCTGCCCGTGCACGCCGATTGCCTCATACATCCCGCGGGGTCGGGAGAGAGAGAGAGAGGAGAGAGAGAGAGAGAGAGAGAGAGAGAGAGAGAGAGAGAGAGAGAGAGAGAGGGGGGGGGGGAGTAGCCAGCCGGCCGTCCCCCGACCGCTCGCTGAACGCCGAGGTTTTGCGGGTTCTAGAGAATAGCGTTTGATTTTACTTTTCAAGGTCAAGGGGGAGACGTTGCGGCTCCCGTCCCGACCCATTGAGGGAGCTCTGTTGAGGGGGAACACACACAGGCCACACTCCACTGGCTGCGGCGGCGCCGGCCGACCGAAAATAGGCGGAAATGGTGGCGCCCTGCTGCCTCTCTGGATGCTTGATGCCAAGGAGCATTAGAACTGGTTTTATTGTTGGAACACGAACTCTCCGCCCAGCATAACTAATATAGATGCTTAAAGCACAGTAATGCGAGGTATAGAGGACTCATACCTGGTCCAAAGGCAGAGATATCTTTAGCAAACTCCAGGTAAACCGCGAAAGTGTCGAGTCGATCCAGAGGTAGTTCAAAAGAAAACCAGGGGAATCCGGAGGACATAACAATTTTGTCGAGTTGTTTCCCCCTCGACTCATACTTACGTTACGTCCATTGTGATAAGCGATGAGATGGGGGACAATGACGGCCTCCCGCGCTGCGCGAAGCTTGGCAAAGAGGGGTGGCAGTGTGGCTCCGGTCGGCTCCGGCCGGCTCCGGGCGCCTCGGCCGGAGGTGGCGCGTTTGCACCTTGTGAAGTGGCCACTCGGGGCCGCGGTCACGGCGTGGACGACTTTATTGTGCCGCTTTGCGCCGTTTATCCAAGTCGGCTCCGCGGGGCCGCCGGAGGGCCCCCGACCCGAAGGGCCCGGTGCCCGGAGCACGCAAGCGGCCCTACCGCACTAATGGTCGGTTGCATGGCCTTTCTCCCTCTCTCTCTCTCTCTCTCTCTCTCTCTCTCTCTCTCTCTCTCTCTCTCTCTCTCTTCCTTTCCCTCTTAGTCCTTCTCTCACTCACACTCTCTGACTCTCTCTCTCTCTCTCTCTCTCTCTCTTTCCCTCTTAGTCCTTCTCTCACTCACACTCTCTGACTCTCTCTCTCTCTCTCTCTCTCTCTCTCTCTCTCTCTCTCTCTCTTTCTCTCTCGTTCTCTCTTAGAGTCTGGTCCCCAAAATTTTTATGAAAATTCCCTTGAAAATTTCGGGACTAGAAACCCTCTACTCGTCCTTGTCCTTTTCTTCCTCTCACTCTCTCTTTATCTTTTCCCTTTCTCTTTCTCGCTCTCTCTCACTCTGTCCGATGGGAAGCTATTGGACTGTGTGTGTGTGTGTGTGTGACACCGACTGAAGCTTACGGCACGAAGCCCCTGCCTGCTTGCCCGCTTGCATATGGCCAATACGACCTTAAAAAAAAAAAAAGCGGTCGCCACGAACCGACCGTGCAATCAATGACTGTTATTTACTGAGGGGCCGGGTCGGCCGCCGCCCGGGTAGGCAGCCCGTCGGACGCGGCCGCACGGCGGGACTGCCTACCGTCCGGTCTGCGGGCGCTCCCCGCGTTGCGGTGCGGTCAGCTGCCGCCTGGGTAGCGCGCGCGCGAGAGAGAGAAAGAGTGACGGAACATTTGAATACGGCAGTAGTGGCGTGCTCGGTCGGACATCTCTCTCTCTCTCGCACTATCGCAGTCGTGATATGCTTTTGACTCGTCTAAACTGAGCACACACAGGTGGTCGCTGGCTGCAGGAAAACCAAACTAACACTTCCATGGACTTGGTGGACTTGACAATTAAAGTGCATGTAGCAAGACATAAAGTATGAGGCATTTATCTTAAAACAAAACACATATAAAAAAGAAAGAAAACCGACGAAATGGCCAGTTGGTTCCATAAAACCGTTTGGTAAGGTGTCAATACTTGCCTTCATCTGCACGGGATCTGACACACCCGCGGCCACCCACCTCGGCCCAGGTACTCAATGCCCTCGACAGAAATGCGGAAATAATCGGTTCCTCTATTAATCGGATATCTTGTTAAAAATGAGTTGCAAAACCGGTGACTAGTTAATCGATTACCCGCCCAGCCCTAGTCGCCGCGCGGCGCCCCGCCGTTGCACTGGAGCCGACCCAACAAACATGAATGTCAGTAATTATTCATTTTGCCCGGTAAACAGTTTCAGATCGGACAGATTGGCCCCCCTGTCGCCGCTATCTCTCTCCCTCTTCAGCGTTCCCGCCCGCTCCGAGTTACGCATTGTCATCCCCTGATGTGATTGTTTCGCTGCCCCCCTTTGGCGAGGCGCCATTGTTTTCTCCGGACATTCAGGGGCGACTTTTACCAATCGCGGCCGCTGGCCTCGCGCGGGGATGACCTCCCCGGGGGCCCCGCGTCCACCCCCACGTCCGTACACCACGCGCACCCCGCTCGACCCCCCACGGGCCGCACGCGGGCGGCGGAGCAGTGCGCGCCGCGGCCGCTAGATGGCGCCGGCAGGTCCTCCCTCGGGGGCGGGGGTAGCGCCGTCAGCGGGGGGTTAGGGCCGGCGTGCTGCCGCCGTGCCGCCGCCGTGCCGCCGCCGTGCCGCCGCCGTGCTCGCGGCGCTGGCGGCCGGGTGCCCCATTCGCGTCGCGCTAGCGCCACACGTCGTGCCCAGCCCAGCAGGGCCCAGGAGCCCAGGCCCAGGCAAGGCCCATCGGCCATCACGCAGTGGGCTGCCGTGGGCCGCCGTGGGCCGCCGTGGGCCGCCAGATGACGTGACCGCCGCCAACGCCCCTGCCGGCCCTGCAGGCGCTGCCTGGCGCTGCCCTGGCCAAGGCCCCCACTGGCCGACTCGATACCATCGGCGATACATCGATCGGGGCGTCGCCGCCGCCAACGTCGCCGTCGTCGTTGTTGTGGTCGTCGCCGTCGTCGTCCTCGGCGGTCGTCCGTGCGGGCTGCCGGCGTGCCGTTGACGCCGCCGCCGCCGTCCGGGGCGCCGTCGATCCCGCGTACACCCTCGGCGTCGTGGAGGGCCGCGACCCTCTCCGGTTAGTCTGCGGTGGCCGCGATCGAGGACGGCGTGGTCGCGGAGGAAGTGCGTGCTCGTCTCGGATCGCCCTGGCCGTCTGACGGCGACGTGCTGTGGCCGCCCTGGCCGTGCCGCGCCGCGCCCTGTCGGTGAGTCTCCCGCCGCCTCCGGCCCCTCCGACCGTCCCCGGTCCGCCTGCATGCCAGACTAGGAGGTGTAATCCTGTTTATTTGATGTGCGCTTGAATCCCAAAAGAGGGTAGGTGAGGGAGATGGCGAGGACGCCAAGAGGGTCAAGGCTTTGCAGGGGGGGGGGGGGGGGGACGGCCGAGGGGCAATGTTTAGAGTGGAGTTAAAAGTTAAAGCGCGCTCGCGGTGAAGATGGGAAATATGGGATAACATTTGAGAATCTTGTTTGAAAGAGAAAGAGGCGGGTGGCCGGCAGAATTATGCCGCTAAACTTTACAATGACGTGAAGTTTGCGGATCGTGCATCTCTTCCCCGTCTCACTACGTAATCCGAACACCACGTGAGTTTTTGGGGTGCGCTGGATTCGGCGGGTGAGTCCGGTCGGCCAGCCACTCACCTGTTTGTTGATGGTTTTCTCACGATGGCTTCGACCGGTCAGTATTGGTCTCCCCACAGCGACCGGCAGCGTAACCGCGACGCGTAGAAGATTGCAGACGCCGCAGTTCGGTTCGCAGCACTTTGAAAACAAAAAAAAAAAAAAAGAAAGGGAAAATAAAAAAGGAAAGACAAAAAAGATGGAAAGGAAAAAAAGGATGAAAAAGAAATCGATTCACCTGCTACTCCCAGCAGACGCGAGCCGATAAGATCGCGTCACTCCCGGTGGCCTGACGCCGGACGACGTGCCCCGACGCGTTCGCGCCTCAAATGGCTGTCATTCGCGGGAGGCCATCGCTTCCTGCTTGCTGGGAACGCGTGCTCCAAATATTGCCAATCGGGGAAGGTTTTTTCAAATGGAAGGGGTAGCAGAAGCACCCCGTCCTCTCCCCCCACCCCCTCCACACCACCTCCCCCACTCGTTAGGGTTGGATGTCCAACAACATGTAGGCGATAACCAACACACGATGACGGTAGGCAACTCTCCACTCACCCCCTCCGTCAGGCGACCTTAATTGCCAATTGTTTTCACATACATATCGCACACCGAGACTTGTGTGGAATGTTAACCTGTTCCGCAAGTGCGCATTTTCGCACACTCTGGCAAGATCGATGTCAGAGTGGATTCGGATCCACTCCGACAGTGACGTTGGACTCATGGCTGCTCTCGCTGCTCACCTTCAAAGGATTTTATTTTATCCTTGCAAAAATCACTCTATTGTTCCACTTTTTTTGGGGGGGGGGGGGCGGGGGGGACCGCAGGACCGCACTTTTACATATGTCTTTACGTGGTCTTGACCCTCCCCCTTCCCCCTGCCGGCCACTCGACGGCGCCAAGCAGCGCCAAGCGTCTTGCTATTGCAAAATAGATGAGGCCCTCCCCAGCCCGCAGGCCTACATTCCCTATCGACTCATCGTGTGCGAAGATAGGGAAAGTCGTACACTACGGAGAACCGTCGGCCGACCGTGGCCGACCGCGGGGCCCCTCGTAGCCTCGTGAAATAAGATTCAGAAATGAAACGTCTCGACGGAGATTTTTGCCTTTTAATACTGTTCACGACCCACTGTGTACCCGATAAATGACAAACGGTGCACACCCTCTGAAGAACAATGTGTCTCTCACTCTCAAAAAATTAAATTAAATTTCCAGGGATGACAACGTTTTGGTTAAATGGACTAAAAAGTACTGGTTAATTCGACTTATCAGAACACTAAATATTTCGCCAAAACAACCTACAGATTTCATATTTTTGATAACCATTTAGTGACCCCCTGAAACGATCAAAACCAAACCCTGCGGTGGATTCAACGAACTTTCTTGTCACATTTAATTTATTTTTGAGAGAGAGCTTCCCACCTCCCACCTCGGCTGGAGACAGGAGGACGACACGAGACCCGCGGAGCCGGCACGTTGCGGGGCCCGACTCCAGCGAGACCGACGCGCTTCCGACTCCGAGCAGTTTATGCCCGCTGAAGTGGTCTCGCACGTGTTCCCTCTCCCCTCGCTGATCCACTTAGTGCGCCTTGCGAGGTTGTGTTTGCGGTGTCGCAGTGACACGCCCTGCTTCCAATAGGGGTACTCTGGAGAAGTCTAAACCGGAAGTGGAGGGGATGACAGAAGAATAACAGAACCGTATCTAGATCGCAGCATGATGAGGGGTGCCAGGGTGACAGCCACGAGGCGACTGTATAATTAGTAAGAGGAATTCCCCCCCTCTGGATCCGCGCCTGTTCTGGTGGGGATGTTTTGTACGAGCGTGCTGGCAGCCACATGGGCCGCCGGCGGGGCCCCGCCGCCACAGCGGACTGCCCTGCACCGCGCCGCGCATTGCCTCTGTTTACAGCGAACTGCTGCACCTACCCTCCCAATGTGTGTGAGTGAAAGAGACGGAGAGAAACAGGGGGCATTGGAAGGGGGAGTGAGTCTGTAGCTTTTACGCGAATACGTAGGAGAGGGAGACAGAGAGAGCGCGCGCGCGCGCGAGAGAGAGAGAGAGAGAGTGTGTGTGTGTGTGTGTGTGTGTGTGAGACAGAGAGACGGCGGGGGGAATAGTAACCCTTCCCCCTTCTCCCTCCCCCTTTGGATGTTTAAACAATAAACATTACAAACGGTTACGAGATCGTTTCAGCTATTTTCGTTTCACTCCTGCCTAGTTCTCTCACCTTTCCTGCTCCGCATCTCTCTCTCTCTCTTCTCCGCCGTCCAAACTACTCGACCGCACCACCCCTGCATACACTTTAAACCAAAACGCGCACACTTACTCAGTATTTGGCAGTGAGTGAGCAGCGGTAAGGCGAGGGGGGTGGAGGGGAGGTGCCGGGGGGCGAGGGGGGCGGTGCACGGGGGACTTTGTGACATGTGCAAATGGGCTTACCTACCTGGTCAGAACGCCTGCGCCCCCCTCCCTCTCTCTCTCTCCCTCTCTCTCTTCCTCCTCCGCCCCAGCATGGCCCCAGCCACGCCCCTGCACACACACACACACACATACAAACACGGAGGGACAGAGACAGACAAACCGTAGCAATCGATATTCCTCTACAAATTGCCCGCGTTGCGTCGCCGTGAAACATCAGTGTGCCGTGGAGGAGAATGGAATATCGAAGGAAAGAGAGAGAGAGAGAGGGAGGGACAGTGACAGAGAGAGAAGGGGGGTGGGTGGGGAGGTGGGGGTGGGGGGGGGGGGGGGTACGAAATTGTGTGAAATATGAAAGTCGCACCGTTTAACCGATGACGATTAGATCCCATCGTAGAAGTCACAAAAATGCACCCAATTACACGTTCTGACCCGACTCAACAGATCGGATTCAAGCATTTAGGGGCTGTCATTCGGTTAAAAACAGCCATAGAAGTTCGAAAAGTTTGATTAAACGTGGGTCACGATTCGGAAATCTGTGTACAAGTTTTGGTCGAGCGCGCTGCTTCCTTGCTGACCCCTCCCCCTTCACTTCCTCTCTGTCTCCTCACTCTGCCTCTCTCTCTCTTTCTCTCACCCCACCCACTTCTTTCCGTCTCACACTCTATCCGTCTCTTTCTGTCCTGTTTCTCTGTCTGTCTGTCTATCCTACTCTCTCTCTCTCTCTCTCTCTCTCTCTCTCTCTCTCTCTCTCTCCCCCTTGGATGTGGGTTGGAAATTCCCACCGTGGCTACTTGTTGCTGCTACCAGTACGACGCCGCCACAGGCAGCACAACACGTCGCGGAACCGTCTCGGGGTCGGGGCAGTCGGGGGCGTGAATGTGAACCTGTCAGAGTCCGCCGCTGCGCTGCGCCGCCTAGCCGCCGCCTGGCAGCCGCCTGGCAGCCGCAGGCCGCAGGGACAGGCCGTGAATGCCCTCGCAGTGCTCTATACATAGCACTGCTAGAAAAGTCGCTTCCGTATTTGCTTAGTCACTTAGACTGCACTGTCTGGTTAACCACACTATTCTCTTTGTCAGAACTACCAAAGCGTTGGTTGAAAAATTTGCACTGTTATTACCGTTTTGTTATACAGCTAACGCGTACGATTGTGGATTGTATATCCTTTCAAATTTGTATTTTAACCAAACATTTGTCGTAAAAAATGGTGGTCCAAGAGGCGAAGCAAAATCAAAATGAGCCTGACTTTTCTTTTCAAGTGTTGCCGCAAGGGTCGTGCGGTGTGACGCGAAGGCGAGAGGAGAAATACTTAACTCGCACTACGACTGTTTGCTTCTAGGACAAACAAAATTTGCTAACAACTATGTATTCGTTCAGTTGCGTCACTGAAAATACACAAAGAAAATATAGACTGTCGCTGCGAAAAACTAAGAATTCATAGCTGCGACAAAATCCTCCGTTCACGTATGTAACGAAACGTACTTATTGCCCCGACGAACATCTCGGCGGTGAAAACCAATCTTCTTCCTGCGTATGGAAAAGACTTGCCGCGTGCGTGGAGGGGCTCGCGCCGTCACCGCGCCACCAACAGGGGGACCATCATTCATTCTACTCCTCCAAGCTCTGTCCGCTCTGTGAGCTGGTTCTGCTACCGGCAACAGGATATCGATTTACCTACGGCTCAATAATGGACGGGCCCCCGCGGCAGCCCCCGCCAGCCCACGGCAGCCCCCGCCAGCCCCCGCGGGCCCCCGGCAGCGGGCCCCGCGACCGGACTGGGGCCGTGCTGGCCACCCTCCGACCCCCACCACTATAGTGACCCCCACCTGCCACTACCCCCTCCTTTTTGTGTTGTATATCGCCGGGTACTTCGTCTGCCACTCAAACACCACTCGGGAGCGCACACATGCACGCACGCATGCACGCGCGACGCCTGAACGCGCAGACGCCACCTACGTGCGCATCGCGTTAACCTGCAAGATCAACAACAACTCGGTGAGCAGCAGCCCGTCCAGCACACCCTGGAACCACCGCCAACGCTGCTGTCTTTGAGGGATTAATGACGTGCACGGAAAGACCCCCGGTTCGCCCTGAATTATTAATCCCAATCAAAACGCGGTGCCCCGTTTCGGCGCGGCGGCGTAGGGGAGCATTGACAGGCCTATGCACCTCGGGACCCGTAACGCAACGCAACGCCTACCCCAGAAACTCGCGGCGTGGCCGTCTTATGGACGGACACTGTGAGGAAAATAAAGTCAGTTGAATTTGCTCCGTCAATATGACAAGCCTTTCAAATAATTATATTTATTAAAAGATGTACTTGTAGATGGTGAAACTACCACACTGAGAGAGTGAGAAACGCCGCTCTTCCGCTTTCCACCCGGTTGATTTACGTCGCGGACACCTTTGCAGTTAGCAGGCAGTGACGGCCCTCAGGTTCGTTGTCTTGATCTGGTCTCGGCCCCAGACCACATCCAGACGGGTGTTGTATGTTGGTGCGGGGGCCGGGGGCGCCCGGGGGCCCGAGGCCCAGACTAACCAAACCATGCGGCTTGTCTGCTCGCTTGCCACGACATCCGCCAAGTTCGGGCGGCGGGAGGGAAATACACCCTGAGGTACACTCTGGGGTACACTCTGGGGTACACCCTGAGGTACACTCTGAGGTACACTCTGAGGTACACCCTCCCGGTGGCTCCGGAGGAGTCGCTGCCCGCGAGCTGTTGGCCCGGCCCCCGACCCAGGCGTATCGGATGTAGTCTGTAGCGCCCTGTCTGTGGCGTATCCGGATGGGGCTGGGAGCTCCGCTGGCGGAGCCGCAGCGGGCGGAGTGCAGGGGCTTCGGCCGGCGAGAATCCGTCCCACCTTGGGGTGCGTTCCCAAAGGCAGCCTTTTTCCGCGAAGACCGCGCGGCCGGTCAGAGGCGGTCGGAGTCGAGGCTCGATGGCGCCCGGCCGTGCTGCGTGTCGCACTGGTGGAAAGGGAAAGGCGGCTCGATTCGCTCCGTCCATTTGACCAGCGACCCATGTTGGTCAAGTTTTGGTCAGAACTACAAAACACGCACCTAAAAGTTTGAATAAAAATGTACATTGATCTGCCACACCGAGACGGAATGATTCATTTTCTGCACTCGCCAAAAATGAATTATTTTGTTACGACAGAAAACATGTTAATTCGAACTGGAGTCTGCACGATTTGACAGTGCAGCGTGCGTGACGCTCTATACGCTTCTAGAGATGGTGAACGACCTGGCGTGCGTCGGGCAAGGCATATGGCCGGCCCGGGTCACCCCTGTGAAGGGCAGCGCAGCGCCGAGGCGTGCCGCCAGGGGTGCGATTGCTCTAGCCAATATCTGTTGCTGCGAAGAACAGGAGCCATACTACTGTACACAGCGTGCGGCGCAGCCCACGGCAGAGCAGGCGAGGAGTGCTTCACACCACGGCTCTCTGCGGCGCGTGCAATGCCAAAGGTCGTTTGTGTTTCTACGGAATGTACTAAAAATCTGCAAAGTCAACTGCTAGAAATTTTAAAAATAATGTTAATGGCTGTTGTTTTTTTCGTGTAATGTTTTCTGGTCTCATGTTCAATGTTCTACAAAATTGCGTCACATGGGCGCCCTTGTGTCAGAAGGTATAAAATTTTGTTACTGTAACGTGGATTTCATAATTCATATCAAAACTATATTTCTCTCTTTTTTCTGAAGTGAGGAGAGAACAAAAAAATCGAAAGAACGGCGATAATCTTTGTACCAACACCAAGAGTAACATAATTTCAGACGTTTTGTGTCTGTGCTCCCCGCGCAGGGGGGGGGGGGGGGGCGTGAGTGTGCGCGTGTCGGGCGCGGCGTTGTGCGGCGGCGGCGGTGTGCGACTGCCACCATAATAGGCGTTTCATTGGTAATCGCCGCAGGACATCGCTCCTATCGCCCCCCCATCGCGCCCGACGCGGAGAGCGCCGCGCCGGTCCGCGGGGGGTCACCACCACCACAGCGTCGTCCGGACGGGGCCCCCCGCAGAGACAAACAAACGTAATCGATGCCTGGCGTTCATGTCAGATCCTTGCAAGTAGCGTCCGTCGTGACGCTAATGGGCGGCGGACGGGACATGACAGCTTCTCGATAGGTCAGACAGAGGGGCGCGGCGGGCCGCGGGCCGAGTGCAATGCTCCCCGAGCTGCCGCACACACCACCAAACGCGACGGCCACACCACATGGCGCCCGTGTGTATGAGCGTGCGCTTTTTGCCTCGTAATCTTGCCGCCGTTGTACATACGTGGAGCAGTGGTGCAGCACGCGCGTGTCCGGGTGCGTTGCGCACTCGGCGTGCGCGGCCGGACGGCCGGGGGGTGTGGCCGCGCGGCCGCGGCACGAGCCAGGCGTGGCGCCGGCGCTTTAGCCTCTTTGCGTCGCTTCGCGTGCTCCGGGACAATTATCATAATTACTCGCGACGACCTTCCGTCCTTCTCTGATGGACAGCTGTTTGGGACGTGAGGGTGAGTGAGATGGGGAGAGAGAGAGAGAGAGAGAGAGAGAGAAAGAGAGGGGGGGGAGAGAGAGGGAGAGAGAGAGCGAGCGAGGGAGAAACAGGGTGGTCGGGGAGAGTGAGAGTGAGAGGGAGACAGAAAAAGAGATATAGAGAGGGAGATAGAGGCATGGTGAGGCGATGAGAGAGATGAAAAGAATCCAAAACATTGTTGTGTGGCAGAGGGTTGGAGGATGAGAGAGAGAGAGAGAGAGAGAGAGAGAGAGAGAGAGAGAGAGAGAGAGAGGAACATCGGACGCATCTCTAAAGTGTGTGGACGATAGTAGGTCTCCGGAGTTAGGCCAGAGATGAAGAAGGAATCAGGGTGAGGGAGGCGACAGGGAGACAGGAGAGGGGGAGAGAAAGAGAAAGTGAAAGAGAAAGAGGGATGCAGGTGAGGGGAGTGGGGAGAGAGAGAGAAAGAGGACTCTCATCAACCCCCTCCTCCTCGTGCTGCTGTGGCGTGCCTTAATTTCCACGCTTTCTGATCCCTGGGCTGGCGGCCGCCGCCACTCCCTTCATCTGCATCCAACAGCAGCAGCAGTAGCACTCTCTCTCCCTCCCTCCCTCCATCCTTCCCCTCTTCCTCTCTCCCTCCGCCCGGCGCGCAGCAGCGGCAGCGCCCCGACATGACTGAAAACCCGACAACCCCCTGCCGTCTCCGTCCCGGCCGGGCCGGGAGTCCGTGGCCGGCCGCAGACTGGCCCGGCAGCGCCCGGCAGCAGGCGCGGCTATTGTGCGTCCAGCAAAGTGTGTCCGTTATAACATGGCTCCCGGCTATAAAACGTCATTCATAACCCGTTCCCCGCGGCCCGCTGGCCCGGCCGCTGGCCCGGCTGCTGGCGGCTCCCGGCCGGCTCCTCCCCCTCCCCCTCCTCCCCCGTGCCCTTGTCGGTCTCTTGAGACGCTAACGGGGCCCCGACAGCCTCACCGCGCCGACCCACTATTTCACGCTCCTCTTGCCTCCCACCGCGCGCGCTTACAGGTCCGTCCGTCCGGCCAGGTCCGTCTGCTCCTGCGGCTGTGCGGGCCAGACCGGCCGGCCGGTGGAGGGGGGGGGGGGCGTCTGTCAGACGTCTGTGAGGACCTTGCTCTCGGTCCAACAGTTTAGGCTGCCATAGATGTGTACATGCCACTGCGCACCTCCTTACCATCAATCCCCTACCCCCTCTCCTTCATTTCACTCTCTCCTTTCCCTCCGCCCCTCTCTCTCTCTCTCTCTCTCTTGCTACCCCCCCCCCCCCCTCCCGAGCCCGCCTCGGGCTACTTTGTGCTGTGTGGACGAACACAAGACACGCCCGCACACAGACAACACCGGCAGGCATTGTTCTTCCAAGAATCACTTCGTGCCTTAATTGATTAGTGCACGCTGAAGGGTCGCGGGGTCGGGGAGTCGGAGGAAGGGGGAAAGGGGGAGGGGGAGGGGGCGGCGCCGGGGGGTCTCGCGTGACCGTGCGGCGGTCGGACGTAAGGATACACGGATATACACGGGACGGGGCGAGACCACAAGGAGCGCGCCGGGCCCCGCGACGCCGCCGCGGGGCAGGGCTCGGCTTCGGACTCGGAGTGCTGCCCACCCAGTGTGGTTGGGGGTGGGGTGGGGTGGGGTGCGGTGCGGGTGCCGATTTGGCTGGGCCCCCTGTCCCCCTACATCCACGGAATCAAAATTGAACCTCTCCCGACAGTTTCGAACTATAACATCAAAAAGTGTTTTACAAGACGTTAAAAAAAATTTCTGATTTTTCCTCCAAAAAGAGACCACCGGAGTGGATAGGACCTACGCCTCCCTGCGGCCCCGGAGCGCTGCCGCAGCCGCAGCCGGGCGGCCGCGTCGTGGCCCCTCTGCGGCGGGCGGCGGGTCCGGCTCGGTCCCCTGGACCCTCTTACTGTGATTTGTTCCACCCCTTGCCCCCCTCCCTCCCCGCCGCCCCGCCGCGCTCCCTAACATGTCCATCAGCGTTTGCGTTCCGTGCGCCCGCCGCCGCCGCCGCCGCCCCCGCGGTCGCGCCCACTCGCACGGCGCATGTACTTCCGGCCGCGGGGGCGCCGCGGGGTGGAACGCACAGGCCGCGCGGGCTCCGGGGGGCGCCGGCTGACGAGCGCCGCCGCGCCGCCGCTCCTCGCCTGCCCTGGATACACACGGGACGAATAGACTCGCCCACAGCATCGAGCGGAATCATGTTGCTAGTTGGCATCGACCGCGCGCGGCCGCGGCGGCGACGGCGGCGGCGGTGTCCACGCCGCGGCGGGGAGCAGGCAATGGCACACGGCCCAGGGTCCGCAGGGTCCGCAGGGTGTGGCGGCCAGCGGCCAGCGGCCAGCGGCCAGCGGCCAGCCCATGGGCCAGCCCCCAGCTCAGCTGCCCAGGCCCGGCACAGCCCAACTACCGCGCCCGCGGAACTCTATGCCTGCCTGACTGTCTCTCTGTCCGACTGTCTTGTCTCTGTTATTTGCTTGTCCCTCTTTTTCTCTCTCTCTCTTCCTTCTTCCTTCCCTTCCGCCCCTCCCCCACCTTCTCTCCCTCTCTCCAAACTCTCTCTCTCTCTCTCTCTCTCTGACTGTGTCTCTCTGTCTCTCTCGCACTCTCTCTGCCCCCGCCCCACTCCCGCGTGCAAGCTTTTTCGCACTTTTTTATTTCCAACAAACCGGGTTCCCAAAGCTGTCTCGTCGCTGGCGCGAACGAATCAGCAGCGAGAAACGAACTTAATGTAAAAGGGCACAAAACATAAGAAAAAAAAAGGAAACGAAAAAAAAAACGTGGAAGCAAAGGTAAACTGAAGTGGAAACAAGGAACTAGGAGAGCTTTGCGACGATGAGACAGCAAGCGGCTCGGTCTGAGGCAAGCGGCGAGCGTCGACGAAGAGAGGACGCTGCCGCAGGGAAGGGGCGCAGGGGGAGGTGGGTGAGGGATCCGCAAGCATCGCCGGCAGGCAGAGGACCTGTTGAGATCCTGCAGGATTTACCCGGGCCCCAGCGCAGGCTGCATGACACTTGGTGACAAGACAGAGGGAATATGCTCACAATATCTCGGTTTGCCTTCGACAAGTTATCCTTCCGTAATATAACCGCTCAGTTTTAATTTAATCCAAAGGTTTTGAAGGACATTTATTTGTTACCCATCCTGGTTCGCTGCGCACGCGCGAAGCATCATCAATACTTCGCCGAAGCGCAGTTTTGATCTCTCTGCGGAGTACTGAAAATTGCACATATATTATTATGTATTTCACAAGGATATCCGTATTCATGATATTCGGGTGAAGCACATTCTATAAGCTCGCAGGGGGAGGTGACGATTGAGAACATGTTTGCGGAATATGATGCCGGAGCATTTTGGGCCACATGAGCGTTCGGAATTGAGTGTGAGTGGAATGGGCTGGCGCTCTGCAGCGGGGTACCGCCGCGGCATGCCACTTGTCCCGGGTCGCCGCAGAGCGGTGCAGAGCGTGTTGATGAAGTCATTCGCACAATAGCCACTCTATCCGACACGCCCCAAACCGACCTCGATGCTCTTTCGGTATTCCGCGTGCACTATTTTCCCTCGCACTCTGCCGCGCGTTTGTTCTCCTATGCGTTGATATCCCTCCCTCGCCCCACCCTACCATATATATATATATATATATATATATATATATATATATATATATATATATATATATGAATCGACAATTTTCAAAGAAACACGTGTGATAGACGTTATTAGCTTTTATTATATATTGAAAAGAAAAGCAACAATTTGATTACAATGTGAAACAACAAACAAATGGCAGTATTGACAGGGCAGGGAAAAGCATAAATATGGTTAAATCGTTCATAAACGGAAGTCCATAGTTAAAAGTAGAGTTATTTTACAGAAGAATAAAAGAAATAACAACACCCTGTTGTGGATCGACCCCGGGAGAACACGCCAGGTAATTTAGCTTTAATAAATATGGCCGGGTCCCGGCGGCGCTGGTGGCCGCGGCCGTGCTGCGCCACGCCGCGCCACGTCCCGCACCACTCCACACGGTACGCCGCAAGACTCAGCATATTTCTATTTCTGTTTTCCAGGTCACGGTTCCCCCGGCCAACAAGTATCGGTGACGCGGCTCCGCGGCTCCGCGGCTGCGCGGCCCCCCTCCCCGCCCCTCCCGCCGCGCCGCACCTCAGCTGTCGTGCCGGATGGTGAGTCGCGCCTCGTGTTCCGTTATTCGCGCTTTCATGCAACGACTCTCTCCAATACCCCGCCCCCCCCCCCCCCCACCCCTTTGCCCACCCCGACTTTCTTCCGCTCTCCGTGTACGTTTCCACGTAGACTTCCAAGTCGCAGAGTTCTTCTCTGCGCCGGCTGAGATGTGTGGTGTGCGATATTGATGTAAATAGAGGGCACGGGAGCGGGGCGGGCCCCGCGCGGCGCGGGGGTCTCGCGTGGACAGGCGCAGCTGCAAACTATTAAGCCGTCTGCAGGCGTACCGGACGGCCTCGCCAGCCGTCCCCGCCGGCCGCCCCCGCCGGCCGCCCCCGCCGGCCGCCCCCGCTCCGGTCGTCCCCGTCAGCTACCATCGCCGGCCGCCCCCGCGTGCCGCGCGCTTAAAACCCCCAAGCTATGTAAATCGTCCACGTAATGATATTCAAATCGTGCGGCCAGCACCACTTTGGGCGCCACCTCCGCGCCGAGGTCAAGGCCGCCCGAAGTGGGCTCCTGCTGCCGCCGCTGCCGCCGCTGCGCGAGACGAGGGGGGAAGCAGCCGGCCGCCCGCTTCCCTTTCAAATTTCCACTTCCACTTTCACCAAAGGGAAAAGGAAAAGGAGAAGTGCCACCACAATGGCGAGTGCCGAGTTCCTCGTTTCCGCGCCGGGCCGGGGCGCCGATGACGAGCAGGTGGTGCTGGCGATTATGTCCCGTTTCCCTCGAGAGCCCGCTGCGGCGGGGGCCGTCGTCACCCGACCGCTGCTGCGCCCCGCCGCGCTCCCTGCGTGCCGCCCGCCGTCACCTTCAACCCCTCTGCAGCCGCGTCGTGCAATTTATTCCATGCATACTGGTCTAGAAATCCCCCCCCCCCCGCTAGAGTACTGTGTGCGCCCCCCCTGGCCCCCTCCACCCTCCACTGCACCCAACAACTTTGCCCTTCCTCCCTCCTACCCACTCCCTCCCTCCCTCCCCACCCTCTCCCACTCCCTCCCTCCTACCCCACCCCCTACCTTCCTGGCTGCGAGCGCGCGTCGAGTATTTCCCCCTAATTATTGTGTACTCTGGAGCGCCTCACGGGCCGGGGGGCCTTGCCGGGCCGGGCTCGGCTCCGCCCCCCGCCGCCCCTCCCCCTTCCCCGCCACTCCAGTTCTTTCTAACCACCACAAGCCTCTCCTCCGGGAGCAGCAGCAGCCTGGCCGGGCTCGGGCCGGGCCGCCTCGGGCGGGAACAATACAGGGCAGCGAGCTCGCGGCGCCGCGCGGCGGCAGCGCGACGGCGGCGCGGGAGCGGGGACTATTTAAACCCCGAGGTCTGCTGCTCGGCTCGACTTGATGCTGCACTCTCGGTGTGCCACCGGCGCCGGCAGGGCCTCGTGGGACGCGGTGATCGTACGCGGTGGCGTCCTCATTGCCTCCACGAGCCTGCAATGGCACTCTCATTCTCTCGACCTTCATCCTCGGAAAAAAAAAAACATTTTCGGATTCTTTTTATCTCTCTTACTCTCTCCCTCTCTCTGTCTCTCTCCTGACCAGACGCGTTGGCTACCTATTCCTTTTGTCCGCCGAGTCTTTTACCCGTTGGCGGGATTATAAAAATGATACATCCGCTTTTCCTTTGCTGTTGCCGCTGCTGGTCCCGCCTCCCGAGATCACACAACACACACCCGCTAAAAAGGGGGGAAATCGCCTCTTTCCCCGCCCGGACCGCGGCCCGAGCGCCGCACCGCGAAAACACTCATGCGATATTCGTTGTTGCTGCTCTGCACTCCCTGAACCATGGATGAGAGGCGCCCTCTGTAGCGCCTGCGAGGCAGACTGTACCGTCAGACGCCGCCGCTCTGCGGGCGTGCCTATCCCACAGTTCGCAGGGGCTCCCTGCGCTGCGGTGCGCGCGCGGATTCGTCCCTTTTATTATTTTGTAGGCGCAGCTCTCTGCGGTATCTTTTTTCGCTTTCTCTCTCTCTCTCTCTCTCTCTCTCTCTCATCTCTCTCTCTGCGACGAGATGATCGAGCCCGTATTGTGTGACACCGATGACCGAGTATAAGAGTGTCGGTGAGATAGAGAGTGGGAGAGAAGGAGGGAGAGAGGGAAAAACAAAGAGGAAGAGAGGCGAGTGAGTGAGAAAGAGTGAGAGAGGGAGTGTAACTGAGTGTGAGAGAGAAAGAAAGAGAAAGTGGAGGCAGAACAGAGAGAGAGAGAGAGGGAGAGAGAGAAAGGAGATTAAGAGAGAAATAGGGAGAGAGAGAGAGAGAGCGAGAGGGGGGGGGGGGGGGGCGGGAGCATAGGGAAGGGCGAGGGAGATAGGGTAAGCGGGGGACAAGCGGGTGGCACTCCGTCCATCACCGGACGTGAGTGGGCGCCACGCGATTCCGCGGCTCTGCCCCCCGCCGGACCCCCCGCAGCGAGGGCCGGACCCCCCCCCAGCGATGCCCGCCGATGATGGCGCCCTTAGATTGCGGCTGTTGATTTTTGCGTGCTGCATGATGGGTGGCGGGTCGCCTGGTGGCGGCCGGCGCCCCCCCCCCCCCCCCCCGTTCTCCCCTCTCCCCCATTTCCTCACCGCACCACCGCCCGTCGCCGCCGCCCCGGGGAAGTCGAACTGTGCTCATCAATCGTGCGGGGTCAGATTCGGGGGTCCCCATGCGGGGTCCGCGGGGGCTGCGGGGGCTCCGGCCACCTGCCGCGGCGTGTCGACCCGGACGGTCACCGCACTGAACCATTATTGGCAGGAAATACGCGCCGAGTCCGCGGCGGGCCGCGGCGGCCTGAGTGATGGGGGCGGCGGCGGGGGCAGACTCAACGACCGTTCCGACACCCGTTTGTATCGCTGTCCGGTCACGCCCGCCGCGTGCCGCCGCGTGCCGCCGCGTGCCGTGCCGTGCCGGTGCGTGTCGCGTGCGTGGTGGCCGTTCCTTGGTATCGCGGCCCCGCCGCCGTGCGCGCGGCCAAGTGGGCGAGGCGGCCGGAACGGATAAATAAATTGGAGCGCAGCCCGATACACACGCTCGTCGGGGCTGACAAAAGCCCCACTCGGGTTTTCCGAGTGAATCGCCCCCTCCTCCCTCCTCCCTAACTACCCCGGTGCGAACGCATACTGCGGCAACACCGCGTGACGGACAGTCAAATGCCTTCCGTGCATCAATACATTCAGCGCCGCATGAAGTTTGCCGAACAATAAAACGTTCACGCACGCACACACGCACACGCACACACACACGCCGGGGGTAAGGTGGAGGGATGTCTGAACTCGGTCTGGAACTTTTCGAAACGATGTTTGGGATCCGACCCGTGGGGAGGTGCGGTGTGCGGGAAGGTCGCTTGCCTGACGCGAGGGGCGAGCGTCGGCACAGCGCACTCCCACAAATAAACGTCATCATGCTCGATCCAATGCATCTCCTGACGCCTCCACCGCAGATTCTCCCCGAAGCATAAGAGCGAAAACTCTTGGCTTATAATATTGAATGAGGTCAAATTACACGCGATTCTAGCATAATCGCGCAGCCAGATTTCTGCGTTCCAGATACTCGGCAATGATTCTTGATTCATTATGCGCTCTTCGATTGTTCCAACGAGCTACGCCGCTCAGCTTCCACCATGAGGCCTCCCAACGCCGTTTCTGCTCCACAGCTATTCATGTTTGAGAGTGCACCGCGCACCGCAGTGCCCCGCCCCCGGCTGCCCGCCGGCACGCCGCTCTGTGTGTCCTTGAGGGGGTCACGGCCGGCGGCGGCCGGGGCCCCGCTCCCGCTGCCTCACCTGCCCGCGGGGCGCACGCTGCGAGAGAAACGCCTCCCATCTCCTGCCTCGCCCGTTCATCCCAATCGGACACGATTCTTCTAAACCGGTCCGCGCCGCAGGCGGTGTACATCCAGCGGAGGGGGAGGAGGCGAGAAGAAAGCTGGGGAACGGTGGGGTTGGGGAGGGGGTCTGTCGAGGAGAGAGGAAGACGCAGAGAGAGAGAGAGAGAGAGAGAGAGAGAGAAGGAGGCGTCGGTCCCTCTGAGCCCCTTCACTGGGCCCATAATAGACACGCACACTCCTCCTGCATCGAAAAGATGTCGCCGCGCACACCCTTAACTCTGAATACATGTCGTATCTGTGATACCTGCGGTTCATTCTTCGCGCGTTTCTGTGCATTTCTCCTGTTTTAAGCATCCACTGCCTCCCACGACAACACTCGCTTCCAGGGTGTACGCACAGATACTTAGGAGAAGGACATGGCGCTCGTGCCAAATCAGATATGCAAGCAGATCTGCAGATAGGCAAAAAATCTGAAAATGTGCTGTGCTTTGCTGAAGCATTTGAACCGCAGTCTGAGCACTCGGAATGGGGGGGGGAGCGCGGACGGGCGCCGCACGGGTATCGGTGAGCACGCCTCTCCTCCCCACGGGCAGGAGTGTAATTTCCCCTATAACGAGCCAGGGGGTCGGCGACGCAGGAACCGCGTCTGCGTATCGCCTCTTTGACATGCCGGGCTGACTTTGACGCCTTTACACCGTAGTTTCCTCGTCTCTCCGCTCTCGGTTGGTCTGTCCTGCCTCAAGTGAGGGGGTGGAGTGGGGTGGTGTTGGGGGGGGGGGGGGGGGGGGGGGGGAGTGTAAGAGCAGGAGGGGGGGGGGGGGGGCGCGCACCTGGCCTCGTGTCAGATGTCAGGAGTCATTACCAGGTGCGCTTGAGGCGAGCGGAGGGGCGGTTTCCGGCCGCACGCAGAGACTGGACAGGGCTGCTGGTGGCAGAGGCCGGCAGGGGACGGAGGGAGAGCAGGCTGGGGCCGCCCGGGCCGCCCGTCCACATCACCGCCGTCCCGCGCCCGTAGTGCTCGCTCACCTCGCTCAGCAGAGGCCGCCTCAGCCGCTGTTACCCCCATTCACCCGACCAGGTGTACGCTTTTGATTGCCTTTTCACCCTCTCAAACAGGGGTTCTCGAGAATCAGGTGAATACCCCTGAACGCCGATCCGAATTTCATACCTGTCGAATCAACCGTTGTATGTGCAACAGGACTATAGCGTAGAAGTGCTCGGAAACACAACCAAACATACTGCTTCAAACAGACAAACAATGGCCTTGACTGTGTTTTGCCCGGTCTGGCCTCTTTTGACCACGTCAAAGACCCCCTGCTGGCGTTCGTCCACCTTTGGACCCATAATTTGACTGACTTCGGAGGAGCGGTGTTGGCCACCGCAGGCAGTAATCCACTATACAAACCTGGTGGCGGCGCGCGTCTGCAAACAAGCATCCCCTCATTATTGGCACGTCACGAGCAGCCGCGCCGCTGCACCCGCCGCACTCGCCGCTCGCTTGCCGCCGCCGGCCGCTCTTTCATGGAAACCCCCTGCGGTGCCGGGCGGCAGCGGCGGCGCAGCTCTCGATATAAAACCGCAGATAGGGTAGAGGAGAACAAACCCCTCTACGAATAATTGCCGTTATTTCGAGCGAGTGCCCCCCGCCTCCCCTCCCTCCTTGGCTTCCGCGCTGCACTGTTTGCGGTGCGGCGCCCCGTGCCGGGGATTTATCACCGCTGCATGTGCGGCTTGAGGCGGTGTCACGCCGGCCGTGTGCGTCTTGACTTATTATGTTTGCCCACACGGTGTTGCTCGGCTGCTGCTGCCTGCTGTGTTTGGGGGGGGGGGGGGGCGAGGGCTAAGTGGCGCGCGGGGGTATACTCGCCTCGCGTGCCGCTGCAGTAGGCCCGCTGCCGGGGCGGCGGTGGGGTGCCGTGGCCGGGCACAGAACAAACAGCAGCAGCCGCGGCCGGCCAGCCCACCGGCCCACCGCCGCCCACCCCACAGCCGCGGCCCGCAGCGGACAGCGCCGCGGTATCGCACCGCCATAAAACCCTTCGGGGCGCCACGAATAGACGGCGCGGCAGATGGGGACTGCTCAAGGCGCCCGCCAGATGCTTATCGCCCGGCAAACACGCCGCGGCAGAATCCCCGGCGGGCGGGTTCGAGAGTCTGGGGCGGTGTGACGGTCTGACTGAACGCGGAGAGAGAGAGAGAGAGAGAGAGAGAGAGAGAGAGAGAGAGAGAGAGAGAGAGAGAGAGAGAGAGAGAGAGAGAGACGGGACGTCCCGTTCGACTACGGCAGTGCGAGAGAGAGAGAGAGAGAGACGGGCGGCGTTACGTTAAGTGTGGACGGCATCTGAAGCCCACTGATAGCGACTGTGGGGCCGATGGGAAGCAGCTCCCCGCAGGCAGCCAACGGTCAGCCGCGGCCAGTCACGGGCAGCCACGCAGAGCGCAACCATACAATAGATGGCGCGGGTCGCGCTCGTGTGTGTGTGTGTGGGGGGGGGGGGGGTGATGTGTGATGTGCATCCCCCCCCCCCCCCCCCCCCCCCCCCGCGTTGCAATTCCTTTTTTAGCTTGTATTTTCGCCTCTTCATTAATTTCGCCTGCGACGCCTTTGTGCAGACAAAGGGCAGTCAGATGTGCACACGTTTTGTGTTCGTCGGCGTCATGCTCCGGGCTGCCCCCCCCCCCCCCCCCCCCCCCCCCCCTCCCCCCCCCCCCCCGCCGGCACCCGGAGGAGAGACTGTGCCATTTACCGAGCCCTCCACCCCACACCCCGAGGCATCCACCGCCCCGCTGCACCGCACCATTTAGTTCTGCACTATGGACTTCCATTTGCTGAGGGCAGCGGTACTCATGTAATTGCTCACATTATACCCCTGCCCGGATGATATCACCTGTTGCTTCTTTTTCCCGATGAAAATGTATGGAAATATCTGTGACGCACTCTGAAGGTGGTCGCGCGAACCGCTAGTATCCTAATTTTAAAGACACTATGTATTGCTTATTCCTGTACGGGGTGGACGGCAAATTCATAGATGCATCGCATCGCGACACTACAATGCGATTGCAGTTGTTCGCGACACTTCGGTCCCTCCTCCCCCCTCAAGTGTTAAACCCTCCTACAGCACATAACAGCGAGAGAGAGGGAGGGAGAGGGGGGGGGGCGAATGAGAGTGAGAGAGATAAAGATCGTGAGAGCAATAGCGGAAGAGGGAGAGAGAGGCCGCATTCAACACAAACTTTGCCGGGATCCGACCGGCCGGCCGGATTGTACAGTGTTTCCGACTGCAGAAGCGCCTCTGCCCGCCACACCGCCAGTCTTCGCCCTCCTCCTCCTCGTTCTCGTCGTCACCGCCTTGTGCGGTTTGACAGAACTAAGCCGGCTCTGCCAAAGTTGAGAGCAAAAGCGGCCGGCCGCTACACCACGGCACGGAGCAGGCAGCGCGGCAGCGCGGGAATCTGTCGCCTCTGTGATCGGCCGCTCGCCGCCGGCGCCGGACCGGTAGCGTCGCGCGTCCGCACGAAGGCCAACCCACGACGGTAGCAGAGTGTCGCTGCTGTTGCACTGCTGTCTCTGTCGCACCCGCAGAGTAATCGTTTGTTCGATCCGAAAAAGCGTCCTTCCGCGGTAGAACAAGGGAAAGTGTTCATGGAAAACAAGAAAAAAAGGTTCACTGAACGAAAATAAAAGTTTCCGTTTTGATACAAAAAAAAAGGTCGTTCCATTGAAAATCCCTTAATTGATATGCCAGAGAAAAATTCCCTGGTTTGATTCGATGGGGTGTTTTGCTGGGTGTGCTCACTAGTGAGCGGAATAAGAAAGGCCCGAGAGTTCGCAGCGTTCAGGTGCGGCACTGCTCTGCCCTGCTCTGCCCCAGCTCCGCGCTGCACTCTCCGCGAATCCGCATTACAAAATTCATCGCCGTGCAGCTCGGGAGCGACAAGGTCGTGCGGGTGCGTCACCCCTGCCGCCTGACTCTCCCCTTCCTCTCCTCCTCTTTCCTTCCTCCCCTCCTTCCCCTCCCCTTCCTCTCCTCCCCTCTCCCCCCCTTCCCCTCCGCAGCGCACCACCACCCGCGCACGTCTGGGTTTTGGGAAACGAAACAGGTTTCTCTCTCTCTCTCTGGACCTGAGCCAGAGAGGACCGCCGTCGGCCCCAACCGGCAGAGGGCTGCACTTTAATTGCTCTGTTTCTTTCCCAGAGTCTCCATCTCCCTCTCCCTCTCCCTCTCCCTCTCCCTCTCCCTCTCCCTCTCCCTCTCCCTCTCCCTCTCCCTCTCCCTCTCCCTCTCCCTCTCCCTCTCCCTCTCCCTCTCCCTCTCCCTTTCCCTCTCTCCCTCCCCTCTCCCTCCGCCAGCCGGGCAGCTTCGGCTCTGCCGTGCACCCCGCGGCCGCGGCCAGCGCCGCGGGGGCAGCGCCTAGGGGGCCCGAGCGGTGCGGCCGCCGAGAAGGAAGCAGAGAAAGTTGGAACCGGCGAAGGTAAAGAGGACGACAGGATTCAGAGGCGTGGGGGGGGGGGGGGGCACAGTCTGAATAATGGAGTTGCCTTCTCGCAGCCTTGCCGCCGGCCGCCGCCTATGCGGGGATGAGTGGCGCCCCTCCACTCCTCCTCCCCATGTCCGACTCGCTGCCGCCTGCAAGGAGCTGAGCGGGGCTTCTTGACACCTGGCTGACCCGGCCGGCCGCCCCACCGCCGCCGCGTGGCTGGGCCGCTGCTGGGCCCCGCGCCGGCAGAGAGCGCTCGCAGCGCACGCCCACCCGGCGCCGGGCGGCAGTGTCCGAGTTACGTAAAGTGCGGCGCGGCTGCGGACAGTGTGAGCTACTGCCGGCTGATTCTCGACACCTCGTAGCTCTGTCTCTGTCACCCTCGCGGGGTGCTCCGTAAGAGAGCGAGAGGGAGGTACGGCACTGCAAGATAAACTGTGCAGGCTGCAAAAGTACAGACGTCACTGTAGGAGGCACAATATCTAGCGAGGTTCCGCCACCCGTCAGCACCTAAAATAAATAGTTTTACTACCGAAAACCACAGATATTTTCGATTTTCGATACGCCTCGATCCAAGGATTCCGAAAATGGGATCACATGATTATGCCAGTTGTGACAAAAAATATATGTAGAGAGAGAGAGAGAGAGAGAGAGAGAGAGAGAGAGAGAGAGAGAGAGAGAGAGAGAGGGTATATCTCTGTAGTTTAAAAGTAGAAAGCGGAAACGCGGAAACTGTTTGTCATAATCTGACTGTAGCTGTCTCTCACGGTGTAAGGTCCGGGTGGACAGTGTTCGGAATCGTTGACGCTGCTTGATTGGCTGCAGCGAGGCGGTGAGCACGCGGGGCCGAGCGTCTGCCTCGGCGGCGGTCACGGGATTTTCCCCCCTACCCCGCCTACCGCCCCTGTCCTGTCCTGCCTCACGCACTCCTCAATTTGATTGCCCTCTGAACAAACTGAGTCCACGGAGCGGGCGGCCCCGAGCCGGGCTCCCGGGCCCCAGGGCCCCTGGGCCTGGGCCGCCCCCTCCCCCTCCTCCCCCGATACCGTACCCGCCGCGCTCCCCTCCGCCCCCTCCGCCCAGCTGCGATTGCCGAGTCGTGAAATTCCCTTGTTTCTGCAAGGCGCTCTCCCCTCCGTCCCTTCTTTCCTTCTCTCCCTTCCAACGAGCACCGCTGTAGGGCTGACAAAGTGACATCTCTCTCGCTCACTCTGCCCCCTGAAGCTGTCTCTCTCCCTCACCGGTTTTTCGCCCGACCATCATTTTGGCCATATGTCTCGCCGGAGCGTTGCACAGCCCCCGGACGTGTAGCGCGCGCCCGCTCGGATTTCAATATTTTTCGTCTATATTTCCCCAAACAGCGCCGCCAGTGAGTTTCCGAGCAAAGCCTCTCAGAACTTACCTTTTCACAACGACCGACATTTCCCTCGTCTTCTCCCACCATCTTGTTTTATTGCGGCACCGTACACATTTTTTTTCCTGCAAGAAAAACTCTTCTTGCGGGGTGGAAGGAGTGGGGGAGGAAGGTTCACACCTCTCTCCACCCGCTAGGCACGCCACCGCCAGGCCACGCCACGCCACGCCGCTCCACGCCGCGCCACGCCGCGCCACGCCGCGCCACGCCTCTGTCCTCGCCGCAAACGCGTCAAGCAGCCCGGCAAGCACCCCGCTTCAAGTGGTGCTTGCTTCCGGTAACGGAACGGGAGTGTGACAATCGTCACGTCTTCTGTTGTCTCATTTCTTCCCTCTTTATCCCACCGCCGCTGCCGCGCTGCTTCTGCTGGCTGTGAGGGTGCAGCGGCGGCGGCGGCGGCGGCGGCAGCGGTGGCGGCAGCGGCGGCGGCAGCGGCCCGCGAGTGCTTTACGAGAGTCCGCCGCGCTGCTGCCGCACTGTCACGGACCACAGCGCTGCGTGCGAAAAGCGGCGCCGTGTCCGCGCGGGCTGCGCTACTGCCGCGCGGCTTCCCCGCGACGACAGCGCGCGCCCTTTCCGGACGCGTCCCCTCTGCCGGCTCTGTCGGCTCCGCTCTTCCCTTCTCACTCGAAAACTAATTGGGCGTGAAGCAAGTCTGCCGGGCCGTCCGTGCCCGGGCTGCGCGGGGCTGCGCGGGGCGGCGCGGGGAAACCAACTTCATTGTTTGCGCGGTGCGCATCAAGGCGCGCCTGGCACAAAGATTGCAAACTTGCCTGTCTGCGTCTCCGGCATGCTGAGCCGGGGGCCCCTGAAGGCCGTGACGGCTGACACGGGGCCCGGCGCCGGGCCGGAGCAGCAGCGGCGGCCGTCTCAAGTGCGAGAGAGAGAGAGACGCCCTATTTGACCGCGGCAGTGCAAAGATGTCCGGCCGGGCGTCCCTCCCGCAACTGCTGGAGTCAAAAGGGGCGTCCCGTCTCTCTCGCACTCCCACGCGGGCCACCACCACTCACTGCGCCCTGGGCTCTGCTTGCGGGAGGCACTCCGAAGGCTCTCATCAAGGCCCTACTGCGATGACGCTTACGGCGGACGCCCACATAGTCCACGTAGTTGTCGTGGCGGACTGCGATGATTATGACGTCGTCGCATGGCGTGCGCGAATGGCGTGCCGCTGTTCATCAGGCTATTCGGTCTTCTGTCTCTCCAAATCACCCGCCGCCGACGGAACACCGCTTCCGTAGTGCTGTTTCTGTCGCACTCTTGGGTTGTCCCGTGAGAGAGCGAGAGAGATAGAGAGGTCCGAGAGGTCAGGGTTCGGAACCACCCGACGGGCATGTATGTAATTTCCATGATTCGCTCAATGGATCGGGCCTCGCTTGTAATGCCTGTAGTGCGGCACCATCAGAGGCCTCCCCTCCCCCACTCTCTCTCTCTCTCTCTCTCTCTCTCTCTCTCTCTCTCTCTCTCTTTCTCTGCTGCTGATTGCGATGGGCCCGACTGTGTGCAGTGCGGCCAGCTGGAAATTGGAATATAAAGCGGCCGGCGCAACAGGTCGTCATGTTGGCAGCGCCGGCCGTATCGGCGCCGTATCAGCCGGCCTTTGTGCGGCCGGCCAGCGTTCGGAGGGCCGGTCCGAGAGCCGGAAGCCGAAAGCCGAGAGAGCGCGCCGGCGGCGGAGGGCTGCGGGGGGCAGGTCAGCCCGCCTTCTCGGCCCGCGGCGGCCCGCGGGCAGGTCCAACAAGGTCACTCCCTGGATTGCATCTCCGGAGGACACGGGGCCAGAGCGCCTTCTCCTCCGACCGCTGGGGAAATTAGCAGCGGGTCCGAGGAGACGCAAGAAGACACGGCAGCGAGCGAGCGCGGGGCCGGAGGGGGAGAGGGAGCCTCACCACGCGAGGATACTCGAAGCCAAAGGGCACGGAAATAAATGAAGAATTGGATTGCACTAGGTTTCTAGTCGTTTTACTATGACGAAGATTCGTAAGTTCAGAAGAGAGGGAGAGAGAGAGAGAGAGAGAGAGAGAGAGAGAGAGAGAGAGAGAGAGAGAGAGAGAGAGAGAGAGAGAGAGAGAGAGGAAGAGCACCCTCAATTCTGTATGCGTTACTTAATCGTTCTTGCCAAGAAACCTCGCATATGCTTGAAGGATCTCCTCTAATACGGGCTTCCAGCAATACTTGAGCCAAGTATTCCACAGGAAGCATGTATTTGAGACAACACTTGTAACAAGCAGAATTGCCAAGAAAAGCCAATCTTGCTTCACCGAAGAATTCAGAAATGAGGGTGAGCCGGGCCTAGTGCGTTGCGGGCCTGCCATCCTATCCCGCGTCGCGTGGCTGAGATTGGACTCCGTGGCATTCAAATAATTGACGGCCGAGTTGGTATGCCTGGACAAAATTGTTAGTGGTGCTGTATCCAAACGCCAAGGTCAGTTTTTAGAGTGCATACACACAGATTGGCTCTAGGTGCTCGAGCTGTGGGGCTGTGGGGCTGTGGGGCTGTGGGGCTGTGGGGCCCTCGGCCGGCCCCAGCTGGCTCCCGCGCCCGCTCGCGCCGCGGCCACTCGGGCACGTTCCCTTCATCTGTCTCAGTGAGGGCGGCGGGGAGCTGCGGGGCGGGCGGGGCGCACCTTGTAGGCCTCCTGTTGTCGCGACATCTGTCTGTCCGCCTGCGCCTCTCTGCCCGTCCGACCGCCCGCCCGCGCCTCGAACACGCGCGGACCCAGGAGCTGCCGGAGGGAGGGGCACCGTACCGCTTTTTGCCTACATACAGGCTGGTTGCCTAATTTTCAGGCGGCCCCTAAGGGCCGAAGGGGGGGGGGGGGGCACAGTGCCCTTTGCACCCCCTTCTCCCCTCCTGGATCCGCGCCTCTGGCCTCCCAACGCCGCATCCTCATGCATTCTCCAGGCATTCTCCCGTGATCCCGCCGCGCCGCATTCTGAACACTACTATCGTAGCTCTTACAGAAAGAAGTCGTGCCATAATTTTCTTCGTAATACTAATTTTCCTGGGTAACCTCAATACATAGATACAGGTTTAAAACGAAATTGCTTTCTTCGTGCAGCATGCGTCAAAAGATTTGTATAACGAACGAAAATGATTTGTATTATGGTTTTCACTAAGAGTCTTGCATGTGTATGTAAGAAAGAAATTTGTTTGCATGAGTCTTTGAGTGCTGTCTGTGTCGCGCTCATAGAACACTATTCCCAATAGAGTGTGTGTGTGTGTGTGTGTGTGTGTGTGTGTGTGGGAGAGAGAGAGTATGTGAGAAACAAGAGAGAGAGAGAGAGAGAGAGAGAGAGAGAGAGAGAGAGAGGACCGGTCGGAATAACTCGGCAGGGTTGCTGGGCGCCTCGCTGTGACCGCCGTGCCGCTGGCGCCGCGCTTCGTCGGCCTCGGCGCGCCCTCACGGCGACCCCCCGCAGACTCGCTGCCCTCGCCAGCAGAGCCTTGAGACGCATCAAACATTCACCCGAGGAAATGGGTCCGCGGTTAATCCGCGCACGCGGCCTTGCAGCGCCGCAGCCGGCTCATTCTGTCTCGTTCCGCCCACCGTCTTCATTCTAGCTCTCTCTGTCGCACTCGTGAGGTGCGCGGTCGGGCAAGCGAGAGCGACAGTGAGAGAGTGAGCGTACAATAACGGAAGGGATGAAGATCGAGAGAAAGCGAATGAGAGAGAGAGAGAGAGAGAGAAGAAAGAGAGAGGTTAAAAGAGAGAGAGACAGAGAGAAAAAGTAAGAGAGAGGTCGAAGTTCACCGCGGAATCAGCTGGCAGGCGGCCCGTGAGTGCAGCGGAGCACAGGGCCGAACAGGGCGCCGCGGAAGCGCCCGCGACACTCGGCACGAGGCGCCGCGCCGGAACCGTCACCGGAATGCGTCGCTGCTGCTGGCGCCGCCGATCGGGGGGCGGCCGGCCTAGCGTAGCGTTGCCTTGGCGTCCTGCTGCGACGCCCTGCAACGCCCTGCGGTGTCCTGTCCTCGGGTGTCCCGCGGCCCGCCGCTCTGCCCTGCGGAGCCCTGCGGAGCCCTGCGGCTCACCAGCCCATGTCAGGCGGCCCGCACAGTCGTTGTGCCGGTCCCGGCGCCGCCCCCTCCCTCCCCGCCCGCCCCCGGTCGATAGCGGCGGTAGAATTATTAAGCGCGACACAGTAATATAGCTGAAACGTCCCTCCGCCGGCCGCAGCGGGGCCCGGCCCCGGCGTGCAGGTGGGGCGGCCTGCCTGCGGCCCGGCTCTGCCCGCGTAAAGAGCAGGTGACAGTGACACCGGACCACCCCGAGATACTGGGGCCTCCAGGCCATTGGAAAAAATCCTGGAAATGAAATCCATAATAACATTTCAGAATATTCCACAAATTTCCCGAAAATTTTGGATTTCTTTAAAATTGACATTTTTAAAAGTTCCAGATATTTTTTAATGAAAATTTCGTGACTCTAGAAACACTAGGGACTCCAGCTCTCATGCTGCAGTAGCAAGTACTGTTCCTTATTTATTCTGGCATTCTAATTTTATACGAGGGAGTACATCGATTTTACTTCGTTGAGTATGAGGGTGCCTTCTGAGCCGTGCTGTCAGTGGCGCTGCGGAACACGCTGATACGCCGAGTCTCCCGCGTCGTTGTCCGAGGCGTCATCGCTGACCCTCGTCACTATGCGCACATATCATGGTTAAATAACGGTGGAATAAAAAATGGGCTTATTTTTCCGGTAGGAAATGCATGTTTCCTGAAATTTTTATTCAATTCAGACATGTGCTTTTGCTTAATTAATTTATTTAAGGCCTCTCCTATCCATTTTTAAAACAAATTTCCTTTTTTTTAGTCGCTTACATATAACCCCTCTGACTTCACCCAAAACATTACTTGTGTCATTTGGTGACTTTTTCTCGCCACACTTGCGCTCTGATTCCTTTAAGAGTACGATGTCCCGCCGATCGGTGCCGTCGTCCCGCATCAACTGCGACCCCGTTCCCTCTCCCGCCTCAAACCGCATCGCGGCCGTGCCGGGCGTCGGGCCGCGGGCCGCCTGCGGACGCCGGGGTAGGCCGTCCCGCACAACACGCGTGCGGCGCGGCAGTCACCGCTGCCTACCCGGCAGGCGCTCGGCCGCCTCGGCTGCCGGCAGTGTACAGCCACTCCTGCAGGGAGTGGTCCGTGGCCGGCGGCGGGGCAGGTGAGCGCGGGGCACGAGGGGCGGGTAATTGTACGGGGGAACAGGGAGCGGGCGAGCGGGGCTCCGCCAGTGGCAGGCGAGGGCGGCGCCCCGTGGATAAAGCGAGCGCCCGCGTGTTGTTTGGTCGCGCTCAAACTCTTTCGCTGTGTTGCGGCGCTGCAGAGTCTTGTGAAATGGCGGCGCCCGGCGTCCTCGCGTGGGTTTTTCTCTTTCGGTCGCGAGGATCAACTTGCTTGATCGGCGGCAGCCAGCCGTGTGTAACCGGGTCCTGTGCGGAGGGAGGGGGAGGGGACAGTCCGGTTTGTGTGCCGTGAGGGGATCAGCGGCGGCGGGTCGGCAGGCACGACACTCCCGGCCAGAGGTGCGCGGCGCGGGCCTCGCCTGCTCCTCCCTCACCGCTCAAGCAGGAATTCCCACGGTGTCCCGCTCGGCTGGTTGCTTTTCTGGGTTCAAAAGACGTGACGTCGTGGGTGGGTATGCTGCAGGGTGTGTTCGCCTCGTTCGCCCCGCCCCGCCCCGCCAGGCCCTGCCACGCCACGCCCTGTTCCGTCGGCTCTCGCTCGCTTAGTTCGACGAACTACAGAGCCTTACGCGGCGCCGAGCCGGCGGCCCGCGGCTTACGGCGCGAGCTGCGCGAGCAGGCCGGGCGGGCGGGAGAGACCGGCTCCGCGGGCCGGAACCTATACTGTGAAGGCGGCGGAAGCCCCTGCGAAAATAGGGGAGGGGGGGAGGGGGGAGGTGAGTCCCGTTAGGCAGCAGCGGGTGGCGGGGGGGGGGGGGGCACAGAGCAGGGGGCGGGCGGTTGGGAGCGGCAGCGCGCGGGTGGCGTGTAGCGGGCGGGTGGCGAGCGGGTGGCACACGGTGTAGAGAGCCGCGCGCGGGATCAGAGCCTAGCACAGCGCAGCGCGGGGCGGCGCGGCAGGCCGCCTTCTCTCTCCCTCCCACCCTGACTCTCAAAAAAGGAATAGTTAAACTGAAGAGGCGGGCGGCGGCGGCGGCGTTAACGTCCGGAGGGACGCCCCCGGCGGGGGGTATCCTCGCGGATACTGACGCTTTTGCCGTTGCAAAGAATCACGGTGGTTCGAACCCCGCTGCGGCCCCGGGGGAGGAGGGAGGAGGAGGAGGAGGAGGAGAGACAGAGAGAGAGAGAGAGAGAGAGAGAGAGAGAGGGGGGGGGGGGGTGAGAGAGGAGAGACAGAGAGAGAGAAAGAGAGGGAGGGGATGCTCGGAAAACAAAAACATGACGCGGCGCTGCTAAATAAACTAGCCGGCCGACGCCGAAACATGAACAGTACAACGGGCGGCGGCGATGCTATCACTCCATTAGTGGCGTGAATAGCCGACGCCGCCTATCTACGCCAGGCGGCGCCAGGCAACGCACCTCATCCGGCATCCGGCCAAAGTTAGGCGGCGCGGAACGCATCGCCCGGTCCCATCCCATTTCCACGGGGGAGGGAGGGAGGGAGGGTGAGAGAGAGAGTGATAATTGGAATCGGGTTTATTATCAGCGCCGGCGGTGGCGTCTTATCCCGTACGCTGTCTGTCTCTCTCCCTCACTCCCTCTTCCCCCCCCCCTCTCCTCACCCTTCCCCTTCTCATACTTCTCTCTCCCTCTTCTCTCCTCTCCTCCCCTCTCTCCCTCTCTTTCTCCCTCGGGGCACCCGCTGTCGAAGTGAAACAACTTTTAATGCACTCAGCAGAACAATCCCGGCATTATTAAAGTTTGCCCTCGATCGCTTTTGTACTTAACTCTCGATTTTAAAAAAAAGGTGGTATCCAACATTTACATGAGAATTAGCACAGGAAAAGCATACCGAAAATCATTACGAAGCAGCCATGCAGGTGGTACCGTTCTGAAACGCCCCCCCCCTCACCTCTCCGGTTGCTGCTGTTTGCTTTATCTTGACGCCGGAATCATTTTGATGCGGTGCTGCGCGCTGCCGATAGAGCGAGAGGGTACTGAGGTGGGAGGGGCGGGGAGGAGGGGGATGGGAGGGGGCACTGAGGGGAAGGGAGGGGTGGGAATGGTCCTAAATCTCATCAGGCATAATTCAATGGCGAGGTGGGACATTCGGAACCAGGCGGAGCAGAGGAGGGGGGGGGGGGGGTGTTCTCGGTTCCGTGCCGAGTGAAAGGTGGTCACGGGTGCGCGGGGTGGGGAAGGGGTGGGGTGGGTGGAGTCGGGGACGAGTCGGTTCCGATCCGTCCCCGTCGCGGCGTCGCCGTCGTCGCGGGAGTTTGAAGAGAGCGGCTGATCCCAGGGGACGCGGACGCGGGTGGCCTGGGCCGCAGGGCCGCAGGGGCCGCAGGGCCGCAAGGGCCGCAGCCTCGGCCGCGGAGGGAAAACGGACAAAAAGGCACCGTGGGATTTAGCCGGCGGTGAACGCGGTCTCCTCTGGCTGCGGCGGACCTGAAAGGGGAGACAGAAAAGGGCCGCCGAAGGTAACGGCGAGGGGGGGGGGGGGCCCCTTCCGAACTAATAAATAGTATAACATCATGAGAAAGTCACCCCCCGGCCGGCTGCGCCGTAAAATAAAACATGACTTGGCCACTTGACTTTGAGGGGAGCCTCGAGACCGGGTGGCCGGTCGGAGGCTGGTCCGCTCTAGGCAGCGCAGCTCAGTGGGGCCGCCTCCGGCCGCCTCCCCTGAGAGGATTGCCGCCCGGGACGGCCTACTCGTGGGCATCACGCCGCACGAGGCCTCAACAAAATAAGAGTTACGACGGGGCAGATATTACACTACGGCGCTGCAACAGGCGCCGGCACGCGCCCGCCACGCGCCCGCCACGCGCCCGCCACGCGCCCGCCACGCGCCCGCCACGCGCCGGCTGCTGAGGTACCACGCGCCGACGGTGCGATATGAAAACTTTATATTGCATTCCTCGCCTCATCTTGACATGGGCGTAGGCTCGCTGCGCTGCCATAGTTTTGCTATTTTTTCTGGTCACGACGTCGTGTATAGCGTGAGAGGGAGGGAAAAAGGATTGTGGTGGTGGTGGTGGTGGTCGTGGGGGAGCAGTGAGGGTTGCCTGAGGGTTGCCTACCCTTGACCCTCTTCCCAAGCTCCGGCCGGCGGGGCCCTGACAGACGACTCAGCTCCGCGGCGCATCAAGTCGTCTCGGGCAGTCGGGCAGAGCGGGGAACAGCCAGCAGCACGCCTACAGACCAAGGGCGGCAAGAGAGGGAGAGGGAGAGAGAGAGAGAGAGAGAGAGAGAGAGAGAGAGAGAGAGAGAGAGAGAGAGAGAGAGAGTCGAGGGGCGGGGGCGTTTGTTTACGGGGAGTAATAAGCAGCTCAATTGGGAGAAGAGTTGAGTTGGATTAGGGGTGGGGAGGGACGGGGGTTACAGGCTTTCGCTCAAACAAATGCATAATGCATCGCCGGGGTCGTCCTGGGTGCGGGGGAGGTGCCGAGGGGCTGAAGGCGGACGGGACGTACCCTTAACCCCTTCTCCCCCTCCCCCCTCTTCCTGTCGGTTGACATCCTCACTCCCGCGTCGACGTCTGCTCCTCTCCCTCCTCCCTTTTTTCCCCTCTTCACTTTTACCGAAAGTTCTCTGCTGTCCCTGCAGCAGCAGCAGCAGCAGCAGCAGCAGCAGCAGCAGCCTTTCAGTGTCGTCCACCGGACTGACTATCACTCACCACTGTAATCAGCCCGCGGCACTGCGGAGGCCGCGTTGCTGGGCCCGCCGCTCGTCGGGTTTTCGTTGGGCGGAGCGCTCGCGCTGCACGCGCTCCAATGACGGCAGTGCGGCAGGCACACCGCGTGAGCACACTGTGCGTGCACTGCGAGCGCGATCACCCCGCAGCAGACGCGGCGGAGCCACCTGCCCGGGCCCCGCCTGCCTGCCCCGCCTGCCCCGCGCACACCACACGCAGCACGCAGCATCAAACTGAATGGGCGAACAGGGAAAATGCAAATCCCGGCTGCGTTTTCGAGCGGAGGGCCCTGCGGTGCCGCGCGCGGCTCGACTAACTACACTGCAGTGCCGCTGGAGCCGGCGGCGCGAGTGCTGCTCAGCCCTGCCCGCCAAGCCCGTCTAAGTGCGCTACGGGAAATTTCTAAAAAATAAAATAACAAAAAAATTAAATTCCACTCAAAAAGTCGGTTGTCCCCCCCCCCCTCCAATCAAGCCCCTCCTGGATCCGCCATTGGAACTGGAAACACTAACCTTACCTAACGTACCTAAATAAAATAGCACCAGCGCATCCCCGAGCGAAAACATTTACGTCAAGGTAAAAGTTGTTTGAAAGCTTCTCAAACGTCTTACCTCTGGGTGTTCAAACGCGAGGGCGCGGCAGACGAAAGTGCCCCGAGCGGGGCAGCAGACCAGACGAGGACCAGACCATTCGGCGGCCGCCGCGGCGCACCTCACGCTCACGACTTTGCCACGGTACGACGCCTTTGCCAGCGCCGCCCGTGCGTGTGTGTGCGAGTCTGCCTGTGTGTGTGCGGGTCTGCCTGTGTGTGTGCGAGTCTGCCTGTGTGTGTGTGTGCGAGTCTGCCTGTGTGTGTGCGAGTCTGCCTGTGTGTGTGCGAGGGCCGTTGCCATACCGCACAGGAGCGCAGGAAATGTAAACACGACAAAGGAATGGTTCATGAATACCCATGCGGTCTTCATCCCGTTCGCCACGACCGACGTCGCAGCCCGTCGCAGTCCGCCACGCCTCCGGGCCTCCGCGCCTACGAACCTCCGCCTCCGAGCCTCCGAGCCTCCGAGCCTCCGAGCCTCCGAGCCTCCAGCCCTCCGGGTCTGTCTGCCCCCGGACCTCCGAACCTCCGAGCCTTGATCGATGCCGGCCCAGTCGGCTGCTAGGGCCGCCTCCGCCTCCCCGATCCACGCGGCCTCCATCGCTGCCGCCGCGCCGCGGGTCGCCGGGGGTCGTTCAGTGGAGCCCGCGAGAGAGAGAGAGAGAGAGAGAGAGAGAGAGAGAGAGAGAGAGAGAGAGAGAGAGAGAGAGGAACAGGATGTTGGTCCGTCCGGCAGACACGGGACGGTAAAGGATTTAAGGGTAATCCACGGTAATCTAAACTGGGCCGGATCACAGCGCCATGTAATCAGGGGTGTTAACAAAATATAAAAAAAAAACAAGGTTCCGAGTGATTCGGAAACGTTTTTGGGCTGCAGAGGTGGTCCGCGGGGCCGCACAGAGTGCAGAGACCGATGTGGAGCTGCTGCTCCCGCGGCGCACCGGCTGCGTAGCGCGCGCTCTCGCGGCCATTACCCGACATTACCCGCGGCAGCTCAGCAACCGATTCCCACCTACGCTGCCCCTCTTTAGCTGGCACCTCGTCTGCGGGTCGCTGGAAGTCTCTAATTGGCTCACAGTGTACAGTCTGCGCTCCCGCTCCCTCCCACCCCTCTCTGCTCTCGGTCTACTGGCTGTCTGTCTTCCTCTCGGTCTCTCTCTCTCTCTCTCTCTCTCTCTCTCTCCTCCCTCTCTATCCCTCTTGCACTCTCTTTCTCTGCATGCCTGCGTCTGACCAGCTGATCCATCCGACCATATACCGGCCGGCACCCCTCCAACGCATTAGTAGTCTCTCTCTTGCTATCGCTCTCTCTCTCTCTCACTCTCAACCATTTCCTCTCTCGCTCTCCGTTCCTCTGACCGGAGACTGGAAATATCCGGTCAGCTGCACTCGCCCAAATAGTACTCTGGGTCTGGGACACACTGACACACGCGCACACGCACACACACACACACGCACGCACACACACGTATGCGCTCTGAGAGAGTGAAGTCCGGCCCGCGGACCCTACCTGACCCCTGCTGCTGCTGCTGCCGCTGTGGACGAGGGGAAAGGCGATCCCCTTCACTATTTTCGCTTGGATGGGGCGGCGACAAGGCGAAGACGACGCCGCCGGTGACCGGGACGGGGGCGGGGGCGTGGCGGGGACGTGGCGGGGACGTGGCGGGGACGTGGCGGGGGCGTGGCGGGGACGTGGCGGGGGCGTGGCGCGGGCGGCGTCCCGGATGGCTCCGCTCTCTCCCGCGCCGCTCGCACACTTCACCAGATATCGTTTCTCTTCCCGTCTCTCGGCGGCGCGGTTCGGCACGACGGCGCGGGGGAACCTTGTTCAGTTTTGAAAGGGCGGCGGATTCCAACGGCCCCCGTGTGAGCGTAAAAAAAATAAAATTATATCGGTTCGGGGGTTAACGTTTCGTAGGCACTGCGAACGCGATGGTGTCAGGCTCTCTCTCTCTCTCTCTCTCTCTCTCTCTCTCTCTCTCTCTCTCTCTCTCTCTTGTGCACGCACACACAAACCTGCTCCTGCGAGGGTTTACGACGAGCACGTGTTAACGTCCCGCGTCGTAGCGAACCACCGTGATAAGATGACGCTGTAACGACAAAAGGGCAAAAAGGGAAAGGTGGTGGTGGTGGTGGTGGTGGAGGAGAGCTGGGGGGGGGGGGGGGGTGCCGCTATTTTTATGGGTACTCGGACGGTGCGGCCGGACCGCCTCTGGTCTCAAATATGTGAGATCGAGATGTAAAACTTAGCCTCTGCAAGCAACCTTTATTGCCCAAAATTAGTACCAAATAGGGATGTAAAATTTCCCGGAAACTTACATTGCGATGAATGCAAATAAATGAGGAATGCAAGAATTTTAATTTTCCGAAAATTTCCAAAACATATTTCGGACTTTTATTTTCGTAAACTTTCAGATGATTTTAAATCTCTGCGCAGGCCTTAAATTGGACGATGATCGTTACTCTTTCATGCTCTCCGTGCGCGAACACACACACACACACACACACACACACACGCGCGCGCGCAGTCTGTGTGCTCCGTCCCGTCCTCTGCCTCTCCCCCCGACGTGTGTGTGAGTGCGCGGCGGACGTTTCGTGTGTTTTGCAATCACGGTGTATTCTTTATTTTCCTCGGCCATCTCTCTCCTCTCCGCCGAGACTGTCAGCAGTGTCAGTCAGGCGAGCAGCAAAAGTGAATGATTTTGTGTGTGTGTATTCGTGTGTGTGTGTGTGTGTTTTCACGTGTGTGTTTGCGCTGCTGCTCTTGCTGCTGTTGCTGCTGTTGCCAGACGGCGTGGCGCCGCCCGGCCCCGTCCTGCCGTCACCTCCGTGAAGCTGCAATGCTGTCTGTCATCGCAGCAGCCGACGCCGCATGCCGCGCCCACCGCCGCCGTCGTCGCGCACTCTCACAAAATATTTTGGGAAGCTAACAAATTCATAAGCAAATTACACACCATATGAATTGTTTTATGTGATTTCGGAAACAAAGTTCCGCATAGAAGACATCGAGTGTACCGTGTAGGAAAAATACCGAAAATAATTTGGAATTTTCTGCAAAAAAAAAACATACAGCAGAATATTAGCAGCTCAAACTGTTCTCATCGCGTTGGCTAGACTGTGCGGATAGACAGTACGCAAGCAACAACGCGAGTAGAAACGAGAGATAGATAGGATATTCAGACAGACGTGAGATGAAACGAGGACAGAGAGAGAGAGAGAGAGAGAGAGAGAGAGAGAGAGAGAGAGAGAGAGAGAGAGAGAGAGAGAGAGAGACAGAGAGATACAGAGGGATCCAGCCGCACAGAGCGCCGGCTGGGTAGGCAACCCAGCGCTGGGTCTCGCGCGCACGTCCTGCGGGCTGGCCTACCCTGAACCGCGCAGGCGTTATCGGGTGCTTCAGAGAAACGGAAGGGAGGGGCCGGCAAGGGGCCGCCCCCCGCCGAGCGGCCAGCCTGCCGTCGGCCCGCCGCTTAGGGCAGGGCAGGTCCGCGTCGCCCGGCGTCGCCCGCCCTCCAGGGCGCCGCGGGGCCGGCCGCGGGGTCTCGGCGGTGGCCTCGGGGACACTCGGTCGGCTCCGGTCGCCTCCGGACGCCTCGCGACGCCCTGCGATGACCGATGTCCGGCCGGGGCGGCCGTCGGCCGCGTCACCTCCGGTCGATACTCCCGTGTATAATTCACGTCAACCTTTTTCACGTGCGTGCGCGCGGCGTGCGGCCCCGCCGCCCCAACGGCCCCACGGCCCCGCGGCCCCGCGGCCCGGGCACCGCGTACTCTGAAAAAACGGGGCGCAGGGCGCGAGGTAGCGGACGTACTTGTAGCGTAAGTGCTGGTGAATAAATAACGAGAAAACAATCGCATGCGGCGAGAGAGGGAGGGAGCGAGGAGGTGGAGGGGGGGGGGGGGGCGAGAGAGAGAGAAACAATTGGCATAAATTGTTTGTTATTGGTGTAATTTCAAAACAACTGCGGAACCACCAACAACTCACCTGTCAGGCTTGGGTTTCGAAGCTTTCTTTTAAAAGTTGTTTGAAAAACAAATTATGGTTTGATACGTGGGGTATTCACACAGCGCTGTTTGACCTATATGCCGAGAAGTGTTGCCGTGCTCCGTGCTACCCAGTTCATAAGAGTGGCCGGTGACGACGAATCTATCCACTCCCTGCACAGTACTACAGACCCAGGCCCCTAGTACACGCCGACCTACGACCCTGCGCGGGGTCCACGGCCTCCCGGGTCTCGGGCCCCGCCCAGGCAGGCCTCAAGTTCTGTAAAGAGAGATAGGAGAGACGGAACAGACCGCCCGCAGGCCGGCCGCAGCCGCAGGTAGCCGCGGCCCGCACCGCAGCCCCGCCCAGCACCCGCCCACCCGGCCGCAGGGCGCATTGTTCGGAAACATCGGCACGCTCCCTCTCTGTGGCTCGTGCGTGAGAGTGAGAGAGAAGGAAGCGTGCGCGTGCGGGAGTGTGTGTGTGTGTGTGTGAGAGAGAGAGAGAGAGAGAGAGAGAGAGAGAGAGAGAGAGAGAGAGAGAGAGAGAGAGAGAGAGAGAGAGAGAGAGAGAGAGAGAGAGAGAGAGAGAGAGAGAGAGAGAGAGAGAGAGAGAGAGAGAGAGAGAGAGAGAAGGAGGGAGAGGGGTCGCAAGCAGCCCGTATTCGTCGGCAAGGGTCACTGGGCTCGGCGGGGTGAGGTGTGGCCTCACGAGGTGTGTGGGAGCGAGTAGGACAGGTAGTTTCGGCAGGACGGTGACGGTCACTGACCTGTCAGTGATCGTTGTTTCCTGTCAGTGACATATCTTTTACAATAATCCGTGGCCTGTCAGTCACATGGCAGTGACCTGTCAGTCAGCTGCGCTCGCGTCGATACCACAGACAGGTAATTACGCATCGTGCCACGATGACGACAGAGTCCCTCCCCCGGGAGCCCCCCCCCCCCCCCCCCCCCCCCCCACCCCCTGGCCACAGCCCCCTCCATGCTCTGTTGGGGCTGAAAAGACATCTCGATTTGTGGACGGGGCACGGGACACGCAGCAAAGGCAGCATCGGTAACCACAACCGAGGCCGCCCGAGGCCGTCCGAGGCCAGGCATGCCGTCCGGAGCGCGAGAGTCGCAGCCAACCCGAGCCGACCCGAGCCGGGCCCGACCAGCAATCATAGAAATGAGCCAGCGGGTCGGATGGCTGGACGGGGGGCTTTAGACAGACCAAAGAGGCCAGCCCCGCCAGCCCCACCGGCCCCGGCCCCCGGGCCCCTCCGGCTGCCGAGGGTGTGTGCGTGTTTGTGTGTGTGGCCGCTAGATAGGTCAGAACGCCAAGGTGGGAAGTCAGTGACCGGCTAAGTGCTCACCGGCGAAATTGCTTCCAAGACGCGGCCGCGCCCGCTTCTAGACTCCCAACGCTGACGAGCGAATCGGCTGAATCATCTGAATCAGCGGGCTGCGACTAAAACTCTCCCATCATTGCGGCAGAGTTCTGGCTGTTCAACTACTCGGTTATTTTCAACTTAAAAAAAGGAAACAAAACACAGCTGTGAGTTCGTGCGTCACGGCTGCCAATAAATGTTTGCAACGTTCGGCCCACTTTCCGGCCAACTTTTCTGGCAACACCGTCGGCCGCGTGGCTTTACGGCCGGCCTATCACTCGCCGCCGCCGCTCCTGAAACAATGTGCCTCGATTTTCCTGTTTGTCGATTTGATAACGGCCGCGCCGGCCGCGCTCCTCTATTCACAGCCCGCGGTGCATTTATTTAATCCGACCAGCTGGCCGGGGCTGGCGGGGGCTGGCCGGCCGCCCCGCCCCGACACGCTCTGACCTTTCTGTCATGCCTGTAATGCCGCACTGCATAGAAGCGCCGCTCGCCGCAGCCAAGCCTTCCTTTTAAAATTACAGAAGCAATCTGTGTGACCGACCGCCTTGCGGCCGCCGCCGCCGCCGCCGCCGGGCGTAGGGGTCTGCTGCCTGCCCGCCTGATGGGCTGCCTGGCTGGCGGGCTGGCTGGCGGGCTGGCGGGCTGGCTGGCGGGCTGGCTGGCCGCCTGGAGGCGCGGCGCACGGCCCGCCTCGCACTCCCTCGCGCTTCCGCTGCCTCGCTCCTTCCGCTGAGCTGCGGTGGTGGTGGCGGCGGCGGCGAGGCGGCCGGAACACCGGGAAAGAAGAACACTCGGTAATGTGAGGTACACAGCCGCTCGCCTGCCCTTTACTCGCCATGTTTTAATTTCCATCATAGGTCTCTCCCCATTCCAGCCGCATCCCATTTTAATCTGGAAAATATTCACTCGAGGGGCGAATAAATTCACCGCACGGTTAGCTCGTTACGTAAAGACGGTGAGCGAGGACCGTTGTCATTATGGTGTAAATAAAAAACACAGGCTGCCTGGCTCCGTCTATTTTTTGAACTATCCTTCCTCCTCGGCCGTCCTCCAATGTCATGTTCACTCCCCCCTCCCCTCCTCCTCCCCTCCCCTCCTCCTCCCCTCCCCTCCTCCTCCTCCTCCCCTCCCCTCCTCCTCCTCTCCCCTCCTCCTCCCCTCCCCTCCTCCCCCTGCACCTTATTACTCGTGTTATTTGCGTCTTCCTGTGGAGTAACAACGCTGCTTCTCATTTTGCAGGGTGGCCGAGGGCGGAACAGTGACACACCGGTATGGAGAAGGAGGGCTGGCGTCGTGAGTCTTTTCTCTTTCCGTCTCTCTTCCTCCCCCCCCCCCCCCACCCCTTCATCTCTCTCTCTCTCTCTCTCTCTCTCTCTCTCTCTCTCTCTCTCTCTCTCCCCGCCTCTTCCCGGTACATATCTAGGCTCTCGTTGGCGCTATCACCGCGCGCTCCCGCCAAGTTTATGCTTGCTTTGGGGCTTATGAAGTGCGTCGTCAAACGCAAGCGCAGTCTCTCTCTCTTCTCTTTCCCTCTATCTCTCTCTCCGTCTCTGTCTTGGCGCGCGCCACGCCACGCTGCCATTTGCGCCGTCAAGTCCACCTCCCGTGCCACCCGCTACTCATTTGCGTACATACTCGCCCCTCACGCACGCGCGCGGCTCGGCAGGTTCTGTCAACCCACTTGGTTGGGCCCCTGCGGAGACACGAGTGCGACACTGGTATCATGAGGAGGAAACTCGAGGAATTCTGTGACACGAAACGACAGTGAATATCGTCACGTCTCAATAAAGCTAAATGAACGAAGAAGGTACAAATTTCTATCTGATTGGGGAAAAATGCTTTCTCTTAACTTTCTTAAAATGTACCTAAAGGGAGGGTTTTGCGATGAAACTTCAATTTGAACTACAGTACCAAAACTGTAGTTACACAAACTGAAGTTTCACTGCAGGTGTATTCAACGTAGTTGACGCGGGAAACTGTAGTTTTGCCTTAATTATCTAGGTCTTTTCTGCATTGAAACTGTAGTTTTTGTACAGAAAACTTCAATGAACTCAAAACGTTCTTTACAAAATCTACAGTAAACTGTAGGGTCCAGCTGGATATCCTTTCTCACGGGACGTAGACCATTCCCAAGTCAAAGGAGTGTGGTAAAGTGACATTTTTACAGTGCTTAGTCCACGAAACACGTAATATGCTAACGGGCTCGCGTATTGTTTATTGCCTCTCGATAGACGGGGCTGGCGAGGATTTTTTCATTTCAGGAGGAGTGAGGAAGGGGGGGGGGGGCGGCGTGCATGAAAGTGCTCCACAAATAGTGCACCTGCTGTATTGATTGGCAACAGTGCGTTTACGGCCGTTCGCGCTGCTTCGCTGGGATCCGGGTGAGGGTGCTTTGTGACTCCTCGTGCAAAGCCATCCGAATTGACACACCCATCACCCAATCGATGTTTACTGTTTTACGTTTTCTTTTCTTTTGTATGTTTTTTGATTTTTTTTCTATGACTATTTTTTGATTGTTCGGGGCGTGGGTTGGGGTGTTGGGGCCGGTTGTCGCTCGTGTGGCACCCATAAATCGATGTGCATGTCCGACATGAGCCCAGCTGACCGGCCCCGCCAACCCCGCCGGCCCCGCCCCGCTGGGTCCTTGCCCTCCCCGTGCGCTGCCGGTGGCCGGTGCCGCCAGGGGAGGCCCGGCCAGCCCCCAGCCGGCCTGGCGCCTCGTCGTGAAGCCCCACACAACACTTCCCACCTCGTCGCCGCCCCCTCCCCCGCTTCTCCCCCCCCCCCCCCCCCCCCGCACCCAAGCCCTCTCCGTTGCGCTCTGATCCTCGCCGTTATCCCTCTGAATGCGGCCGGGCTCCGCAACGCGTGCGGCCTGGCCTGGCTGAGAGGCCGCCGGGCCGCGGGAGCCGCGCGGCATCACCAGGCTGCTCCTGCCAGCTCGGGCCGCTCGCAAAGACCGCCGCCGGCCTGGCCAGGCGCGGATCCAGGGGGGAGGGGGGACGCACAATTGCCCCCTCTCCTCCCTTTCGGCCATTAACACACCCTCATTTCTGTATGCTTGACTTAGTCGTTCTGGAGGAAACCTCTCGCATATGATTGATACAAGAATCTCCTCAAACACGGGTTTCGAGCAATACTTGAGCCAAGTAATAAGCAGGAAGCATGTATTTGGGACAGTACTTGTAACAAGCAAGAATTGCCAAGAAAAGCCAATTTTGTTTCACCGAAGAATTCAGAATTGAGGGTGTAGCCGCCCGAAAACGTAGGCAACCAGCAACACCTTCCGCTTGATGATAGGAAAAAAGCGGCACATTCTCCCCCCCCCCCTCTCCCCTTTAACCCGCTCCTGGATCCGCCCCTGGTCCTGGCGGACGTTCGCCGACAGCGGGCGGAAAGAAGAGCCAGGAGCTCGGCGGGCGGGCCGCGGGCCGCGGGCCTGTCTCCTCCCGTGCGAGGCGAGCTCCTCCCGGACGGCAGGGATTTCGAAACTTGGGCCGGAATCCAATAATCAACTTGTGCAGCCTTAGCCGAGCCGCGCTCGTGCCGGGCTGGCTCTGGGCGGGCTCTGGGCTGGCCCTTGGCTGGTGCCCGGCTGGGGCCGTGCTGGTCTGGGCCGCCCGGTGCGGCGCATATGACGGACTCGGCCGCGTACCTGCAAAGACGGACCCCTGCCGTTGGTTCGCCCCCCTGAAAATGGTTTTATGTCATCATTCGGGTCGTTTGGCGTATACCCGGTCCATAAACAAGGCCGAAAGTGCGCGCAAAGTACCCTCCGCTTGGACGGGCCGCGCCTCCCGCCGCGCCGCCGGGGGCCCCGCCGGGGGAGGCAGCAGGGAAACGAGCGATGACTCACAGAATTAGGCGAGGCGGTCGTGGCGATTGCCTCGTAAAGAGGGGATCGATGGAAACAGTTTAGTACGGCGACATGTGACGGACGCCGCCGCGGCCCACGCGCCGCGCTGCCGTGCGGCACCGGCGCCACGTGCCGGCTGAAAAGTGTGCACTTAATACACGGAGCGCGATCCCGCCGCCATTCCCCATTTTTTCCGCCGTTTGATCTGCTGGCTTTTCTCTGAAATGACGTCATTGATGAAAGCAATCACCTCTCCCCTCCCCATCTGCGCGCGTTCCATCGCATCGACGACTTCTGCTGATTCTCGCTAAATATCGCCACGGCGAAGGCGGACTCTATCGCGACTCCTGGCAGCCGACGCGGCGCGGCGCTGGGCCCACCGTGAAAGGCAAAGGCCCGGCGGTGTCCGTAACCTCATTCATTATGGGGGGAGCGCTCAAAACTCCTGCCACGGATACCCTCTCCCCGTGCCGTGCCCTGATTCCCTCTCTCTTTCTCTCTCTCCCTCTCTTTCTCTCTCTTTTTCTCTCCCTCATCTCTCTCTCTTTTCTTTCTCTCTCCCCCTCTCTCTGTCACCCGCCCGCAATCCTTCTCCCGCTCTCTTTTGTGGCTCCTTATCCCACGGCGCTGCTCCGGGGTTCCGCCCCTCCGTCCCCCCCCCCCCCCAACTCCTCCCACCCCTCCTGCCCGATCTCCAGCCCTTATTTCTTCCCTTCTGCTAGTTGCTTTAGGAAGAGACAGAGAGACAGGCTGCTCCTCGGCGCACCAATTTTCTGTGAGCAGCCGTATGTACCGTCCGTATGCACCCTCGTGCCGCCCTGTGTGCCATATACATATCAAAGCAGCGCTCCTGGCAGGTCCACCCGGCTCGCACGGCCCTTTCCTCTTACTCCCCTCGTGCCCCCTTCTCCCCCCAGTATCACTCCCTCGCATTGCACGACGTCTGCCTCCTAGTCTACATTCGAACGAAAACTTGCGCGACATGGTGACCATATATGGTACTTTGTGCAGTACGACGCATGAATGTGAGCCGATAATACTCTCATGTAATTAACCTTCTAGACGAAATTGAGATCAAAATGCTCTCCTTTCGCGCGAGCAATGTTCGGGCTACTCGGTGTGTGCCCACCAGCACCGGTGCCGACCCGGACAGCCCCCCCCCCCTCCCCCCCTCCACCTCTTCCTCCCCTCCCCCCTGGCCGCCGCCGGCGTCCCCGGGAGACCCCCACCTCACCCCTCACACGCACATATGGGAAGGGGAGAGGACGGCAGCTCTAAAAGGCTTTTGTTTGCGGGAACATGTTTTATTGATGAGTCGGTTTATAATCTGACCTGTCGAGGTCCCTCCCCGATCCTTTGGTTTGATTCGTTTGATATTTCGTCTCCTCCTCGCCTCCTACAGTACGAAAAACCAAAAGAAAAGGAAACAAAATGGCTTATACTGTACGAAGCAGAGCGTTCTCAAAAGTATATTTTGCGTAGCTCACTCATACTATTTTCGGTTGGCGTGTTTTTAAAATTCGAGGACCGATCAGCATGACCACCATGAAGCCGCATCAAATTATTCACGGTGTCATTTTCGCGAAGCCGCGTTTAAGCCAACGAGTCGTGTATTCAAACTCGCCTGCGTCGCGGCAGCGGCGCCAACTCGCTCACTGCCCCCCCCCCCCCATCCCAACTCATACCGCACCACCTTTTTGCACGCTCCACGGCCCCCTGGCGGCACAAACTTCTCCCACGGTCCAGCTCGGGAGGAGGGGGGGGGGGGGGTCAGAAGAGGGGGCGGGAGTCTGCTGCAGGCGGCTGCAGGCCGCAGGCGCCGCCGGGGCCGACGAACGGCACGTCGTGCAAGCGGACACCGTTTCGTGGGTCACATGCGCCACACAGGCGGAGCCCAGCGCGGAGCTTTGCGAGAGCTGAGCTCTGTGGAGCCCAGTGGGAGACCAGTGGGAGACCAGTGGGAGACCAGTGGGAGACCAGTGGGAGTGGGAGACCAGTGGGAGACCAGTGGGAGACCAGTGGGAGACCAGTGGGAGACCAGTGGGAGACCAGTGGGAGACCAGCGGGAGACCAGTGGGAGACCAGTGGGAGACCAGTGGGAGACCAGGAGGAGACCAGTGGGAGACCAGTAGGAGACCAGTGGGAGACCAGTGGGAGCCCAGTGTGAGACCAGCGGGAGACCAGTGGGAGACCAGTGGGAGACCAGTGGAGCCCAGTGTGAGCCTAGTGGGAGCCCAGCGGGAGCCCAGCGGGAGCCCAGCGGGAGCCCAGCGGGAGCCCAGTGGGAGCCCAGTGGGAGCCCAGTGTAGCCCAGCGTAGCCCGGCGCAGAGCGGCGTTCGACGAGATAACATTGTTACAAGGGGACGGGGCAAGGCGTCGTGGGAGCGGCGCTGTGGCGGCGCCGGCATGACCAGGCCAGCCGCTGTGGGGCCGGGCACCGCTGACAGGAATTTAACCACCACCACAACAACTCAAACACAGTCATTTTTCGCGCCATTTCGCGCTATGAAGATACGGAAAGAGAAATGTGAGAAGGTGGGGTCACTCTCTGCGGCAGTTCCTGAACGAAAAAGGATCGCAGTCAGGCGCGAAAACCATTTGAAATTCAAACCAGCAGACGGCCGAACGAGTGCGGCACAAGCGGAGGGGGGAAGTGTGGGGGTTCATTACTGGCTGAGAACCTCTCTCATCCTACCTCTCTCTCATTCTCTTTCTCTCTTTCTCTCTCTCTCTGTCTCGCACACACGCGCACACCGATGACGTCACGCGGTCACTGACCATGCCTTCCAATCTGGGTCACAACGCAAGCCCCTTTCACAGCGTACGATGCGCCCGCTGCCCCGCGGGGATACGGGAGGTCGTACACTGCGCCATACTGCCTATAGGAGGCGGTGCGTCGGGAGCGCGGCCGGGACGTGCCGATAGCAAAACTTATCGCTATCGCCACTTCATTTACGCCATGTCCGCTACCCACGAGAAGAAAAATCATCGGTACCGTTGCAAATAATCTTAATGTTTAGCTCTCAGACCGGCAGTAAATTTCGTTGTCCAGACACAACAGTGTAAACGTCTTACAAATAATTTATTATTGAATATCTCCGCATAAGACTCCTTGAGTGAACAAAATATACGTCAAATTACGTCGTATCGGGCACTAAATTATTTCATTGTTATTGCTCTTGCCACTTTGCATTTGGACTGAGCAACGTTTTTATGACGGGACTCGGAAGTCGACCGCACACAAATTCAGTTCAGAAAAGCGCAATAGATACCTCTTAAAATCAATCGGATAAGTTAATTGATGCAGCCGTGCGCCAATAAATTTCCTTCACGTTCCCCACCCTAAAACCATACCTGCCTTCTTCCTGTCTTTCTCTCTGAAGCTCCGCGCCACTCTGACGCAATTGCCGCGCTGCTAACACGCTTTCCTCCCCCGCGCCCCCCCCCCTCTCTCTCTTTCTCTCTGTCTCTCTCTCTCTCTCTCTCTCTCTCTCCACTGTGCACCTCTTTCTCGCTCACCCGCTCTCACTGTCTCACTCGCTCCCTTTGCCTGTACCAACATCCATCTTCGGTCCGCGCCGGGGCCGCCACTCCTCCGCCTTTGACGTCGACGACTTGTGTCATCACCGGAAAAATCCCGCGGCGCTTTCTCTCTCGACCCTTCCGCCGTCGTGGACGCGGCGCGGATAGAAGGGGAAGGCGAACCATAAACGGTTTTGCAGCAGCGCGATGATAAAATTGGAGGGGGGGGGGGGGGACCCCTGGGGGCCTTTGGGCTTGTTCTGGGGGCGTCACGTTTTAGTCGCGTCTGGTTCGGTCCACACCCCGGCCGTATCTGATAGTGTTGTTGTGCCGCCTGTGTGTCGCCGGCCGGGGTCGAGCAGGAGAAGCTCGGCGGCAGCCACAGCGTGTGAAGTTCTCCTCTCTCTCTCTCTCTCTCGTTCTCTCTCTCTCTCTCTCTCTCTCTCTCTCGCTCTCTCTCTCTCTCTCTCTCTCACTCTCTCTCTCTCTCTATCTCTCTCTCTCCCTGCACAGAAAACATGAACATGGTAGTGCACAGATTTGAACATATATTATAATGCACAATATTGTACATTTCAACGCACAAAATTTATGCATTTGCAATGCACAATAATCGTTCACCGTGCGCACATTGAGCATTACATTGTGCAATTTAGAAAATATTGTACATTACTATGTACCAGCATACACATTTTAATGTACAACATTTCACGTACGCTCAGGTCTGTACATTGCAGTGTACAAAATTGCACAAATTTGTATATTGACATTTAGTGTGCCTCTGTCTCTCCAGTCGCTCCCACCACCTCTCGCTCTCCTTCTCCCTCGCTCTCTCTCTCTCTCTCTCTCTCTCTCTCTCGCTCTCCCTCTACCCCCGCCGCCACCTCGCCCCCCTCCTCGTGGCGGCCGCCTCGCACCCCTCGGCGGCGGCCGCTCCGGAGCGCCTGCGGTCCGGAGGGTAGGCACCGCGCCGGACACGCGTGCCCGCCCGGTGGCCTACCCTGCGTCTCGCGGGCGCTCCGTGAGGCCTGGCGGGCGCCGGCAGGCCTTTGTGCCGGGCCTCCTGCACGTACAGCCGGCCGGCCGCACCGCACGCCGCCGCACCTTTTGCCCCTCACCGCCACGGCCTCACCGCCGGCCGACCGCCACGACGTTCGTTACTCTGTCTCTGTCGCACTCTTGGGGTTATTCTCCGAGAGAGAGAGAGAGAGAGAGAGAGAGAGAGGGGGGGGGGGGGGAGAGAGGGAGGGAAGGTGCGATAAGGCAATGTTCGGATGGCGCTGCTGCCACCGCAGGCCGGCCTAGGCTAAATGTCGTGGCCTAGGCCGCCGGCGACGGCTACCCGGTCATACGGTGTGGCACATACGTACTACATGTACTGCAGTACGACCGGCCGGCCAGTGGATTCTTTATCCAACACACGCAAAAATCAAATCTGTGCCCTTCTTTTTCCCAGCGTCCTGTCATGACTACCGGGAACGCCTCCAGCCCGGCAGGCGGCGCCGACCTTATGGAGGTTACGGTTTACCGAATTATTATGGGGTATTATAAGTACGTGATGACGATTCCCACGTCCTCCACTGGCACCACTGGGACCTGTGGGACCTGTGGGACCTGCAGCCAGGCGCCCGTACACTCACACATACACACACTTACTGTCGCATACACACACACTCTCACACACAAACATGCTGTGAATCATACAGCGGCCGTAGCCTTTTGCATATAAGGCGCAGCGTGTGCGACAGTCATCAGTATTGCGCGCCACGGCCGGGGGCGTCCAGGTGGCCCGACCGTATATACCCGGTGACGGCCCCGTCACGTCCTCGGCCACGTCCTCCGGCACGTCCTCGGCCACGTCCTCCAGCACGTCCTCCGGCACGTCCTCCGGCACGTCCTCCGGCACGTCCTCCGGCACGGCCTCCGGCACGGCCTCCGCGCACGGCAAAGAAAACACCATGTTTAGAAGGATAGTATCATGTAGAGAAGAGCCACCGTTTACAGCACGTCCTCTGGCGCGTCCTCCGAAACGCCATTTCCGGCACGCCCTCCAGCTTGGTCTCCTGCATGTCCTCCGGCACGGTTTCTGGCACGTCCTCCGGCATGGCCTCCAGCGTGGTTCTCGGCACGGTCTCCGGGGCGGCTTGCGGCACGTCCTCCCCTGCGGCACGGTTTTCGACGCATCCTCCGGCACGTCCTCCGGTACGGCCTGCTGTTCACTGCCGCCCCGCTGCGGCCTCCGGCTAATGAATTGCTCACTCTGTGGCTTTATGGCCGACGACGTGCATTATTAATGTCGTGGCGTGTCGTGGCCCGCGGCTGTCTGTGCGTGCCGCCGCTGCTGCCCCCGCTACTACCACCGCTGCTACCGCCGCACGCCGCCGAACCCTTCCGCAGGGTGGACAGCGGCAGCAGCAGCGGCAGCAGCCTGCCTCTGCCTCTGTCGTCTATTTCTAATCTACGCACGCACCCCTCATACGACGCTCAGTTTTCTTCCACCGGGCCAGAAATAGGGCACACACACACACACACACACACACACCACCACCACCACCTCCACCACACACGCACGCAAGAGTCCCGCACGCGGCCTGAATGGAGTTCGAAGCTTTGACATCCTCCCACGCAGCTCGCTAATGTATCCGAATCCCACTACGATTATCAAGTTCGATATGAAACACAAAAAATGCCACGTTAATGGCGTAGCTACCCGAAAAAAAGCATCGTTATTAATAAATTTGTACAAAAACAACACCGAAACTTTTTTCAAAAAATTTAATGTAGGTTCGAAGAAAATGTAGGTGGCGCTAAATATCCAGCTGAGGCACCAGTGCAGCTTCGCGGCGCGTGGCGCCTTAGATTTCCCCTGGCTGCCCCTTCCGCGGCTGTGTAATTGTGTCCAGCGGGGCCGCCGCGTGCGCCTGTGTTAGTGCATGCAATGTGTGTGTGTGTGCGTGTGTGTGTGTGTGTGTCCGGTGGGAGCGCACGGTGTCCACGGGCGGCGAGGCTTCGGCCGCCACTCTTGGGCCCCCGCGGTAAGTGAACTGCAGCATGCGAGACGCCGCCGGTGCCTCTGGTGGGCGCGGCGCGGCGCCGTGCTGCGTGAGGACGGCTGCGTAGCGCAACGCAACGCAGCCGTCCTCCTCACTCCAACCCCCGGCCTCCCTCTCCATCTCTCTCTCTCTCTCTCTCTCTCTCTCTCTCTCTCTCTCTCTTTCCCGACTCTTTCTCTCTCTCTTTCCCGCCTCTCTCTCCCTCTCTCTCTCTCTCTCTCTCTCTCTCCTTCTCTCCCCCCCCCCCCACACACAGACACAGTCGCACACTCTCTGACTCACCCGTCCTTGTCGCCCTCCCTTTGTGGTTAGACTGGGGAATGCCAAAGGGGACAGGAGCCGGGAGCGGTAACATTGCAGCGGGCTGACGGGCCGTGGGGACGACGGTCCTCGACACGCCGGCAGAGACATGAGAGCGACAGAGACGGACAAAGAGGGGAGGGGGGGGGGATAAAATGCAAAGGGAAAAAGGAGGGAGAACAGAGGGGGGGGGGGGAGGGCCGGCGTGCAGAACGTCCCGGGACTAGTGCGGTCAATTAGTCTGTTCCCGGGACTTCGTTTCGACAGTCTCCGCGTGCCTGCCGAGTCCGAGATATGCGCAGTTTGCAAAACGACCGTATACTTTTTTTTGCATCAAAAAAGAAATAAATAAATTTGCGTAGCGACGTGGTGGAGGCAAGTTTGAGTGACTAGTTATTGTGCAGGTGATTACTCCTCCCTTGGAATCGGTGCGGTGAGTTGGCCGCGCCGCGGGGAGGCGGGGGAAGGTGTTTGTGAGCGGGCAGTGAGGAGGTTGGGGGGGGGGGGGGGGCTCGCCAAACAAGGCGGCGTGGAGGGGTGTGTTTATCATTTCACCGCATGGGCGTGCTGTCCCTGGCTGCCCCGTACGGCCGCGCGCGCCGCGCCCCGCGGGCCTCGGCGGCGCCACCTGGTGGCGGCAGGCGGCAGCGCGCCAAGGCGATACCCCGCGTGCGCGACCCACCCCAAACCCCTATCCCGTGTGGATCGTCGCTACCCCCCGCGGGCGGCGGGCGGAGCGGATGTATCCGAGGGAGGACTCGTCCCTCCGCCACATGAATTACATAATAAACGCCGTCGCCGTGGCTGATGCGCCTTCGGCGGAGTGGCCGGCGGTCGATACCCCGCGTCGCTCGTCCGTCGGTTCAGCCCGGCCGGCCATACCCGATGCACAGACGCCTGAGCTATTGCCGGGGACGATCGCAATCGGTCGATGATTACAGTAACCGGGCTACGACTGATCTCAATTTAAACGACATGCGATCCATCTACGTATTTGAATTGATCAATCGTACAAGATTGCGGTTAAAAACCGTTCGGCGAGTGACATCGTGGACTTGAGGAAACCAGTGCTTTACTGAAACGTGTCACTTGCAAGACTGATACGTATGGACATATATATAGGCACATATGCCTCATACGGTTTTTTTTTGTTGACAAAATCAACTTGAGTAACCTTAAGCCGCTTTCGCTTCCTATATATTTTGGAGATATTTCAATGTTTTTTTTTTTGTTAGCTACCGGACCGTAGCGGACACCGATCACTGGTAATCCAGGAACGTGACATCAGTCTCCAACGAGTGCGGCAAGCGTCGCCGAATGTGGTACCAACATATTCACTTAGAGGTGGCCTCTAAGAAGAGCGTCCGATTCACGCTACCGAATGTGACACTGTGTCGTATTCGTTTGGGGTGTCACATTCCTGGGCTACCAGCACCTCGTGGCAGCATAATGTCCTCTACATGATGCTGTGTGTTGCCGCAGGCGGCGGGGCCCCAGACGGGGCGGCGGGGCCTGGGCCTCGGGCGGGGCCCCAGGCGGGGCGGTGACGGGGGTGGCGCCCTGTGACGCGTGGCATGGACTCCCGCCCGCATGCCTAGTATGCTCCAGTGGGTGCAGCTGCTCCTACTGACGGCCGTCTCCTTGGTTGGTGAGTACCTGCTCCACACGGTCATGTTGCTGATGCCGCACATGCGGCTGCTGACGCGCCCGGTCGCCGGCGTCCTCACCGACTCACCCCCCTCCGCCGCAGGGTGCATGCCCAGGGGCGGGGCCGGGCCCGCGGACGGCGCCCCCTCCAACATCACCGTCATGTTCCTGAGCCACACCTCCGTCCACGTCAACTGGTCCGTCAACATGGAGAACGTGGAGAAGTACGACGTGACCTACAAGCCCACCGATGCCAGGTGAGGGGTGCCGTCGCGCGTTCAAGTCTCCCCCTGGCGGCGCGGCGGCGTTGCCGTCGTTCCTCCTGCAGCTGCTGCGTCTGCCGCACCTCCGTCTCCATCTGTCTGTCCCTATGTGCCTGTCTTTCTGTGCCTCTCTGTCTGTTGCTCTCTCTCTCTCTCTCTCTCTCTCGCGTGCGCTCTGTCTCTCTCGGCACTTCCTCACCGTGCCGCTCTGTTCACAGCTTCAAGGTGGTCATCGTGGTGGCGGGAAACTCCGAGTCCGTGGTCCTGGACCAGCTGCTGCCGGACACGCAGTACCAGATGTGGGTCCAAGCCTTCCGCGCGGGCAGGAGGTTCCGCTCGCGCCAGATCGTATTCCGCACGCTGGGTGAGTAGGCGGCGCGATGCAGTAGTGCGAGGGAGAGACAAGATGACGCCCGGTGTTGCAAGAGAGATGCTGCTCGACCGGGGATGCGCCTGGCCGCGGGCCTCCCACTTGCACGAGGCGTCCCGTCCCTCGCAGGCAGACCACCACCGGGCTCGGCGTGGCTCTACCCCCGGCGGCTCTAGCGGCCCCTGGCGCCGCGGCCATAACGGTCGGTGCAGCTCATGCCGTGTGCGCCCACGCGGCCGTCTTCCCACACATGTCTGGGCGGCGCCACGTGCCGGCCACGCGACGCCCGCGCGTGCCACGTCACGTTCACGTCACGCCGAATCGAGCGCCGCGCCGGGCGTGTGACGTCACCGTGTCACGCACCGGACTGGACCCCCCCCCCCCCCCCCGATAATAATTCCCCCCTCCTTGCCCACCACTCCAATAATTTCTGTCCCTCCGCGGTTCCTCAGCCCCTCCGCCCCTCCTCGCTCCCCCTCTCCCCCTTTCCCTCTCTTGCTCTCACTCGCACCTCCAGGAGCGTCGCGGGCTGCCCTTGAACCTTCGACCGTCACTGACATCAAACTTTTACGTGAGTCGACGCCCGGCCCGGCCCGCGGCGGTCCGCGGCTCCCACCGACCCCCCGCGGCGGCGAGGGTGCCGTCCTGCCAGCCGCGCCGCGGAGCAGATATGGGCTTCACCGGTGATTCTATAGCTTTGCACTTGCGTCCACCGTGCGGCCCACTGCCCGGCACGAGGCTTGTGGGGTGTGTGTGGCGGGGAGGGCCGAGGGAGGGGCAGCGAATGGCCGCGAGGGGCTAGGAGGGGCCAGGAGGGGCCAGGAGGGGCCGTCGCTGACCGTCAGGCCGCCCGGCCACGGCTGTGTCTACGGTTCGCCACACTGGTCGCCCGCGCGGTGCGGGGCGGGGTGGAGGGGGCGAGTGGCAAGGGGTGAGCCCCCGCAGCCCCCGCCGGTCCGCCTCCGCAGACCCCGCCCCGCGGGGCGTCGCACGCCGGACCCCGGTCAGTACGACATGACAACCGGCGCCCCGCGGCCGCGGCCGCCTTACCCCGCGACTGCCGCGACGCAGCAGGCCCCCGCTGCCCCGGTGCAGACCCTGGCACCGACCCGAGCCTCGTTCAAGGCGCCGGCCGCCGCGGCCGCCACGCCGCCGCCCGCGTTCCGGCATGCCTCCATGCACACCGGTGAAGTGGCGAGAGGATTTAAGACGCCGCGAGGGTCCCCGGCGTCTCCGGGACTGCCAGCGCCGCCGGCGCCGAGAGGTGGGCAGTCTCCTGTTCCGACCGCGGCGCCGACGCGGCCCGAGAGCACGGCGCCCCCGAAAGGAGCCGCGGAGCACGCCGACGATGACGTCGTGGAGCACGTGCCCGGGGACCACCGCGTCACGCCCCGGGCACCGGGCTCCGCGGCCTCGCGCGCCGCAAAAAAAAATCCATATTAACCATGCTGGCCCCGTCGGACGCGTGGCCGGGGGTGTTAGGCAGGGCGAGTGGTTTGTGTCGCCATCGCCTCCGCTTAGTGCGATAAACCGTTTCGGGCGGCCGTGTGGGAGTGCTACCCTGGGGACCGCGGACTGTGAAGCTCTCAGCCGTCTGGCGGCAGTTCGGTCCGCCCCACGGAGCCGCCTCGGCTTTGTGTGTCCTCTTTCTATACTCGTCTCGCCGGCTGTATCGTCACCAAATCCAGGCAGCCAGGCAGATGTTGTGAATATAATTAAAACCATCGGCACTCAAAAATTATGAAGATTAACCAGCCGGGGCGCACCCGGGGCGCAGCCAGGGCACAGCCAGGGCGCATCACAGCGTCTGCCTCGAAAGGTGTGTGAGAAACGTGCGGCCCAAGGTTTAGGGGTCGCCGGGGCCTTATAGTTTAACATGGGAACTCCCTGGGCCGAAATCCTTCGGCCATTTCTGCAAATTTGGTGGTACAGGGTTTCTGAGTATCGCACTGTGATTCTCTATCAAAAACGCTTTTCAGATTTTGAATATCTTATCTAGTTTAAAAGTTAATTTTTTGGTAATTTCTTAAAATTACGTAAAATTACTCTAGATAAGATATTCGCGTTTTGGATAGAGAATCACAGTGCAATTAAAATGAGTTGCTCAGAAACCCTGACTGGCCGAAGGATTTCGAAAAGTCCAATTCCTCTTACGGGAGTTCCCATGTTAAACTATAAGGCCCCGTCGCGACCCCTAAACCTTGCCCGATCTTGCCGAAAAAAATTCACGGGGGTTTCTCATCATTTGTCACCTATCCAGAGGGTAAGAGTCGAACATTTCGAGTTCCGTTGAAATTTGGGACACCCTACCCTGAGGCCACCGCTACCCACCCAGAGAAATTTTGAATTAATTTTACTCATATCTTGGAATATGCCCCCACCCCCTCCAAAATTAAGGCTTTTGTTCGGGAGGGTTGAAATTTGCTAAGCGACAGGCTAGATGCCTCGGAAAGCCATGCGGGGATATAGGAACCTTTTTCGTACGATTTTTGTTTTCCAGTTATGGTTTCATCAATTTAGAGGATCAATCTTGTTCTTTGTGGCCGTGCTGGTGGACGATTTCAAAAAAATCTGTTTGAATTTAGCATATTAGAGATTCTTGCCGTCAGTTTCACAGCTTGCGCGTTTAGAACAATGCTTGAATCAAACATCGAGCTAAATGCGTAAGCTTGATTCAAGAAACTGACGGCGAGAATCTCAAATATGCTAAATTCAAACAGATTTTTTTTTGAGTATGAAGAGCACACCTCGAAGGGTGGTCTGAAACGTGGTCTGGATGTCGTCCACCGTTCAGACTACATTCACACCGTTCCTACCCCTCGAGGTTTTTACCCGGGGATGCCAGCACGTCCCCTTCCATTTAGGCCATGCAATGCAGCGTCTTGGCCGCAATAGCTGGTAACCTCCCTCCCTTCCCTTCTCTTTTTACGATGACCACCATCAGTTTACATAATTTTTCGCGAAAGTTGAAATACTGTTAAAAATGAAATAGTAAACCAGAGGTGCTATTGAAAATCGGAAAAGCGCAGTGGAAAGAGGAGAAGCGCCATTGTGCAGCTCCGTACCTCGATCGGCCTCAATGTTATTCGCGTTTGAATGTTTAATGGGCATTTTAGCATTACGGGGGGACAGGGCGCCGGTAATAAAATCGACTGGCGTTACCCCTAATGAGCCGAAAAAAATCCTGATGGTGTAGGAACATGTTGCAGACTATGTCACATGCCCAGATCCATACCAGTGCATAGTACGGTATGAGAAATACGCACCGCGTCTACACTGGTTTTTAGGAACAGGTCCTGGCTGGACCGTGAGATATCATTTTAAAAATCATTACCGGGTTGGCCTTACGCGAAAATCCCGACATGCCATAACAGATTCGAAAATATGTCGGGAATGATACCCCCTAGTATCACAGCCAGGCCAGCCACACGGCAGCCCGCCTCGGCCGTACAGTGGTAGGAAGTGTTTACGAAACCTGTTCGTCTTGTATCTCTCTATCTCTCTCATACACATGCTCAATACGCAGGCGACGGAGACAAAAGACGATCCTTTTCTGTCGCGGTAACGCAGGTAGCCGGCACGGGCTGCCATTCAGATCCCCAGTCCGGAGAAGGGGGGCGGCGGAGGTTTGGTGCGTGGGCGAGGAAGACAGGCGGGGAGCACTAGGCAGCTGCGGAGCGGCGGGGTGCGATGGGGCTACGCACTGCGGGACACGCTCGGCTCGTAAGCCAATGACAGGGTACTGCTCAACATTTCACAACTTGGCTCAGCGGCGGACGAAGAGTGTACGCAGAACACTACAGTAGGAGACCCACAGAGGAAAACGCCTGGGGTCCCTTTCCCCCGCGTTGATCTTCCTACAGCGCGGTCCCCCTCATCTCCATTTCACCAATCACTCCCTTGCGTTACTGCTCGAGCGGGGCAGCCGCTGGTCCTGCGGCACCTAGCCCAAATCGAACCATTCTTTGGATCCGCTACGGGTCCTCCCAGATCGCCCGTCTTTTTGAATTGTGCACCGACAATCTCACGAATTACTGCGATACCTGAGATCTCATTCGAAAGAGGAGAGTTGAAACTGTGGCCAAAATTCTCACTTGGATTCGAGCGGCAAGTTATCGCTCATTCGGCAGGGAGCCGGACCGGCTGGCCACCGCCACCGCTAACATCGCGTGTACGACTCGCTGTGATTTCGCGAAGCCCATTCCGAGTGTTCGCGAGTGTATGTTTAGGCCTTACAACAATTTTAAGAATTTTTACGAACATTTTGCGTCGATATAAGAGGCTACTTTAGTATTTGGGGATACGTAGCCGACTTAGGTTAGAGGCCCCGTAAGACGACGTGAAGACTGCCGGTCCGGCACGACCACTTTTGCTCAGGTAAGTGTTTTCACGGGGTGATTCGACATCGTCGACGTCGTTTTTTTATACGAAATCCGGTTAGGTTCCCTCCTCGAAATTCCGGATTTCGTATAAAAAAAACGACGCGGCTCGCAAATTCGGGTCGGCATGCGCGAAATCATGTCGAATCACCCCGTGAAAACACACCTGAGCAAAAGTGGTCGTGCCGGACCGGCAGTCTTCACGTCGTCTTACGGGGCCTTTAACCTAAGTCGGCTACGTATCCCCAAATACTAAAGTAGCCTCTTATATCGACGCAAAATGTTCGTAAAAATTCTTAAAATTGTTGTAAGGCCTAAACATACACTTGCGAACACTCGGAATGGGCTAAATCGCGAAATCGCGGCGAGTCGTACACGCGATGTTAGCGGTGGCGGTGGCCAGCCGGTCCGCTGCCGAATGAGCGATAACTCGCTGCCGCTCGAATGAGTGGCGGCAAGTGGCAACTTTTTTGAATTTTGGCCACAGTTTCAACTCTCCTCTTTCGAATGAGACCACTCTCAGGTCGAAAATCGCAGTAATTCGTGAGATATGTCGGTGCACAATTCAAAAAGCGGCAGAATCGGGCGATCTGGGAGGACCCGTAGCGGATCCATAAGTCCTAGTCTCATGGTCGAACGCTACGAGACTGATGCCGAAGAGGGACTGAGGGCAGCGCGGCGATGAGTGCGACAGAGACACCCGTATGTCGGGAAGTGCGCATTGTCGTTAGGCGGTCTTCTTCATTTCGTTTTCCAGTGCAGACGCGCCTACGAGCACGCACAGTCCAGTCGACAGGCCGCATCAGCGTGCCGGCGTGAAGCTGTGTGCTGGCCGCGTAGGTTTGGTGCCGATCCAGCCGGAGAGCCGAGAACGAGCCGAGGCGGCTCCGTGCGGCGGGGCCGAACGCCGCCAGTACGGCTGAGCAAATTTCAACCCCTAAAATGCCCGGCTGAGAGTTCGATATGGCCCCAGCGCCTAGTATAGGCAACCGCATTGCGCGCGCTGGGTGGCCTACATCTCCAGCAATGGTGCTCTGCCGCCCGCACGCCTTAGCCGATTTCTCCCCTCGTCCCTCCCACCAATTCCTGTAGCACCTGAGCAGCCCGGGCCCCAGACGGCTTCTCCCACCGCCGCACTTAAGCCCGCGCCCGTGCGCGTGGCTCCCCACCACCCAGCCCCGAAGTAACTTTGACGGGCTCGCTCGTGTTCAGCGATCGATCTCTCCAAAGGCCAAATAATTTATATTAAATCGACTACAAATTGGTTAATTTAACTTGGATGTTTATCCAATCGAAAAAAGTATTTGGTCCAAGGAACTAATTTATTACCCGACTGGCATTCAGTCCTCCCCCCCCCCCCCCAAAAAAAAAGAACGGAGCATGGTTAATATAACGGATTTTTTTTTTGTTAAATCAATATAACGTTAGCGGCTAGAGCCGATAGGAAGCACAAGAGCTTCCGAGCGCAGACGGCAGGCAATGAAGGCACTGCGCATGCAAGGCGCTAAGCCGACAGCGCATCCGGTCCCACGCACTGCGCCGGTAAGAACCCTCATACCCATCCCAGTAGCCTCGCACCGCTCTACGCGCGCCCCCGCCCGCCCGCACACGGTGGTGGGGGTAGCGTGGGCGGAGCTACGGAGCCCGCTGCTCCGCCGCGACAGCGCGCTCAGTTTCGGCGCTCAGGCCACATTGGCGGTTTCCGCGCTCAGTTTCGCGCGCGTGGCGCTCAGTTTCAACACGACCCTTGAGGCGGCGCTCAGTTTCACCGGCGCTCAGTCAATATGTGGCGTCAGTTTCAGTGGCGCTCAGTTTAAGCGTCCCCCGCCGACGCGGCCCGAGAGCACGGCGCCCCCGAAGGGAGCCGCGGAGCACGCCGACGATGACGTCGTGGAGCACGTCCCCGGGGACCACCGCGTCACGCCCCGGGCACCGGGCTCCGCGGCCTCGCGCGCCGCCCACGCTGCTGGCCCCGTCGGACGCGTGCGGGGGTGTTAGGCAGGGCGAGTGGTTTGTGTCGCCATCGCCTCCGCTTAGTGCGATAAACCGTTTCGGGCGGCCGTGTGGGAGTGCTGGGGACCGCGGACTGTGAATCTCTGGGGCATCGCGTGTTGTGGGCGATATGGCACCAGCCGGGGCGCACCCGGGGCGCAGCCAGGGCACAGCCAGGGCGCATCACAGCGTCTGCCTCGAAAGTGTAACGCGCCCAGACGCCGCCGCCTGGCCCCCAGTGTCGTCCCTACCCCAGAACACGTCGGCCTGCTGGTGCTGTAACGGACTGTTCCGGGCTCCGCAACGATTTTCTCCGACCATGACTTTTTGGTCGCACCATGGTCAGACAATTAGGCTCCCCACAGCCAGACCACACACACACACAACACACACACACACACACACACACACACACAACCCCTCCCCTCCCGCCTCTCCCACATGCCCCACGTTTGGCCACCGTCAGGCCACCTACCCTCCTCCCCTCCCCTCAGTCCAGGGACAGCCCCCCTGCCCCCCCCCCTCCAACATGGATTATCATGGAGACCCAAATCGATACAGTAAGGACACTAATCATTTCCGGCACCGCTTGGACCCGCCATGCAGCTATAAACACGGCATGCGAGTGAAACATTGGAGGTACGGTAATATCAGAGGTAGCCTACTTAAAGCGGAACTACATTTTTTTGCAATTCCTTTAAAATAATGGGGTAGAAATATTCTTATGACTTTGTCAGGACAACCAGACATACCATTTTAGGAATTTCTCAGGAGAAATTTTTTTAAAAAAAAGTAGTCCCAAAAATAATTTCTTAGAGCTCACGGGCTCTCCGGAACAAGTAGTTCAAAGTGCGGCAAGCGGGCAGCCGCATCCAGACACTGGCAGCAGAGGCACTGCCTTTGCCCAGTCGCTTCTTCCCCACCGAGACCACTATGGTGGCTCACTCCGCGTTCTCACCAAACACGGCCGTATCTCCCGGGGACGATTGGCATATCTGCTGTGGGCCACGTAGTCGCTTTCGGGCAGCATCATTCTGTATGGGTTGAAGAGAGACAGAAGAGGGAGAGGGGGGAGGGGGCGGGTATGTGTTTGTATCGTGGTCATCGAGGTCCCCGTCGTGGTCAGGTGGAGGCCGCGGCGAGGGCCGTGTGGGGGTGGGTCGACTATCGGCGGGGACGTCAGTCAATCCTATCCACGCGATCCGCTGCCCCCTCCCGAACCGCCCCTTCCCCTCTCTCCCTCCCCTCCAGCCCCCGACCCCGCGGTCACCGAAACGATCGATCTTCCCTGACGATGAAAGCCTCTGCTGTGTCCAATTATGGCACCGTGTCGTCCGTCCAGTCCCCCCCCCCCTCCGCAACCCCCGCGGGGGCTGCGGTCCGCGCACACGGCCTCGGTGGCCACGGCGGCCGCGGCGGCGCCGGAGGAGGCCGGCCACCACAAGGTGGGCGTGCGGCTGGAGCGGCGGCATGGGAACTGCGCCGCTGGCGGGCAACGCGAGGGCACAGCGCGGCGCACACCGGCCGGGCCCCACAGACCGCAGGCGGACTAGCGAGCGCTAGCGGGACCGGCATCGGGGTGTCGGGGTTCCGAGCGCCACAGCTGACACGAGCGCACCCACAGAAACCCTGCTGTTCTTGACCCTTGTCGCTCCCATGACGGGCATGAGATGATTGCCAAGAAAACTTTCGCCACTTGAATACAGCCCGGGAGGGTCCCTGTCGAGTCTCTTTCTTAGAATACTGCGACCAGAGGACCAATCGTGTCAGGAATTTCTTTTGGTACGTGATGTCGATCTGGCTCGTTCCAGAGCGTCTCCACCACCGTGCGTGGTGCACGCAGCCCGCGCGGTCTCAGGAGCCAAGAACCTGTCATGAGCGGTTGGTCCCGCCTCTGCAGCCGGTATCGGCCCCTCCTGCCGTGTCTAGCCGTGTCCAGCCGTGTCCAGCCGCGTCCGGTCCGTGTCCAGCCGAGTGCTCGGCTCGGGTGTCCGGCCCGGGCCCGGCCTTGTGCCGCGAGTCGCGTTCTGGGAACCCCCAACCCGCGGACGCTTGGTGTGTCGCAGGGAATGCCAAGCCGGGCCAAGTGCCGCCAGGCGCCTGGCGGAGAGTCAGCACAGCAGGCTCTGGCTCTGTCTCACTCACTCTTACGGGGGGGGGGGGGCGCCCTGTGAGCGCGAGCGAGACAGAGCTACGAATGCACTGCACAGCGATTCCGCGCCAAGAATGCGGAAAGGTGAGGAAGTCGGCCGCAATCTTGAGGAAAGCCGCTCGCTGAAATTTTGGGTAAAGGACGGCGGCGTTTTTGCCAAAATGTAAGAGAGAGGTTTTCCTCGCGCTCGTTTTTTTTTTGGGGCCGAGTTCCTTACTCAATCATTCTCGGTACGAAAACTGTCCTCTCGCCCCCCCCTCCGTCTCTCTCTCTCTCTCTCTCTCTCACACACTCTCTCTTTCACTCTCTCTCTCTCTCTCTCACTCTCACTATGTGGGGCACCCAGTGAGTGCGACAGAGACGGCGCAACGAAAGCCGTGTTCGGATCAGCCAGCCGGCTGCTCGGACTCTCCCCACCTACAGGGGCGGAGGGCCGCAGGCCAGGTGAGACGCGGGCGCCAGGCGCCGCGGTTCCCACATTGGCCTGCCGGCCTGCCGGCTCTGCCTCTGCTCCCTCCTTATCGACTGCGGCCCCCGCGGACTCCGGCCGGCGCGCGGTGTCCCGGTGTCCCGGTGTCCCGGTGTCCCGGTGGCCCGGTGCCCCTCCCCGGCGGCATATCCAGCCGCGCGCGCCCTACAAGCTCTTCGAGTCCGCGGGGTCGCGTGTGTCTTCTCGTGCGGCCGCTGGCACCGCTGGCCGCCGTGGCTTGTGACTGGGGCCGCCTGGGCCGCCCCCACCCCCGCGGCCGCGCAACACCGCTCCCCCAGGCAGCAGGGGCAGTGTGAAGATAAAACATCCCCCCGCTCTGGCAGACACTGTAACAAAGTCTTTGATTTTTTTTTTCATTAAAAAAAAATTAAATTAAAATTTGCAGCGCAAATTGCTTGCGTGTGTTATGTGAGTTTCCTTATTTGAAATTCTAATTTTTTATGAAGTTACCATACTGGTTAGCAAATGTTATGAAGATAAAGCCCCGCTTTTAACGTGTTAGAAAATCCATTCCATGGATTTACCTGAAACAGCGCGATAATTAAATTTGCAGCAAACAACCTGTTTGGAAATTTCCAGCAACATTTTCCGCAGTGATTCGCCTAACCGATTCCGAGCCCGTCCCGACTAAGCGCCGCGGCGGTCCGCGTCACACGTGCCTCTGAATTTATTTCTCCTCCTCGCCACGAACACGGCGGGCTGGGCCGCAGCACGCCGGCAGCCCGGGGCAGCCCGGGGCAGCCCGCACGACACGCCGGGTGGTGGTGGTGGTGGTGGTGGTGGTGGTGGTGGTGGTGGTGGTGGTGGTGGTGGTGGTGGTGGTGGTGGTGGTGGTGGTGGTGGTGCACGGGTGCCCACCCATCATGCACCACCGTTTGTGCTTTGAAGATTAGGTGATGGTTGCCGGGCCATAATTTTACGTACTACCCTTAAATGAAAATCGATGGTTTCTTCAATTTGGACGGAGGGGGCTTTGGGGAGGGGGGTGGGCGGGACTTGTAGCAGAGGCATGCCCCGGGAATCGCCGTGCCTAGCGTGCGGCCGGCCACTGCACTTCCACGCCACACCACTCGCGTCTAGATCACACAGATAGCCGGTGACCTTAGCCGGACAAGAGACTGCGGCCCGCGCAACCGCCAGCCGGCACTACTGTTTGCGGTGAATCAAAATGAGGGAAGAGACCCCGAATGCAATGAACCGGTTTTGTAAAGAAAAAAAAATTTGCAGGGTAAGGAAGGGGGTAGGGGGAGCCCGTAGTTTTGTGGAGGATTCATAGGCGGAAGGATCTACTGTACGACAGATAATACAGGTGACACTACAGTGCCAAACTGTAGTTCCAAAAACTGCAGTACTGCACTGTTCCCGAACTGCAGCTACATATGAAGTTAGCTATTTTCCCCAATTATCCTGTACTTTTTATCCAGGGGGACTGTAGTTTTATGCACAAAATCTTCAGTGGAGCTGTAGTTTAGTTCACAATGGAGATCGTATGATTTCTCTCCTGGGACGCGGTGGTGTGACGTCATCGGTGAGGCCGCGGCGCCCGCCGAGTGTCGTCACCGGGGTGCGTGACGCCGCGACGCCGCCAGGGCCGAACCGCCAAAGGTCGTATCCATATCATTAGGAGGGCTCGAATCGGCACCGTGTCTCCCGTACGCCGTTTCGTACATGGAAAGCTTCTCTCACCCCGGCCTCTCGCACACCGGCCTCTCGCACACCGGCCTCTCTCACACCGGCCTCTCTCACCCCGGCCTCTCTCACCCCGACCTCTCTCACCCCGGCCTCTCTCACCCCGGCCTCTCTCGCCCCGGCCTCTCTCACACCGGCCTCTCTCGCCCCGGCCTCTCTCACACCGGCCTCTCTCACCCCGGCCTCTCTCACCCCGGCCTCTCACCCCTGACCTCTCTCACCCCGGCCTCTCTCACCCCTGCCTCTCTCGCCCCGGCCTCTCTCGCCCCGGCCTCTCTCACCCCGGCCTCTCCTACCCCGACCTCTCTCACCCCGGCCTCTCTCACCCCGGCCTCTCTCGCCCCGGCCTCTGCGGCCTCTGTCACCATCATGTGATGCGACCTTTGTCACGTGCGCTTCACGTGATGGCCTCTGTAATCCGTCTCATCTACAGATACCGTCGACAAGATCGTCCCCGCCCCCTTTTTCCCTGAGTGAATTTCGCAGCGCAGTCGATATGGCCTGAGCTCGATACCGCGGTGGGTGAGCTTACCCTTACACTTTCTCTCTTGTTTTGCTTACAGCGGATCCCGACGCCCCCCAGGTGACGGGAGTGCCCCAGCTGGCCGCTCCCCGGCCCGGGGGCAGCAACGTGGCCCCAGGGCCCCCGAGCGGCCCCGCCGGGGGCCCAGCCGGGGGCAGCCCCTCGAAGAGCAACAAGGGACCCGTCATACCCCCCAACCCCCCTGTGCCCCAGGATTTCATTCAGGTGTGGTCCACAGTATGTATACCACGACCAGAGACGAAGCGATTCGACGAGCTGAGCTGCACCTTCAGAGGACATTTTATCTCACAATATTACCTCTCTTCTCTTTATTTTCGTTTTATTTCTTGTTGGCTACTTCAGAGATCTCAGAGTTGTTTCATCGTTTCTCTTATCTCTCGCCCTCTCACCCGTTGGTAGTACTATTATTTTCTCTCTCTCTGCGCTGACTCGATGTAACTATATTCCATAACCATTCATCACTACATTTTTTGACCATCTCTTCTCTCACAAGGCAGAGCATGCTGTTCTTGGTCGGTCGTTGTCGGCTTTGCACCCCAGACTAAGCCCACGGCTATCAGCATGCCGTAGTCAGTCATGCTGCCGTCCCGTCACGGTCGGTGCAGCGGCGCCGGCGCTCGCTCGTCCTGGTGGGCGAGCACCGCCGCGGCTCCAGGCCCTGGGGGCGCGCCCAGCCTCCAGGCTCCAGGCTCCAGGCTCGCCTCCCCGGCCGCCCGGCGGTGCTCGTCCAGCCGTCTGGAATGCAATTTGTGTTTGACTGATTCCTGCAATCGTAGTGAGGAGAAAACAACTTGTTGATAAGCAGTGCTTGTATTTCTTCCGAATTTTTTTTTGTTGGCTGTAGTTATTTTTACCTACATTATTCGTATACGATGTAAGCTTAGGTGTGTTGTTTTCCCCTCGCTGCCCTTTTGGCCTGCACACCAAAGAGTGTGAGCACTACGGGCACGCCCTTGCCGTCTAACCACTGTCTATCATCTGAAGCGACCGCTGTGTTCTGCGCTGTCTCGCCTATCTTTCATCTTGGCGGCATTTGAGGGACGGTTTCAAACGATTCCTGGTTGTTGCCGGCATATCCCCAAAACAGCAAAATGAAACAGACGGGGCAGAAAAAGTATAAGGCGAAACAAAAGCGTCGTGCACTTTTTTGTAGAGCTGTATCGTGGTAGACACTTCTAGATAACTCGTAGCGCTTCCTAGTGTCCTTTTCAGTTGTTCAAACACTCTACTAAGCTTTCACTTTTTTTAAATTAAAAAAAAGCTCTATAAAAAGTATTTGTGATCGATTTTCTTATCAGAGAGTGCGAAGCTAAGGCCTCGTGGTGTGGCCGGGTGTGGCACAGCTCGATGTGAGTTAAGCCTGGCAGAGTGCGGCGGAGTCTAGAACGTGCCCGTGGCTGCCTCCAGGTGCGCGGCGTCGAGGTCGGCATCGTGCTACTGGTCCTCGTGGTGTGGGTGGGCGCGATCGTCCTCTTCTTCAACCGGTGGGGGAAGATCCGGATGCTGCTCCCGTACCAGCCGGACTACAAGGAGCAGCTCAAGGTGCCCGGCACGGGGGCCTGCGGGGGCGGCGCGGGCGCGCCGTGCGCCGGCCAACACGCCACATCGTGCTCCCAGGTACAAGTCTTTTCTCTCATTTCCCCTCCACAACTCGGACCTTTTGTGTTGGTCTATTTTGCTTGCTCTCAATAATTTTTTCTTCAAAAAGAAAACACTTTTCAAGGCAGTAAATGCAGGAAACAGTACATATGTCGAACTGTTTCTCTCTTCTTGTCTAGCATTGTTTTTTTTTTCCGATGCCTCTTTTTCATACCTCTAAACTGTGTTGCTAATATCAAGGCATGTTTTGTTTACAATCTCTTTTCGTCCCTCGACGAACATTCACGGCCATGTTGGAGGAAGGTTCTCAGAAAGACATCCGCAAACATCCCCTCCCTATACCTTTCCTTAAGAGACCCAAATTATATAACGATTCGCGTGAAGGGCGAATGGTGTGCTACAACTCAACGATCAAACCGTGGGAAGCGAAGCTATTTTTAAAACGGTATCACATTTTGAAAAATATTGTTTTTATTTTGCAGTGTGCACCTCATAAGTGCCCCTCCTTTCCAGTTTGTCACAATTTTGTAAGTAATACGTAGATGTTGCACACGCTTACAATCAAAATGTTCACATTTCAATTATTCCAAAAATGATTCCAGTTCATAATTTCTTAAAAATCCACTTCGCAGAAATGTGTCACCAATAGGTTCGTCAACGACATTGCTGTGATGACAACATCTTTTCTTTCTTTATTTTTCCTTTTCAGTTCGATCTCTTTTTCTTCTCTTTTTTTTGAGCTGGGTTATGAATTTTTCGCCTCTTTGATGAGGCACACTGCACCCCTCACTCCTCAGCCCCCTCACTGTACGTGTCCACCTCATCCTGTTCATAACACGTGTCCAAACTGTTTACCGAGGCCGCAACAGAAGCAGCACATTTTGACGCCGCCTCAGAGCCTTCCCACACCGCCTCCACGACCGCCTTTCCTTCCTGATCGATTCCCTGTCTAGCTTCTTGTGCGCGTTCTTTTCCTGTTTTTTTTTCTGTCTCCTTTCAACGCCGAGTTGTCTTGTTTTATAAATATGCATCATTTCATACTTGTTCATTATCGCTCAGAATGGTCTATACCAGGTGTCCCAGCTCAGCCGTGCCAGGGAAAAGGTAGGCAAGCCCGCAACACTAGCCTTGCGCGGGGTGTCCAGCCGAGCGCTTTGCAGAGTGGGATGGCGCCACTTTTCCGATAGCCAAAATGCAAACAGCAGAGTAGAAAATAGATATCAATAAAGTTTGAGCAGGCGCCGATAGCCCGTTATTTTCCAATCTTTCAGCTCAAATCGGAAAATACCGCACGGATGCGAACAGATTTAGATTGACCTAACCTCTAAAGCGCGTCTTCTGCAGCTGGTGACCGGCTCGAAGCTGGAGGCCATGAGTGGACACCTCGCGAGAGGCTAGTGCTGCGGGCTTGCCTACATTTTCCCTGGCACGGCTGAGATGAGACAACTGGTATGTCCTTCGCCGTCTGTCCATTCATACGTGCAACATTCAACTTTTACAGAGTAAAAGTCTTACAACGGGTTTCCCGTGTATTATGAACCTTTCTCTGCAAACATAATACAGATACGGTTTCTCTCAGAGACATATACACAAAATCGTCAAAAGATCTGTGTTTCGAACATAGATTATTCAATCAATATGGTTGCACAGAAAGTTTTGTTGTGCCACGAAGAATTTCTCTGTGAGACTTTTCGAGTGCCCCCTATCCTTGCCACGCCCCTCCAGCCCGTCCCTCCCTCCCCGGAGCGAATGAGGGATGCCATGAGGGCCTAGTGGGCTGCTGAGTGAGTGATCCTCTTGCTGGGTGCGCTGATTCGGAGAACCTTCCTTGAACGTGCATGCCCGGTGACCTCCAATGGGGCCCCGATGGGCCCCCCATGAGTATGGCCGCCGGCCACACCCGCGGCGGAACACGGCCACCCTATTCCTCCTCCGAGACGAGCAGAGATCCGGAAACTAACCTTGTCGCATGCATGTTCTTCTAGACGTACGAACTCGTCCCGGGAGGTTCTGACTGAGCTTCCCCAACCGTCCCGGCCGGTCCCCGCGACTGGCGTTCCCAAGCGGGGCCTTCGAAAGCGTAGGTCCTTCAGAGTCGACGTCAGGCACCTGCACAGCACATGGTCACACACCAGCACACACATACACAGACACACATACACACACAGCCGAGTAGAACGTAGGGCTTCAAACCGGTCGATATCGTTTCTTTCTAAGTCTTCTCGTAGAATTTTTTTTCTCTTCGCACCCCGTATAACGGACGATTTTGATTGACTTGTGGTTGGTTTGGAAAGTGATGCATATTCGGCATTTCACGACAGACTTGGTCGGCCCCAACTTGCAACTTATGTTTTACCGGCCGCAGTTTGTGCGACCGCCAACGGCGTGCATGGGTCGTCGGAGGCGAATCTTAATCATATGTTACAGAGAGGGGAGGAAACTCACACAAACACGGGAATGCGAATGTGAATGTCATGTGAATCGCTCAGAGACGCACTGTGCAGATGCCTGGTTCCGTTCCTATAGTCATCTCAACCCCTTGCGTGTGTGCATCGAGTGCTGTGTGGTCTGTCATGCCCCCACCCCGATTCGGAACACCCCGTGGGACCCCCCGTGGGAGTCCAACCCCCTTGGGACCATCGGAGACGGCTGGGACTAATCTTGTATGTGTCACTCTCCATCCCTCTCTTCCTCAGCTTTCTTCTCTCCCCTCCGAGATGCCTGTACATTGACTGTTTTGTGTTGTGTAGCGTAGCCAGCGTAGCCGGCGTAGCCATGGGGCACGACTGATGAAAACGTGTGTCAATCCTGCAGGACGGAAGTGTTGAGTGTTCTATCCCTGGCTCGTGCGCTTAGGGGCACGATAGAGCCGGGAGGGGCGGATCATGGCCGCGGAGCGTGCGGCCCTGCCGGGCCCGGCCCCCGCGCTGCAGGGCCGCAGCTCGGCGCGTGATCGGTTCCCCCGGGTCGTCTCTAGGACAGGGCGCGAGAGCGGGAGAGACGGGCGTGGCGACCACGTCCTCGTGAGTGACCTTGCCGTGACCTCTGTCGTGACCTCGTCAGGGCTGCTGTGTGCTGGAGCAGTGCTTCAGCTCGTACGCGTCGCCGCGGCCCGAGCCCAGAGACTGCAACTGTCGCTTCGCCCTCCTCCACCGGGCAGACACCTAGCACTCGGCGTCGAGCCCGGCGTGCCCCTCGGGCCCGGCCTCGGCCGCGGCCTCGCCCTGCCGGCAATGCCCCACGGGCCTCGCGGCCTCGCCCCCCGTAAGTCCGCCCTCTGCCCCCTCTAGTGTGTGTGTGTGGTGTGTGTGCTATGTGGGCTTGAGCTAGCGTCGCGGGGCAGGCGAGGCGGGCCAGCGCGGCCTCAGCACGACCACGCCGCCGGAGTCCCGAGGGGGGGGGGGGGGGGGGCAGCCCCCGCAGCCGGGGGTATCCCACCCCCTCTAACAGGGGTGACGCACCTCTTTGTCTTGGAGATGCGCCCGAACCCCGCGTCGAGTGCTCCAACCCGGGTCGGCGACCCGACTGTCCATCGGGAACCCAAACCCGACTATCACCATCGGGACTTCGGCCGCGTCGTTCATGTTCAGGCTGCACTGGCTCGAGGTGGCGCTACGCGTGGGGTACCGCCGCAACCCGCGGACATACCCCGCTATCTCGGCCCCGGCCGCGAGCGCGCTGCCTGTCGCGCGGAGTACTGCCCCGCGGCGGTACCCCGCGACACAGGGGGCGGCGGCCGCGGCGGGGCCGGGGGCAGCCCACTCGCTCTCCCCGAGCTGCTCGCGGTACAGTCCACTCCAGACACACGCGCGTGGCCACGTGTGGCACCACCGACGGGCCTGCCTCGTCCGAGCACCTCGCCTACGCACCCGCTGTACAGGAGAAGGCAAAAGTAGGGGCGGCCACTCATATCTCGCTTTGTCCATAGCAGTGCGACATTTTCTTACGGCTCTTTATATTTTGATTTTATTTCGATTATTCCCGCCTGACGTATACTAATTTCTCTCTTTCGACGTAGGCTTTAGACCAACTCTCTCCCACTCCCGCCAGTACAAACAACCCCGGCACGCTCAGGATTTTTGACTATGGCCCGTAGCCGTACAGAGGTCCGCCGGAAAAGGATAAGGTTGGTGACTGAATGAACTTCAACGAGCTCCGATGCGTCTCCCCCGGCTGTCGTTGAACCCTTAGATGTGCGTGTGATGTCAAGAGCTTGTTCCTGGAAGGTGCCGCGTCGGAGAGGAGCGTCTGCTCGCGCCGGAGTCATGTCACTGGGTACACCCCTCCCCCCCTCGCCCCCGTGGTCTTTTGACGAGTCTCCGTGCATTGAGTTTGCTCCCTTGTTCTCTTACATGGGGGCCCTTGAGCGTGCCATGTTATCGTAGACGAATCCTAGCAAATAGTGTATTGTGAAATGTAGTCGGGAGTAGCAGAGCCTTTTATATATTCTGACGTTTAGCGGAAACAAATGTTGCATTTTCACAATTTCTGTAGCACTTTGCCAGTAGAAATAGTAAATGCGGCATTACCACATCCACATGACATGCGAGGAACGTCGATCACCAACTCTCCGCTGCGACTTGAACATTCCCACACCCAGCGTGGCGGCCCGGGGTAGACATTCTGATGCTGACCTCGCCGCGGCCACCCGCCCTCTTGTGCCCCCCCCCCCCTCCCCTTTCTCCCCTCGCCTCCCCGCCCAGGCAGGTGCAGAGGCGCGTGGTGAGAGGGGACCCGAGGCTCACGACCGGTGCCCTAATCCTCTCCTCCACTGTTCTTGCCGTCTGTGTAGGAGTGTAAGGACCGGATCTGGGGCAGGGAAGTGTCGCCGGTCCTTCACAGATCCACGGTAGGTACCTCCGGTCACCTCCGGTCACCTCCGGTAGCGCGGGAGCGGAGTGTAGTCTGTCACAGCATGCCTTGGATATGGGAACGTCTAGCCGTACACTACTCTAACACGTGGCGAGGGGTGTCCGCCAGTAGGACGCACATCCACCGTAGACTCGCACGGATATCACAGCTGGTCGCCTCGTCCTCGTAGTCACCCTCCCCAGGAGACCCTCACTCTGTGCGTGTGTGTGTGTGTGTGTGGCAGTGGCGTGCCCAGAGAGTCTGCGTCCGAGTCCGGAGTGAGACGGAATCGCACTGCGTGCCGGGTGAGTGAGAGAGAAAGAGGGTGGGGCGGCAGGTAAACAAATTGCCCCTCCATCTATCTCTCTCGCTCGCCCGGCACAAAGTGCGATTCCGTCTCACTCCGGCCTCGGACGCAGACTCTCTGGGTAGGCCACTGGTGAGGGGGGGAGGGGGGCGCCAGGCCAAGACCGGTGACTCCTCGACATCACCTTGCTCTCAAGAACCTTCGAAGAAACATCATGGGATGGGTACCGCATCGACGTGAATCCTCTCCCCCCAACCCTCCCCTTCAACAGCGACCCACAGACTGGCTCTTGCTAACGTGTAGACCGCCCGGTTCCAGGAGCCACAGGAGAGCCCGGCGGCCCCGCCCCGACACCCCGAGCGGTGCCCAGACACCGCCTTCACAGCCTGTACTCGGGTAATTCGCACTCGTGGTGGCGTTTTACTAACCCTGCGTCTGCTGCTAAGACTAACAAAAGACGATGTCCCTTAAGACACAAAAACAGGAAAAAAAGCAGTTTTTCTGTCGGGAGGGTTTGCCATGTGGCGAAGCCCGTATCTTGCTCCGGCGCCACCGGATACGAACAAATGTTCTCGAACGTGAAGGGCGGCTCGTGAGCAGTTCCCCGCATGCGGACCGTATATCCGGCGTGCCGTGTCGGTTGTAACGCAAACGCTGCACTAATGGAAAGCACTTGTCGCTGTAAGCATTTTGCTGTAACATGCATTTCAGTGTTTAAGTTTTTTAGTTGTTGTCGTTCTAAAATCTTGATATCTTCCCTCGAGACGACGGACCTCGACGTAGATGTTTCCTTTTTGTTCGCTTTTCCCTTCCCGGCGTGCCGGTCGACTCTCCGTCCCTGCTGTCCTCTAGCCTGAATGTCCTATTGATTTCGCAGCCAAAGGCTAATGCACCTGAGCTCGGGGGCCGCCCCCTACCACCCTCACCCCGTCCCAGCCCCCTCCCCTCCGTGGCCTTTGCTGACGTTCCCCCCACAGGCAGGACACTACATGCGTGTCCGCCGAATCTTCGTCCGAACAACGAAAGGTAACTGACTCGTCGTTCGTCCTACACGACCGCACTCGTGTCGTTGGCCGTTGGCTGGCCTGGTCAGCGCACACACGGGGCAGGGCTGCACCGAGCCTGCTCAACAGCACAGCACAGCCCCCGGGCAGACCCCTCCCCCCTCCCCGGCACCTGTCGCCGCCCCGCTGTGTACATGGCAAACACCCCCACCTCCCCCCCCCCCCCTGCTCCCGCGGCGGCTGGCAGGCGCGCTCACACGGAGCCCTCGGTTGCAGCACCACCTGCACTGGCCGGCGCACTGCAGCGCGGACGACGCGGACGAGTCCTGGCTGCGGACGCGGTCCTCCATCCAGATCCACCGTCCGCTGGCGCCGCTGGTGCGGTCCCGGGTCAACTCGGCCATCTACATCAGCGCCGAGTGCCAGCACGCGGCGCACATGGCGGCGGCCGCGGCCGCGCACCGGACGGGCGCCAACGGGGGCCTGGGGCTGGCCGCCGCCGCGGGCCCCAGCACGGCGGGGGCCTCGTCGGCGGCCGGGTACGCGGGCTCGGCGCGCACGCTGGCCGCCTCGCTGCTGGCCTCAGGGCTGGCCAGGCCGTGGGCGCGGAGGGCGCGCTCGGCCGAGAACATCCCACTGCACGCCGCGGCCTCGGGCGGCGCGGCCGCCGCCGACGAGGGTGACGACGCCGACGACAGCGGCGAGGAGGCGACGCCGCCGGGCACGCGCTCCTCGCGGCGCCGGCTCCGGCGGCAGCGGCGCCGCGGCCACTACGAGATGCCGGTGCTCTCCGTGTCGGGGCCCTCGCCGCCCGGCGACGGCGACGCCCCCGAGGAGCTGGAGCAGCACTTGTAGCGAGACGCGCCCGCCCTGGACTCGGCGTCGGCCTCGGCCGAGCCGACCGGGCGGGCCGGCACCAGCAGGGGCCCCGGCAGGCGCCCCGGCAGGGACAGGAGGGCGTCCTGCCCGCGCGGACTCTACCTCCTGATCCGGGACGCGGACCCGGGGGACACGGACCTCCCGGACCCGGGCGCCGGCGCCGAGGGGCGGACGGACTCCGCTTTATAGCGGCGGTAGAGGTGGCCGCGTCGGCTCAAATGTTTTCGTACTCCAAGTGACTCTCTCAACGCTCACGGCGGTGTAAATCTTGTGTGTGCTGAAGTAGCACTCCCGGGTGTGCATGAACGAATGTATGCTGTTGTTTCCCTTTTAATTTCCTTTTATGAATGCGTTGATTCACAGTTACAAAAAAAATCCATTGAGCGGTTCGCATTAAATCACTCGAGAGATCTAAACTCCCGCTCGTATGTTCTTTCGTCGTTATACGTTTTGTCAGTGCTGTTTTCAGAGAGCCTGTAAAAGAAATGATAGAGGTTGTCCGATAAACTTTCTTTTCGAGGCCATTTGTATTTTTTTTTAATGTACATAGATGTCTGTTGTATGTGTATAAATCGTGCATCGAGTGTCCAAGCACCAGACAGTGTTTCCTCGCTCGCAGACGTGCCGGCCCCGAACCTGACAGGCCCGGGCCCGGTCCCCGGATCAGGCTGCGCGCTTCACTATCGCTGTTTGATATTTTCAGGAAAACAACACCCAGTTCAGGGTATACTCTTCTTTCTCTATGTGGCTGATCTCTCCCGAGCGCAATGTAGTGTGCTAACTTACTTGCTGGGTAAATTATTTAGAAATACACGGTAACTCTCTGGTCTAGCGAGGTCTGGTGTTGATTTTGATCGAACAGTTCCTAATTATTGTTTTCATTTATTTTATTCTGGACATCTCGTTTTAGTTTAGAGGTGAGTGCGCGAGTTGCATGCATGTGACTGTTGTTCAAAAGAAGGTTACGATTTGTTAGTTGAAGCACGCATTTGGTGGCATTTCATTCGCGATCTTTTGATTCCAGTGAGAATTATATAATGGAGAGAACACAGCGGTCGTGTTGGGACTAATTTAATTTATTTTTTTTTCTCCGTCTGTGTGGGACGTTGGCGATGTGGTTTGAGGGGTAATGCTGGGAAGTGGACCATATCGTGTAGTGCGGAAGCGGTCTGGTCTCGGGACCTGTTCAGGCACGGCAAGGCCCTTCCGCTTTTTTTTAATTTTTTTATCTGTACTCCGGACCAGTGGCACCCATGAGGCTCCTACACGGGAACCGTACCTCTCTCACTCACTTTTCGTCTTTTGTTTCACAGCCACCGTTTCCTATCTATACCCCCTTCATCTCCACAACTTTTACTACTCCTTCTCATTAAAAATAAAACCACATGAATTTTGGACAAACTTCCCTCTCTCAAGGTGATATTTGGGCGCCACTGGTACTTAAATACACGTAGCAGGCGCATTTTCTTTGAAATATATTTTTGAAATTCGTTGGAAAATCGGCGACAGTTTACGCTCCTTCTGGCACTCCTTGGTCTCTTGCGGGGCCTGCGCCTTCTAAGCCCGGGGGGCAGGCAACACACCCGGCGGAGCGCCGAGCGCCGTCACAGGCCCGGGGACTTCCCCGAGGTCTTCCTTCCTCCGTAACAACAAATTTTCCCGTCTCGCCTGGGGTCGTCATGTATGAGCCAATTGTCGAGGCGCAAAGGGATCTTGGTCTGTGTTCTTGTTGTGTGGGTTTGTATTCCTAATGATAGTATTAATAATAATAATAAAATATCTGCCCCGTTTTGTAAAGCTGTGAAGACAACGTTACTCCTTGCATACACTATCCCGGCGACCTATGTACGGCACTAGAGTGGAAACTGGTTCGCAATGTTGAACTACCGAGTGTCCCGGAGTTAGACAGCACATGAATAGGAGGCGTAAAACAATCAGCCCGGGAAAATTGCATTAGACAATTTCACAGGGGTAACATTTTTAAATAATAAAAATTACAAAAACACTATTTTTTCTGTTAACAGAAAGAATTCCTTTCGCTCAACTAAAATTCGTGAAATTATACTTCGTTTCATTTCTTTCTAGGAAAAAAAAAGTTCTTTTCGTTGAACTGTGGGAACACGAGTTGCGATCGGGCCGCGGGTACGGGTGGTAGGGCGTGTTTGAATGATACATTCGTGTCGTGGATGTAAAATGTTTGCAGATATTTCCTTATCATACACTGCGGTCTCTGAAGCGCTAGTGAGAGACTTTCAAAAGGTCAGTTAGGATAGGGACGACTCGATTAGTCCACAGCAGAGTGGGGCGTGCCTGGGTGTGCCCTCAGCTGAGCTCTGCGAGTGTATTGATTCAGTGAGATTCTGGGACCAACAGCCTTGATTTGCATTGCAGTAAGGGACCCCCAACATCTATTTCTTTGTAGCTAGAGTACTTAGAGCACTTGCCTCCGGTATCCTCATCATAATAGCCAGGAGAATGGAGCTGATGTAAATATGACTGTTGTAGTGCAACTTTTAGGAGATGCATTTAATTCCTTTTTTATAACAGAATTTTTGCCTCTTTACGGTAGAGTTCTCCTTATCAGTTTCTGACCAACTTCCAATTAATGTCTCACTATTTTAGAAAAACTGTGATGCTATCTTTTCCATCCCTGTAGAGTGTGTAGTATGTGTTGATGTCTTTATTGAGGATCTCATGTGGAATGTGGGAATTTTGCAAACAGCCACAGAAAATTATATGGTCAGGGCTACATGTTCTTCGAGCCACCTGTGTCTCTCATTGTCTGGTATGATCTGACATTTTGAGGGTGAAGAGACTCGGGATAATGATTTAAACACTGAAATTTTATGTGCCGGTCCTCTGATGGAATTTATTTATTTTTCATTGTAATTATCAGTGGGCAGTTCCATCAATATTTCTAACTTCTAAGATTCTTCATCAGGTAATGCAGCATTAACAATTTAATCTGTTGTATAGCGTTCTAGTCTGCTCTGATACGGGCGCACAAGTGGCACAATAAAACCCTCCCCGTCAGCTCTGTTTGCAGAGTGACAGCATCTGCTACTTGAAATGGCATAGATTTTTGACAGATGGACTTTTGTTGTGACTGATGGTGACTTCTTCTAATACATTTCAAAATAAAACATGTTTAAATTTGTAGATAAGAAATAAAAGTGTATCTCATTGTATGTAAATAAAATGGTTGTTACGGAATCTCTGACTACATATTTCAAACCAAGCATGCATTCTGCACAACAAAAAATAATAATTCCATGCCAAATCCATTTCCATATTTTTATAATTCTTCTCCTAAACAGCACATTCTATCAAATATAATAACAAAACATCACAGTACCATTCATTACACTGAGCAAAATAATGTACAAATTTACAATAGTTTAACAAAATTGGTTATCCTTGCCATTTAAGATATTCACACACCACACACTAAATCCAGAACCCAGTTGGAATGTGCATAAACTGAAATGGCAGGCTTCAAAATTTAAATTTGACATTCCCTTAAGTTGAAAATTTCTTTACCTTAACTAGTATGACCGTTTTGGAAAACAAATGTGATTCAGTAATCAACAAGCCTGGCGGGAAGAAAGAATAGCAAGAGGATAAGACACAAGCATCCTTAATAAACACAAGACAAGTAAGGAGAGAGAGAGAGAGAGAGAGAGAGAGAGAGAGAGAGAGAGAGAGAGAGAGAGAGAGAGAGAGAGAGAGAGAGAGAGAGAGAGAGAGAGAGAGAGAGAGAGAGAGCCTTACTTGGGCCTGGAGGAATCGCTTCGTGGGTCGTCATCCCGGCGCTGCCCGTACCGGGGTCTGCTGTAACCGTCGTCTCGCCGGTTCCACTCGCCCCGCCCCGCACTGCGGGAGTGTGAGTCCTCTTTGGTGCGGTAGCTGTCGCTCTCGTACCGCCTGCCGCTGCCGCTGCCGCTGCCGCCCGTGTCCCTCCGGGTGTAGCTGTCGGCGTGGCTTGGACCCCCATGGCTGTCATCCCTCCTATACGTGTCTCTCTCCCTCCTGTGGTAGCCGCCGTCGTCCCGGTAATGGCCGTCCTCTTTCCGGTACGTGCCGCCCCCGCTCTTGTAGCTGTCCTCCTTCCTGTTGCGAGCCTCTCTCCTGTCATCCTCCTGCTGCAGAAGGGAGTAGTACAACTTGTGTCTGGCTTCGCCGGCCTTGTCACGGCCTGGAGAAGGAGAGCGCGAGCGCGAGCGGGACCGCCTGGAGGAGCGTGCTGGAGAGCTCTTATTGCTACTCGAGTCTGAGTCATCAGAGGTCCACCCTGCATCACTATCACTGTCGCCATCTCTCATCTTATGGCGTCGCTCTCTCTCCCTGAAAACAAATAATGTACCCTTGAATCACCTGGGCAATTATCAATTTCATTAACATCAGATTTTAAAAGTTTAGTCTTAGAAGGCTGACAAACCTTCTCCTCATCTTAAGAGCTAGCTCCCGCAACTCCTCCTTCCTATCATTTCGTTCCTGCTCTGCTTTCTCCATGCGTGCCTTTTCAGCCTTCTTATCAGCTTTATCTGAAACAAAAAATAGTTCATGAAGCAACAAAAAGCAACAATGATTGTACGCTTTTAAACTAATCACAAGCTTAATTTAAAGTAATGTTCACAATCAACCTACATTGTCTATTTAGCAAAGCTTGCATTTTCTTTTTAAGTCTCTCTTGAGGAGTCATTTTTGTAGCACTTGAAGTGCCACATGCAGTATTGCTCGAATTGGTTGCCTGAAAATGCAAAGAGAGATGTGATAAAACTTATAAAATAACTGGGAAAGACCGTAATCCTCAATACTTGGATACATGTACCACACAAAAACACTTCAGGTTTGCAAAATATACATATACATTCACAGATGTTGGCACAAATGCACAAGGTATCAGAAGAGGCAAGGTAAAGTTCCATCAAAATTTCATGACACACATGTGAACAACATGCTGAGGAACTGTAGGGGTTCAGGAGCACCCAATTTGCATCAATAGTACAAATACCAGATGAGATTGCCAAGTAACACTAGGATCATCAGCTGAATAAAATTGCTCAATTTGATTACTTTCAGTGCTTCTAAATTGTTAGAAATAAATTTGATCATGTGGTAGAAATTCCTTACACACAGAAAATTATGTTTCAAAAAGATCAATGTTTTTTTTTCTTTAGTTTATGTCTTTACTCTTTTTCATTGAAGAGGAAGTTTGGAAAGAAAAAAAAAACAAGCCCAATAGACATTAGGCATGTACTGAAATCAGCAGTCACTAGAAAAATAATTTTAAAACCTGTCTCTAGAAAGAAATGGTATTATAGTGGTTCTTACTGACTTTGGCTGCAGGCCGAGTATTACCAGATCCAGACCGGCTATTCCTAAATAAGTAAATAGAAAAACGAATTAGTAAGGGTATTTAATAAAGCTATTGCTATTTTTCGGCTTGCTCAACACCATACTTGTTACTGGTATTTCCTGCCACTGATCTAGACTGATTGGGGCAGTCTTCTGTGTCTGAAGCCTCTAGCTCTGACGAGGATGAGTCACCCTTATTGCGGCCATAATACCTAATCATGGAAAATCAATGGTAAGGTATGTTTAATCAAATAAAACATTAAGTCTAATACAAGAAAACATAGATCAACTTATGAAATACCTTCGTATAGGCTGTTGGGAATGTGAATGATCAGAAGTGACTCCCTTTTTTCCAACAGGCCTTGGTGAACGAGAATTCCTAAAACTACCACTACGACTTCTCCTCCTGAATAAACAAACATCACATGAAAAAGCGATTCTTCAAAGGTTCTAAATGTTTGGGTGAACATGTAACAGCATAACTTTCTAACAGGCATTTTACCTTGATTTAGGACTTCTAGACCTCGAGGAAGAGCTGCGGTATCGCCTGAAATAAAATAACAAAATGAATTTTTCTATTGAAGTAGCTAAAAATAAACAAGCTCTGTTAAGCAATCAAAACATGCCATATACCTGACACTACGGGATCTATTTCTTGACCTAGATCTTCTAGAATAATAATGACTATCCTCAGATGATCTAGATGATGACCGCCTCCTAGATCTGGAATGAGACCTTGAACGCGACCTTGAGGAAGACCTTGGTGATCTTGAACTTGATGCTTTTCTTCGTCTGCTACTCACTCGAGACCTTGATATAGAACGTGATCGAGACCTAGACCTAGACCGTGACTTTGATCTGAAAAGAGAAAAGGGCAACAGGAATAAAACCCACGTGACTTCAAAGGTAAACAGACCAACATATTAAATTCAATAACACACCTCCTTCTAATTCTTCTTGAAGTAGATCGATCAGATGATGATGAGTGTGAGCGTTTTACAACTCTTTTCGCAGATTCTTTAGGTACTGATTTTCTATTAAAGAAATAGACAGCATAACAAACAGAGCCATACCAAGAGTGGCGACTTTCAGAAATTTTTAAACTGCACTTACGCTTGCTTGTCTCCAGAAAGCCCTGCAGCTGTGGGATCTTCCTCCCCACCAAAGCAAGTGATGTATTGAATAACTCCAGCATTAGCAGGTGATGTTGAACGTGATCTACTTTGAGACTTAGATTTGGATCTTGACTTTGGTGACATACGATATGGATCATAAGTTGGACTTGATTTGGTAGCATAACTAAAAATGGCAATAAGCATAGATATGAGTAATAATTGTCATAAATCTCAGAGGTAAAATTACTTCTAAGGGTACCATTGTACCCAATTGTACCTTGGGGGACTGATTTTACGCCCAACAAGTTTCTTTTCACGAAATGCTCTTCGCTCCCTACGAGATTTGCGACCCTAAGAAATTAAAATTAGACATAAACAAAACCAATAGAAAGAAAAAATATTATTTACTTTCAATAACTTACAGCAAACATAGCTTTTTCCTCTTCCTGTTCTCTTGCAAGTTTTAATGCTTCCTGTTCTTCAAAATCATCAGTCAGAAAGCTAAAAAAATCATTGCCACTCATTCCATAGCTAAGACCACACCGATTCATTTCGTGTGCTTGTTTGTTATCAATTTTACTAACATCAAGGCACATATCTATAAAGGAGATTTAAACATGCATACTGAATACGAAAGAAAAGGGACCAGAGATAAGGCAGTACAATTAAGTCAACTTACCAAAATCAATATCACTATCTTCATCATCATCATCTGCATTATCTTCAGCCTTCGGATCAGTTTTATCCCCCTTACCAAGAGGAGGAGGTGGGGCCGCTAAAATGGTCTGAGGAAGTCCAGCAGAACCTCCACCTGCCCCCAGACTGGGCCCATCATCCTCATAAACGTACCCTATGGCAGCCCCAGGAACTTTCTTGCCTTTTTTATCAGGGTTAGGGGGTGGTTCTTTCGACTGTTGCCCACCTACAGGTCCAAACTGCTCCTCTAGATATAACTGACGAAGAAACTTCTCTTCTGGCACTGCAAAAGGAATTTATAGTATCATGTGAAAACGAGTGGCTGAAGTACAAGGAGTTCTTTGAGGTAGTTTCTTGTTGTTCATTATGGCTCTTGAAGCCCACACCAAAACTCTTACCTCCTAAAAATTCATTTTGTACAAGAATGCGGTAGCGCTCATAGTTAGCTTGCCGTTCTTCTGAATTTGGTGAATCTTCATCATCATCATCGGGGGGTTGTGGTATGAAGTCTAGATGAGCTCGAACATCAAACCGATCTATAAGATTGTCTGTCTGACCTTGCCATGGCATCCTGAAATGTGAAGAAAAGAAATTAAACACAAAAAGCTATTGCTTAGTCTTTCATTTCAGATACTAGTCTAAGACATTTGCATTAAAAAAGGTCAAGACATTTCTTACATGTTGGCTGGGCTGTCTCCAGCTGCTGCCACTGCAGGGTCTAGGTGAATTTTAGTAGGTCTCCCATGGATTTGTAGAAATTGAGTTGGGTCAGCTTTCTGTACAGGAGGAAACCAAGTTATTTATTAGTTGGTTGGTCATCTACACTGCTGTTTTCCTTTACATTTAACATTTATTTAATGATTCTTCAAAATAATTTCTAAGTAAATATCAGGAATATAATGAGTATCGCAAGGTAGAGGTCTTACAATTTTCTCATAATAATCTCTTCGTCTTTCAGCACGGCGGTGATAATCCACAATCATGCCACGAATCTTCTTCTCTTGCTTTCGTGCTTCATGCCACATCATTTTGAAGCCGTATCTCTGAAGGAATAAAAAAGAACAAGTAGATGAGTGACAAAGTATTAGATAGCCTTTCACACGTACTTAAACATGAATGAAATTTGAGTCCTTCAAAGGGAATCCTGTGAATTGAATATACTAATACCATTCAATAGAGAGGACCAAAAGTCAAATAAACGACGACATTGAACGTGCAAAACTTCTCGAGTAAAGTTGCAAAGAAAAAAAATAATTGGGGCGTGTGCTGGAGCCAGGCTCTTAACCTAACCACATTTAACCTCGCTCGACGGCAGTCGAATCGATTTAAATCAGTCACCTCGACATTCCCTCTGCCGGTAACAAATGTGCGAGGAATACGATATTCCTCAACAACTGCGAGGCGACACCACAACGCTCGGATTCATCTCTTTTTAATTATGCAGCACTAAACTACACACATTACCGTCGCAAAACACTGTGTACTGTGCGGTACTTGACGAAAACTCTTAAAGCATAGTCACAATAATCGCGATTCAGAGACGAACGAAGCAAACGGACGCGAATAAAGGAAGGCTGACACTTACCTGAGAGGTACCAGCGAAACAAAATAGAAGCAGACCGCTTGTCGGTGCGGTGTTATTTTTCTCCGCTTCGGACCGCGCTGCGGCAGCGGTTGTTGCAGTTGCTACTGCTGCTGCTGGCGGCTGCTTTGCTGCGGTCGCCGCTACGACCGCCTGCGCCGCGGCTGGCTGCACCAAACCAGGAGCTCAGCCCGAAATTTGAACTTCTCCTAGAGGCTTAACTACCCCTGGGGTTGTTTGATTTATTGCCCCTGCTAATAAGCTCGCACCGGGAGTTGAGTGGTGGGGGGTGGGGGAGGGGATGGAAGAGAGGTGGAGGCATGGGCGCGGGGGCGGTGCAGACGCGGGCGCTGTGAAGGGGTGGGGAGGGCACGTCGGGCGCGCATTGACGCAGGTACCAGGGGAGGTGCCTTTACCTTCCCTGCAGGCACACAAGGTGCTTAGAGAAGTAATCAGCTTGGGCGTTGGTGTGGGTGTGTATTGGAGGGCCTGAGGGGGCGGATGCCAAGGAAGATGCTTCAAGACCAACTAGCGACTTTATTACTCGTTTCGAACAGCAAGGCAATTACACAATGACGTATGCATGCACTTCTAAAACACAATATGAATAAAAGTTTGGGAATACTTCAGAGCCCTCTCTTCAAGGACGACCCTATCAAGAGGAGGGGTAGCCGGTGGGCCGGGGCCGCCGCAGGGGGCGCAGTCAGCACGCATAGTATCCAACACTGCGGCCAGCCCACGCAGTACGCAGCCCACGGGAATCTCTTTTTAGGAAAGTCACACACACGCACACACCACTATGGAACGAAGATTTGAAGGCTTTGCCGTTCTGCGCTCACAAGGGTGGGCGTACGCTGCGAGCCTCATAATGAACCAAAAACCTCCTCAATCTGCGTCATTTACTTTGTTTGTTTTGGCACGTCGTTTCCCTGCGCTCCCTGGAATCTTTATTTAGGCGGCGTAGGAGAGCAAGCGGCCTCACTTCTTCTCATTCACGCGAGGCGTGGGAGGCACGCCGGAGCATCCAACTTCACATGAAACACGGAGAATCGGAAACGAACACTGTCGGAAAATTATCATCAAATTGACCAACTCTTGTCACAAATCAACAAAAGTTTTAATCGATTAAAACTGCGTCAGTATAATGTTTTCGACTACAATTTGTTGTAGTTGTTTTGAAAAAGGTTTAGGCCTAGCCATTATGACCTAAAAAGTTGGTCAAATCTACTAAGAAAATCGATTTGTCGATACTGAGAGTGAGAGACCGAGACCGATACTCTGCAGGAATCTCCTCCCAAGATTCAGCCACTTGACTCTACCGATAAAAATCTTTCGACCTTGTCTATTAAGGATATCCTATTCACATTCTCGGATCACAACATCACAGCCGCTCTGTGCGTGGTACAGGGAGACGAGCTCATCCCCGACACGAAAAGAATTATTTATTATTACAGAGACACTTTCTTATACATATACAGCACATACAGTTATATTATCTAATGGTTTGGATGGAAAACGAACTTAGACTAGTGCAGTTCGAACGTACAATAATACTATGACAAAATAAACAGTTCAATCTCAGCAGTCTATGAGCATTATCTCAATTGTCTCCGATAAAGACCACACATATGGTGCTGTGGGTCGATCCTGACAAACATGTACATTTGCGCCCTTTCATCACAACGAGTCACTGCAAACACAAAATAGAGCAAAGGACAGTGACATTTGTTAGAATTTAAAGAATTAAATTCACACACTTTTTTTTCGTAAAGGTGCCCGTGGTAAAGGAAATCACATACAAGAATTAAACTGAAAACAAGTCCAACAAATTAATTTTCAGTACCATGGGGAAATCACAAAGTGCAACTCCTTTGAGTGTTCTTGTGCACGTTACACTAACAAAACCCACTCACACGGGGAGATAGGGGAACAGGAAGGTTGGTACAGAAGCTCATTTTCTGGAGCAGCAGTGCAGTACGAAACGTTTCCTTTGGCTTCGCTGCTTCGCTGTCACCTGTTTGCTCAAATGGCGGAACCTATTCTGGCCCCTCTCAGAGGTGGCAGCTCACACATGGCGCCTGGCAGGTATGCAAGTTCGACTCCTCCACGCTAGAGTCAGGACTCTACTCCACGCACGCGTGCCGTGCGGGCTGGCCTACCCCGGCTCTTGCAGGCATGCCGAGTGCGGGTTGTGTTCGCGAAGTGGACAGGCTTTTAAGAGCTTGTAAACATTAAGGTACTGGCGAATATTTGGACTGAACGTAAGGCGTGGATCCAGAAAGGAAAAAGGGGCGGGGGGGGGGGGGGGGGAGGCAAGCGGTGTCGTTGCCCGCCCTCCCCGTCAAGCCCACTACTTACCAGTTGAAGGCATCCCCCTCTGCTCCCCTCCTCCCCCCCCCCCCTAATCAAGCCCTTCTAGATCCGCCACTGCCTCTCGCGTGTCGACCGTTGTAACACTTCTGTTTTTGCGTTACCGTTACTACGCTTCAACTAAAACACATAAAGCGATATTTTTTTTACCATTGACAGATAGTTTGGAAAAAAACTAAGACGGAGGGGGCCACACGTTGCCCAATGTGATTTGGTACTCCGCGCTCCATAAAGGTGACGTGCGACCCCCTCAGTGAAACTATGTCTTAACATAATTATATTATTTGAAAGAAGACAAGCGACCTCTTGCTCCCAAGTAGGCATGCGGCAACCGTTTCTGACCGCAAGTCACGCTTTAAAACTGCAAATATCCTTTGAGGGCGGCCCGTTGGGATGTCCTGTGAGAGGGCCGCCCCGCGAACTATAGAAAGAACACGAAATTAACATCCAAAGAGCGACCTCTTTCTCCACAGAGGCATGCGGCCAATATCTCTGTCCGCAAGTCACGCTTCTACCTGTCAAATTGATTTTTTTTTCTTCAAAAGGTTGTTTGGACCCCTTTTGAACGAAAACTACCGGAATTTGAAAAAAAAAGAGAGAGAAAGAGAGTGACCGCCTGTTTTTTTTTTTCCTGGAAACGCACGCAGCAAATGTTGCCTGCACGTTGGCGCTGTTTGTCGTCCAGCGGTCCGCGCCTAGACTGGGCATGTCACAGGCGAGTCGGCTGTGTCGACGACCTGGTCGCCGGCCTTGTCGCCCTCCTTGTCGACGTCCTCGTCGACGGGCTTCTCGCCGGCGGCCTCGGCGGCCTTCTCCACCGAGCGCGGCACGGAGGACATGTCGATGGTCACGGTGCGGAGGCTGTGGCCGGTGGAGACGTCGTGGACGTTGGTGCGGATGGAGTGCCAGTTGCAGGGGGCGGCGGTGGTCGCGTGGTACACCGGGCCCGTGCGCTCCACCAGGCACAGCTGCTCGTGCAGCGAGAAGGCCACCAGCCAGTGGTAGGAGATGACCACTGCGAGGACGGGGACGGCATTAGCACACGAAGCGCACTCACTGCTCTGTTGGGGGACGTTCACAAACTACGTGACTGATCATTGTAGGGGTCATTTTTTTTGTCGTGCCCTCCTCCCCATGGTCACCTGGCTAACCCAACCCTAGGCCCACCATGAGATATGGTCGTCCCCTCCTGAAATGGCCTCGCAGTTTATGAACGTCCCCCGTCCCCTTGTCTTAACTCATATCATCGAACAATCTGCCTTGAGCCACGTTTGTACGCAAGCCCGAAGTGTGCACAAACTCCCCACAACTAGACACGCCCCTCCGCCTTGGCGTCCCACGGCGGTGTGGGCAGAGCGGGGCGTACCGAACTCGCAGAAGATGAGTAAGTCGAGGAACAGGATGCGGCAGAAGACGAAGCCCTGCGCCAAGAAGACCATGGAGATGAAGGCGAAGCCCAGCAGCACGATGAGCTCCAGCAACCGGAGCGACAGCCAGGGCATCATGAGCTGGCGCACGTTCTGAAACACGGCGGCGGCGGAGCGGCACGGTCAGGGCGGCAGCAGATCGAGATTCGTTTCGGTGCTCCCGCGGCACCAACTGGTGCTTCAAGTGTGACCCCCGCCTGCAGTGTTAGGCCGGCAGGCGGAGGTAGGCACACACACGTGTGTAGTTTGGGCTAGTTTTGTAGCGACACTGGGAGCTACACTGGGAGCTACACTTGGTGCTACACCTACCAGCATGGCGCCGGCCAACAGCATTATGGAGGCGATCATGTCGATGCCGGCGGCGCAGATCCCGATCACCATCACCACGGACAGCACTGCGGGCACTACACGAACTACATTCACTCCTGACGAACACAAAGCTCCCGCTGGCGAGAACGACGGGCGGCCCCCCGCGAGAGGGGGGGCCGGAGCCGTTGGCACTCACTTGTCGCGAAGTGGACGCCGTCGTTGAGTCGGCTCTCGTTGATGTCCAGGTTGATGATGCTCTTGGCCTGGCTGTAGGCGTACTCGACGTAGTGCATGTAGGAGGAGCTGCTGTTGCCGCCGCACTTGCGCCCCGCCTTCCTGGGGCCCTCGAGCTCCGGCCGGGTGAGGTTAGCGGCGTCGCTCGGGGCGAGGGCCCCGACGACGCGGTCCTCGCGGCCCTCACCCTGGTGCTGGGGGCGCGCCCGCTCGCGCCGCTCCAGCTCCAGGGCGGACGGCGGGCTGAGCAGGATGCCGTTGGCCGAGCCGCCCCTCGCCAGGTGCTCCTTGGCGAGCTGCTCCAGCGCGGCGTGCTCGTTGAACTGGAGCTGCTCCGAGTCCGGGTTGCCCCTGCCGAGCTGCGCGGGCTGCGCGGGCTGCGCGCCCAGGTGCTCCGCGTGGCTGCGGCCGTGGTCCGCGCGGTGCGCCGCCGCCAGCCGGTTCATCATGTCCGCCTCCACCATGTGGGACACCTCGCGGACGTGGGCGGCCGCCAGCACCATCAGGAACACCAGGCACGTGCTCCACATCTGCGGGCAGGGCGTGCTAGGAGGGGCCGTTCACAACATGACGTCACGCTTCTAGGGGGAGCGGGTTGAGGTTCGGGTGACGGTCCTACCCCGAATGCGTAAAAAGGTCAGGTCATAGCCGTGACCATAGGAGACAAGGGAGCAAGAAGCGTGACGTCACATTGTGAACGGCTCCGTGTCACTCACGGCGGACCGGGTTCGTTGACCCCAGAGAGGCGCTCACCAGGTCGTGCATGGCGATCATCATGGTGCCCTGACGCAGGCCGAAGATCCTGTACGCCTTCGTCAGCATGGGCCGGTTCTGGATCATCGTGAGGCAGGCGGACTACGAGGCAGAAGACGTCATTGCGTAAGAACATCAGCTGTGCCGCTCCCGCACCGCTACAGATTCCTTGAGCAAACTATCGCCACTTTCTGCTCACCCTCAAGCGGCGCGGCGCCGCCCCGGTCGGCCTTTCGTGTGCGTGGGCGCACGGGGCCGCTGCCGACCCCCGCCGACTGGGGACGCCGGGCGCGATGCTGAACGCCGGCTTGGGCTTGTTGACGCTGACCCGGAGGCCCTGCGAGTGACGCGCACAGTGAGCCGAGTGACTATAAATCTTTAAAAAAAGATACCATCAAAGGAGTCGGAGAAAAGCAGCACTGCAAGTACCTGGAGACCCATGGCGGACGACTTGTCCTCCTGGAGGCCGCGGGTCCGAGGGGGCGCTGATAAGGCGCCGGGCGCCTATGTCCTGCACAAAAGCAAAGCCATGTTTGAAAATGTTGCCATTTCCAAGATAATCGCCTCCAACCACCCCTGGCTAAAACCCAGCAAGACCACCACCGCCACAGTGGTGGTGTGTGGGGGTCAAGATGCGCGGCGCTTCATCTCCGCCCCTCCCAGCATCCCCCCCCCCCCCTCCACCCTCCGCTACCGCAGCCACTGCTGCAGCCCGGCTGACGCAATCCCTGGGAAGCACCCCCCCCCCCCCCCCCAACCCCCTCGGATAGCCAATCACAGGCAGGAACTCATCTAACCACCACCAGCGTGTGGCGGCGGGGGAGGGGGGGGGGGCAGAGGGGTCTGCACCTGCGAGGCGCCCGGCCTCTCCAGCCGCCGTGCCGCGGCGCACGAGGAAGGGGTGAACAGCGGAGAGCCACTCCGCACCCGCGGGGGCAGCCGAGCAGCCCCGGGCGGGCAAAGCCCCTCGGCGGGTCCACACGGACCCGGCGTGTCTCTGTCTCACTCTCTCTGCCCGTCTGTTCACGTCGCTTCGTCTCACTAGACCGCTTTGAAGAGCTTTCGAGTTCCGGTTCCGGTCCCGTGCGCGGGGTGGGTATCGGGGGTGAGGTCGGCCGGCCGGCAGCCACGTGTGGCCCCCGGCGGGAAGCGACCTCGACGCTCCGAAAATAGCCATCACGCACCTCCTACGGCAGGGCGCGCAAAGATCACGTGACCGCGGGCAATTTTCGCTCCACGAGATTGAGGTTTGTGACCCGGGGCTGGCCGGGCGGCCGCAATCAATCCGCAACCCGTCCGCCGCCGACAGTGTTACCCTACGGGGGGCTGCCGCGCTGCCGCCGCGCCGGCCGGGGCGCAGCAGACGACGCGTTGCTGCACGGCGCGGATGACCAAAGCGTAAGCATCGGTCATCCGTGCTGCACCGCGACGACCGGCCGGACCTGCCCGTCGTGCAACGCGATGCAGGCCCAGACCCACAGGACTCCGAGGCGGCGTCCTGTCGGTACCGCCGGACTCACGTGGCCTACATTCGGTGGCGGCGGCACCACCCCCCGGTAGATACCCGGGAGTGCACGCCCCCCCCCCCCCTTCATCCCCCCGGTTTCCCGCCGTCTTGCCGGGAGCAGCCATGATGTCGGGGGAAAAAACACAGGCGGGCACGGGAAACGGTCGACGGTGAACTTGGAAGCCCGGCTTCTCAGGGGCTCCTGGGCGGCCGCCGGCAGCCCGTGTGGCCGGCGGCGGCCGGCGGCCTCCTCGGCGGGCGTTCGCCCCCGGCAGCGTGCACAAGGTCAGGTCCGGTCTGCGGCCGCCGAGGCAGCAGGGGGTCTGCGCGCAACAGCCTCGTGACACGTTAGCGGTCACCGCCCGGGTGCCCGCGCACTCGCCTCACATCGCGGGGGTCGGCTCCTCCTGGACGGCCCCGAGATGTGCGGGATGCAGTCCGGAGAGGGTCGGGCCGAGCCGGGCGCCGGGCCGGGCGGAGCGAGGCAGACAGTCCGGAGCCCGCCTCTGCCGCGGGCGCCACGGCCGCGGCCCCCTGGGCTGCCGCGGGCCCAAACAGTGCGGTGGCGGCAGGAGGGGCGGCCCTGCCCGCCTGCCACTCACTCCTCGCCCGTCGCGCGACGCCCCGAGGCCGTGAGGAACACTGCCGCAGGCCCCGCGGGAAAACCACTTACCTCCTGGAAGGAGCGGCGATGCGACCGCCGTCCGATCTTCCCGTCCGTGCGGAGCGGGAGCAGACGACGCACAGCAGACGAAACAACGCGCAGGGTGAGAGGAGCGGGCCACGACGCCAGCGCCCCCGTCTAGCGGCGGTGGCCTCCGGAATCAGCCGCCCCCACACGCCCCCACACGCCCCCCCCCCCCCCCCCAGGACCCTGTCTCGGGCACTGCACCCCTCCCCCCGGGCCCGGAGCAGCACCGGCGCTACCGCCGCACTAAAAAATCGATGCCGGTACCCCCTCTTCCCTTCTCCTGCCAACCGTGCGAACCCAGCTCCAGCTTGGCGAGACGGCCGGCAGAGCGCGCTGTGTGAAGGGCAGTGTGGCGCAGCAGGATAAGGAGGGGTAGGGCTGCCGGTAGGGGTGGCTTTGCTGGCCGCACGGGCTCACCGCTCCCTCATGCAACACGACGCTATTCACACGACGGCAGACGACATAATAACAGTTCGCCGCCCACTCCGCCGAGTTCAAAAGGAGCGGCGCGCATTCGGGAAGGAAGAGCTAAGGGCTGGCGTCGCCACACACCATTCTCATCCGAAATACAGCTCGGACACGAACTACTTTAAAAATAGGAACTAGAAACATCGAAACTGCGGGGATGGGGCTGGCGCCTGCCACGGAGTGAATAGGCAGCCCGGTGGCCACGCGTGCGCTGCGGGCATTGCCTACCCTCCAGGCGGCCACGGAGCTGCTCTGTGGACACAAAGTAGCCCGTAAAGGGTTGTGTTTGCGTCCGCCTGAGCGCCTCGTTGTAGTTGTCGACTGTTCGTATCTTAGGCGTGAGAAAGTGTCTCCAGTGAGAACTAAACTACGAAACTAGAGTCGCGATGTAGGATTTGTTAAGAAAACTGCAGTTCCTGCAGAAAAAGTACTAGATAATTGAGACAAACTACAGTTATCAACGTCAATCACAGTGCGACTTCAATGCAACTGCAGTTTGTGGATTCTGTAGTTTCGTCGTCGATCTTTCTGAGCGGGAGAAAAACTGTTGCAGTCAGCGCTACAGCCGAAAACAATTCCATGGCCTGGTTTGGTTTGGGCTAGTCATGCCGCTCCAGCGCATGTGGCATGTTGCGTGTGGTACCCGTTGTCTTGAGAGGGGCACGGGCTCGCACCCGGACGTCGGGCCCCTGTCGCGGGCTGTCGCGTCCCGTGTACTATACGCCCGCTGTCAGCCTTGGCGACGGCCACGCGAACAGCCATGCGACCCCACCCATCATCAGCCCAGGTACGTACCCGCCCCGCCCATCACCCTGACGACGGCGGGGTTGGCGGTGGGGGCGGGGGCGGGGGCCTGCTGAGGTCGCCGTCGGCAGCCCGTCCTGTAGGACCCCGGCGGTGCCCGGCGGCGGCGCGGGCCGCCGTGTCTCATGGTTGCTCATGGTGGGCGGATGCCAACGTTGCCATGGTGCCGGCCGGTGCCGGCGCACCCCCTGCCGGCCCGTGGCGCGCGCGTTGTCCCCTCGAGTCGCGTGCCGGTCGCGTGCCTACAGCGCTCAGCGGGGCGACGGCGACGCCTGCAGCAGCGGGGAGCAGCGGGGCACAGCGGGGCCTCGACCACACCGGCGCGCAGCCCGTCGAGTGACGGTCCAACGCCGACAGTCGGCTCGGAGGCCATGGAGAGGAGGTACACCAGGGTGCCCGTCGGGGAGGGCGTCCTGCACGCCCGCAGGCCGGCCTACAGCCCGGAGACGCACCAGCTGCTCAGAGGTGAGGCCATCCGGTCCCTAACAACTCCCCGGCATCATTCTTGTACACGAGTACTGATTTTAATTTGAACTCGCAGACTTTGATTTCATTTTTTTTTAATTTTATTAAAGCGGAGTTTAGATAAAGATTTTGAGTTTACTGTGTGTTAAATCTAAATGACTTAATAGTGAACTGTTTTGGTTGGGGGAGTGTGTTTAACATGCGTTGGCTGCTCTCATCGCCACACCAGACATCGAGTGTCCTCCTATCATTGTTGCCAGAAAAGCAGGCAAAAAGTAGCCCCAAAACACGGGAGTCAAGATTGTGCCTACCGCCGCCTGCCCCCTAGGCAAACCATTGACAGCCATGACAAGGTGCTGCCTAGCGGGCAGGCGGAGGAAGGCACTGTCTACACACCTGTGTGATCAGGCCACCTTCTGACGACACTTCTTGTGCCGCCCAGTGCTGATGGGGGAGAGCCGGCTGACGATGCTGCAGCGCAAGCAGCTGAGCGAGTCCCTGCGGCAGGGGCGGTCGCTGCCCGCCCAGCCCCTGCCGGCCCATAGCCCCGCGTCGCTGCCCCGCGCCCCCGTCGAGGCCTCCGGCGCGCTCCGGCTGGGCTGCCGGCGCCTCCGGGACACCATCCTGGGCTCGGGGGCCTACGAGCGGGAGCGCTTCGTGCCCGCCCACCCTCGAGGTAGGTAAACCCTACCCGTTCCCCACCGCGGGCGGTATTAGCCGCCGGGGCACGCCACATCAACAGTGCATCACCGCTGATCGACCTGGCAAGGGAATGTGCACTGAGCATGCACCGTGCAATTCAGAATGTTATCAGACTGAAACTTATTTTGTAACCCCCCCCCCCCTCTCTCTCTCTCTCTCTCTCTCTCTGTGAAGTGTATGATTCTGGCAATGTTGCATCACCCTCTCTCTCTCTCTGTTGCAGTCAACAAAGACCAGGAGAAGCGCACGTTCCAAGACAAGATGTCATTTGGTAAGGAAATGCCACCCTCTCCTCGGAATAAGAAAGGGAAGTACAGACGTTCAGCCAGTCCAAAAACCAAGTCTGAAGTAGATCGCTTTGATGAACGTGAGTATCACAAATTTTCAAAATAGTATGCATTTTCTACAGTGACCTCATATTAAAATGTTTTTTTTTTTTACCAACAGTTGTTCAAGAAGTCAATGAGAGGGTTCAATTTTTGAGAGATATGGAAGCACTGGGTCAGGCCCACAAATACTACCCTATCATAAAACAAGAAATAGGTGCCAAAGTGCGTGAGATGGAAAGGATAGATAAGCAGAGATGTGCAGAACTTGAATCTGGCGGTGACATTGGGATAGGAAATGACTGATTTACAAGGATGTTGGGATGAGTAAAATACTTAACAGCATATATGTATTGCACTTTGTGTGTAACTAAAAACGCACTAGTTTGTGATATTAACAGAAAAGTGGTTTATTCTCATAAGTTTTCCACAGAAGCACCATCATTGTGATCTACAGAACCAGCAGCAGTCTTGTCTGGTCGACTGGCAGGAACATCTGTAGAAATTGCACTGTTCTCAGTGATGGGATCCTGTGAATCATTACTTCCATTATTTTTGTTTTCACTGAGCTGCGGTGTGTTTGTTTCTTCATCATGCTCTGCTTTGCCAACAGCTCCTTTTCGTTGAGGCAATACTTTTAGAAATGCGTCTTTCCATGAAAGACCCTCACTCACACCAAGAAGAATTTCAAATACTGCAGAAAAAAATAAATAAAGAGAGACATTAGCAAGTGAAAATATCTGGTAATGTGTAGTAAGAGAACCAAAATTATACAAATTTTTTACCATGATCGATGGTTAAAACTTTTCTAGATTTAAGTTCAAGGTACTCTGATATGGGGAGCTGTGCATGAGCAACATTTTTCTCTTCTGCTAAACGATGGCATAGGCCCTAGAAGACAGAAAAATATCAAAAAGTAGAAAACAGTAAGATAAACAGAGCTTGTACACAATTACTTAAATAGCTATACCTTGTGAGCATTGTGGTCAACAAGTCCTCCGATAATGTAAACTTTAGAATCATCAAGTGTTGTGACTAGGTTGTCAGATTCACTTGACAAGTAAACAATATCTTCTTTTGCAAATGCATCAGTGTAAGTCCTACTTTCAAAATGAACCTGTAATGTACCAGATTTGTGAATGTTGCATATGGTATTAAAAATGATAGAAGGAAATAGATACATACATCCCAGTTTGAATAACCATTATTTTTACTCATTTCCTGCTCGGATTTTCCATTAAAACTTGTAAAATAAAGTTGCATAGGATTGGCAACTCTCCTGTTGAGAGTATAGCAGCGCATTAGCTGTTTAACACATTTTCCTAAATCCTGCAAAATTAAGAACAATAACAAAATAAGACAAGAATGAAAAATACTTTTGTAGGCCTAATATATGTGTCCTACCCTTGGGTTCATGAGGTCATCAAAGTCTAAATCAATGGCTATGCGAACTTTACAGGCACTGTTAGCCATTGTTGCTTGTTTGAGTATTTTCCGAGATGGAAGAGCTACATTATTTTCCCGAGCTGCCTGTCGCTTCAATTTCATCTTTTGCCTTTCCTTAGCTCTGGAACAAATACATGCTTAAATGACATTAAGATATTTGCCGACAGATTATTAAACATCTGAAAGGAGAACACACCGTTTGGCAGGCAAGTTAGCAATCCACTGTTCACGTTTCCGCAACTTTCTCAGCATTCTCTTTGACAGCTGTTGGGGTTTATCCGTTCCATCCGAACTGTCTTGCTCACTTTGTGAATCGTCCAATTCAATGTGCTCTGCCTTCATGGTAGCGTTTCCAGCTTCAAGATCCTCTTCATGTTTTGGTTCCAGTGGTTGAGTGTCATTCGGAACATTTTGAATTTTATTTTCTTCTGATTGTGATTCAGGAATAGGGCTGGGCTGAGCATCCATGTCGATCATATTCTCGACATGTACGAGAACCTAACCTAGAAATAATTTATAATACCATATATTTTATCTAACCTAAAAAAGGGCACTCAAAACAATTTTCAATGTTCAAGAGGAAAAATTCTTGAGGTTCATTTAGACTTACGGAAACCAATGGACAGACAAATGTTTACTTAATAATAAGGAAATGAAGTAAGTCTTCACTGACTACTGACGACAGCAGCACCGCGGCGACGGCAACAACAAACAACAACAACATACCTGACTCTGGCTGAGAATAGTGCATCAGGAGGTTTGCCAAGAATCATAAACTTCTACTTACATGCATGACCCGAGCGCGATGATTTCGAAAAATTGCAACTGTCCGAAACCAAATACGCAACCGCAACTGCGGGCGTAATTAGATGCGGTGAAATCGTCTTATCAAAAGCATCCCCTGACGCCTGCTTGCTTGCATTCTTCTGTTGGTAGACTGCAGCAGCGGGAGATTTTAACGAACCGGGGGCGGGAGGTTTGAACGTAGTCACGTTGTGTGAACCTTTTGAGTGGGAGTGTTTCACGTGGAATAGTGACGAACGACTACGCTGCACTTGTCATCTCCTTAAGTAAATAACCAGACACCCAATCAGGGTGTCTAAGAGAGCGGACAAGAGGGAAGGACATTGCCAGTTTTGCAGTCCTGGGACCCAGTGAGTGAGAGAGACAGAGAGAAAAGGAGAGGGAGGGGAGAGAGAAAGGTGGGGGAGGGGGGTATGAAGAGCAGGACAGAATCTTCGTTGGTGGGAGGCCGTGACGGCCTGGCCTGGGCGTAGCAGAGGCCAGGGGAGGCAAAGGGTGGTCCAGGAGCGGAGTGGGCGGGGCTCGGGGGTCCGCGGGGGCGGCGGGGGCGGCGCAGACACAGTGGGGGTGGCGCAGCGAGCCTTGCGCGGCCTGACCGCCTCAGTATGCGAGTGGTAGGTCCCCGGGACGGAAGGGCCGGGCCAAGGGCAGGGAAGGGACGGGACGGGGCCCGCGGGACGGGACTGAGAGGCCAGCATCCGCAGTAGACGGGCCAGCAGCACCGACACCCGCCAGCCGCGAGGGCCGCCGCCTCGGCCACCGCCGGACCGCCGTCCAGGATTTAAGCCGTCGCGCGGAGACGTGCCGTGGAGCCCACGGACTGGCCAGCCGTCGGGCAACGTCGGGGTGGGGCAGGCCGGGGCAGGGCGGGGCAGGGCGGGGCAGGGCGCGGCTGTGCAGCCGGGAGGCCAAGCCCTGCCCGTATGGCGGCTAGCGTCCGCTAGCGCAGGCTAGGCCCCCCCTCCCCCCCAGGGCCCCGAAGGACGAGGCCTGTGCGAGGGCTGGGCGAGACCTGGGCGAGGCCTGGGCGAGGCCCCCGAACCCCTCCCCTGAGCCCCCAGCATGGCGAGCGGCGTCGGCGACCGCGTCCACGGTGACGGAGACGGTCAGGTGACAGCGCGAGTCGCCGCAGCTGCAGCCGCCGCAGCCGCAGCCGCGGGCCCCGCTGGCCCGTGCCCCGCAGGCCCGCAGCCCTGCAGTGCGAGCCGCAGCCGCAGCCGCCGCGGCAGCAGCGGTAGCGGTAGCTGGAGCGGTGCCGAGGGCAGTCCCAGCAGCTGGACGGAACAGTGAACGCATCTCCGGCCTCCGCTCATGGCGGGCCCGTAATGGCTAGAGAGGCGAGCCCGGACCCTACCGGACCCTACCGGACCCTTCCGGACCGCGACGCGCGCGGCCAGCGCGGCCAGCGCGGCCCGAGCCGAGCCGGTGTGTGACTAGTGAGTGGGAGTCGTGAGTGAGAGAGTGCGAGTCATGTGCCGCCGAGAGGATTTACTCTGGATACTATGAGCACCGGGCGGGCATGACAGAGACCGTGAGTACACACCATTATATTATATATACTTATCATTATGTGGCTAGAACCTCACCGTGTGTCTAGAATGTGAGAAAAAGCAGGGAAAATAATTTGTGCGGGGGCAGGGGTCTAACGTGACGTAAACACGACAAGGAGAGGCGCCAGGGACAGGCAATTCTCTTGAAACGAGCCCGACACAGATCTGGAGTACCGTGCAAATGGGAGCGGAGCGCTGCGCTTTTATTCGTAGAGACAAGGACAAATCGCGCACGTTTATTAACCTGCCTTCCAGTCAGTTTGTACCACCCACCCCACCAAAGTCGCCGCTGAGGAGGAGGAGGAGGGTAAACGAGGGCCGGAGGGGGGGGGGGGGCGATCTCCCGGGGAGGGACCTCTTGTGTGCAGGACTACGGTTTACAGAGAGGTGGCAATGGCATTACCAGACACAAATGCATAACAAACACCATCGCAAGCAAGTGCGGTCACCACGTCTAGCCCCGCTTCACGCGTGATGCGTGATCCCCTCTGGCGTGTATCGTGGAAACACTACGCTGCGACGCGCCAACTGCGGCAGGAAGCTCCCGCTTTTGTAAGAAATAGTTTTGCGACACTTTTTTACAACCACAGACGATCCATTTTCATCCCCGCCCCCTTCTCTCTCTCTCTCTCTCTCTCTCTCTCTCTCTCTCTCTCTCTCTCTCTGCGTTTTTGCCTTGCCTTTTTTAAAGAGGGGAGGACAAAATTAGGAGACAACTAACGAACCATCGAGTATTTGACTGAAAATTGATAGTTTTTTAAAAACCTTTGAGTAGAACGGAGAGGGTTTAAAAAAATAGGAAACACTCCGGTGGCTGCTAATGCACTGCCCGTTATTTTTTTTTTTTTTGTTCTGAATATCTTTTCCTTCAGAAGAAAGTTAAAAAAGAACAACAAAACACATTCTCGTCATCATATGTATTACAAACTTGTTGCATTCTAAATGTCGAAAATAATTGATTTTTATTAATTTTTTTTGATAGTGTACACAATTTAAGCCAGCCTATTGTTTGCATTCTGCTCCACTTTTGTAAAATTTTGACTCCTAGTGTGTTCTACAGTGTATGAGGATTTTTAAGCTTTTTGTAAAATGTTGTTTGTTACCGTTCTGGGTACACTTTTTAGGCTTTTGCAGCTATATAGTGAGCTTTCTTTATGTCTGCATTGGTCTATTGTCATGTATGTCCTCCGCGGGGTCCCAAGAGGGTCTAAATCATTCCGGCTGAGTGCCGTGTCCAGTCAGTCATTGGGGTGAGCGTGCGTGCTCCTGTGGGCGTGTTTACGCTAGAGAGGTGATCAAGGGAAGTGGTAAAAATAATCCTTGCACCCTCCATCATGTTTGAAATGCGTGAAATCGGATTAGGACAACCCTGCGTGTTTGCTTTTTTAAAAACGTTGGACGGCGGCTTTCGTTTATTTTTACATTTTACCGTAAAGGGTAAGGGGGTGGGGTAATAGATTCATCGGTATAATACCTGTTGCAGGGTACACGGTGCACACGTCTCAATGGTTTGAGAACCCAAACTAACATGGAAGCTTCTAAACAACTGGGCGTATTTCTCTCTAGTGCACACTGCCGCTTTTGTCGTATTTTTTGGCCCTTAAAATATCTTGTGTTTAGAAAAATGGGCCAAATATCTCTTGCGGATCTCTTCCTTTTCATCATATCTGCCGCTTTCGTTGGGTCTCTGCACCAGAGCCTCTTGTCTACAGCATGACCGTATCACGACCGATTTAACCAATAGGTCTCACCGGAAAGAAGATGATCGGCGAGGTACGGTCATGACCTTGTTTTATTCTCCGTGCATGGTCCTGCGTGCCCAGATGCATGACCCCCCTCCCCCTTCTCTTACAGGGCGTCAGGACCTCACTGGGCTTCTTCCCTCCCCGTCCCGTCCGTGTTAAGTGTGTGAAATGCACAAGGTTCGTTTGTCCCCACGCTTCCTATGGGGTAGGTTGTGGGTGTGCTAGACTAGGCGGCATGGCAGCGTTCACCTCCTCCCCGCCCCTGCGGCCCCCGCCTTCCACCCCCTCCCGGCCCTCGGGCCTCCGCGGGCTGTGGGGGTGGTGCCAAGAGGGGGAGGGGGTCGATACGCAGCCCAACGCACATTCCTTTTTCGCAGCATCACTTTTTGTCTTATTCTTGTCAGATTTGAAAAAGGAAAAGGAAGCGTTTCTTCAAGCTTCAGTCCTTAACTGATTGTCCCTTCCTCCAGGCTGCCCATCTTCAACGAAAGCGAAAAACGCTCGCCGAACATGGGTAACTGAAAGCCGAAGGCGTACTTTGCAGAGTGAGTCCCACATTCCACCAGCCTTCAGTGGCACACGACGGCGCCGGGCGCATGTGAGAGCTCGGATAGGCCATCCGCACCACGAGTGTAGAAGCAGTGGTTGCCTACCCAATAGGCGCTATTAGCCAACGTAATATTCACTGATATAACTGTGATATAAAATCATGTAAAATGTAAATACTCCCCCCCCCCTAGCCCCCCCCCCCCCCCCCCACCCACCCAATCATCAGGCAGCAGCCCAAAAAACGGAGGTAGATTCAAAAAAGGACCTCACGCTTTTCGAATTAGGTCTGCCTGCTTAAGTGACAATATAGTTGACGTACTCAATAGGTAACCCGTGACCTTCAGTCTCTTTTGTAATTTTCAAACTCTCTTTGAGCCTGAGCGAAACGAGCTCCATCAAATCATTTCCGGTTAACGAGGTCGACTCAGTAGTATGGGAGACTTGTGGCTCTAAACCGATTTCGAATTTTGGATTTTTGGTTGCGACACAGGGTTTTCAGAAATGGGTCAGAAGGTCGTTCGTTAAGTGGCCTTTGTGTTTTTCCCATTATATTAGCATATGTAGTGAACTGGCCCGCCATGTCTAACTGAACCTGTGTTGTTGCAGGAGACGCGCGGCAAGCAACCCTTCAAGATATGGGACAGCCAAAGAAACCTCCGCAAAGGTCTGGTGGTGTCAAGTTTTGAGGAGCTCGTTGTCCGAGGTAAGTCAGCTTTCCTGCACGAGAATTCAGTGCGGTGACGTTAGGAACTTCCTTGTCACTCAGACTGTTCTCGGTAAAAGAACATTGTTCTTTATACGAGAACACCTTGCTCTCTAAGTCATCCAGAATATTTTCGACGAATGAACTTGGTTGTAATGAGTTTTCTCTCAGATAAAATACAAAATGTACTTAGTTGGAATGGATTTCCAAATAAACTTGTCATCTTTGGTACTAAAGTGTGTGGGGGTCATGGGTGTCATAAGCTCTCGAAAATCGTTCAGCTCTAACACAAAATGTACCTGGATGCGACAGTCCCGCCATGTATGGGATGAATAATATATGACGAAAATTTGCTTGTGGAAGGGACATTTTCGCGGCGCCCGCCCTGTGCAGCCCCGCCCTCGGCGAGGCGCAGAGAGATGGTTTTCACGTCAGGGGTTTATCTCCCCGCCCGAAGGGGGTCGGGCCCGGGTGGGGCGCCCGGGCTTCAAGGTGCATACGAGATTGGAGACGACGGACATCCGGCTGGTAGACGCACCCCTTGTCGTTATCGGTGGGCCCCGCGGGGAGGGGAAGGGGGTGGGGGGCTGCCAGCCAACACGATCCTCTGCACTCTCGCTTTCCAGCGACGCCCCGCGCCCCTCACCGCTCACCGCCCCGGTTACCTGCCGAACACCACGAGAAGTCGTTCTGCCCTGGCGGCCGGAGAAAAAAGAGGCGTGGCTGTGCCGAGTGCGGCTGCGGCAGAGCTCTGCTGGCTAGTCCCACTAGTCTCGCTGGCCTTATAGCCCACCCTTGCTAGCCTGCCCTGCTGGTCTTGCTAGCCTTCTATTCTAGCTCATCGCTGCTAGCCCGTCCTGCTGGTCTTGCGATCATAGCTCGTCCTGTCCCGCTAGTCTTTGCTAGCCTTGCTCGTGCAGTGCTGCTAGTCTCGCTATCCCTGCTCGTCCAGCCCTGCTAGGTAACCCTGCTACTCTTGCTAGCGTTGCTAGTCTAGCCGTGCTAGCCCTCCCAACCTGCCCCTGATAGCTACGCTTTTCCTGGTTGGTCTGTTCTAATGCTAGCATTGCCAGGCTCGCTAGCCTTGCTCCAGTGAAGCCCGAGGGGCCAGCTGGTCGCGGGGTCCAGAACAGAGGAGCCTGGGCAGGGGGCTGCGCTGGAGCCGCCGGGGCCGCTGGAGCCGCTGGAGCCGCTGGAGCCGCCGGAGCTGCGGCCGGGGGCCGGGGCACTGCCTGGGCTCCTGCTGGGCTCCGGCAGCACTACAAACGGTCCCAAGCCGATCGATCCGCCTCCCCCTCCTCCCCCTCCCACTCCCTCTGCGAGAGGGCCGCATTCGCAGCTTCCACAGAGAACAGGGAGGGAGGGGGTGGGGGCCTCTGCGGAGCGAGGTGCGGGCAGGGCAGGGACTCCCAAATCAAGGAGGGCAAGAAGGGGGCGGGGCCAAGGAGAAAAAGGGGCAAGGAGGATCTAAGAAGCACGGCGCAGCGGTACGCAGCGAGACCTGGGGCCCCGGGGCGCCCAGGGCCCCGGGGCGCCGCACTACATGACGACGCGCCCCGCTATGAGGACATTTTCCGACAGAGGTCAGCATGGATCGACGACGGCGACGTCGGAAATCGCGTCCACGCGGTCGGACCATCAAATATCGGACCCCGCCGCGCTGATTATGAGACACGCTTTCTGCCTTTTCTCAAACATTTCACATCACAACAGGCAGTGCCCACCGATTCCTTCCTACGCTCTTTCAACCCTATTACTGCACGATGATGAGAAAAGTACCAGTACTTACTTTCCAGTGTCAACCATTTTGAGCGTGCGACGCGCAAGGGGCTGAAGTGGTTTTCCGTGCCCGCCCCCCTCCCTGCCCCGCTCTCGCCTGTCTGGCTGAACAGATCCCCCTGGCTCCCGTCTCTTCCCTTCCGATGGATAATTCTGATGTCTGCCCCCCCCCCCCCCAATCCCCCGGCCCCCTCGGCCCCCTTGTGTCCGGGTTATCGCGCTGCCCGCGGCCCTGTCCGGCTCCTGCGGGCCTCGCCCGGCCTCGCCAGTCACACCAGAGATGGCTGTCCTGGCCAGCGCCGCCCCCCTCCCCCCGTCTTTTCCTCGCTCACGGCCGGCCCGGTCAGATGCAGGCGCGGAGGGCGCGGACAGGGTAATGGGAATAGGATGGCAGGATATCGAGTGACGTCGGTTCCTGGTCCGTGTTTAGACCATTCCGGGGCTCTGCACACGGTCCCGTCCCTGCGCCCCCCACCCCCGCCCCTCTGGCCACTGCCCCCCCCCCCCCCTCACCTTATGTGCCAGCCAACTTGCCGTAACCTACAACCCTCCAACCCTCCCCTTCCAATATTGCCGGTATGAAAGCACGGCATTCAGCAGGGGAGACGGCGGCTGCAGGAGGAAGAAAGGGAAGAGAGACAGAGAGAGACAGATGTAGAGAGACAGAGAGAGAGAGAGGAAGGGAAGAGGAGGGGCGACTCAAAGCGGCAATAGGAAGTTTCAAACTACTATGTGCGATCGCACAGTTTGCTGACGTGTCTATACCAGGCGTGGTGAGCGAGGGGGAGGGAGGGTAGCTGGAGAGAGGGAGAGAGAGGGAGAGAGAGAAAGAGGGGGGGGGGGAGATGCTGCACTGTAAAGTTAGGTGTGTGTGTGTGTGTGTGTGTGTGTGTGTGTGAGTGCTTGTGTGCCCCCACTCACTTGGCAATATCGCCGTGAGGTCCCTACAACCTCGGCTCGGCTCCCGTACCTCCCAAGTCTGGCTCATCACATTGTCAGTGCATAGTTAGACTGTCAGGTCGCGGCTGACAGGGGGAACGGAGAAGTTTAGTGCCGTCCTCTATTTTGGCGGATTGTTATCATATCGACTGTGCAGCAGGCTCGGCATCGGGGCTCTCAGCCTGCGGATCCTCGGGTAGGCAACACGCCCGCGCGCGCGCCGTGCGGGTCAGCCCAACCTGCACGGCTGCAACCGATGAGGGAGTCACTCGACCAAACATTGTACGACATATTTCAGGATTTCAAAGTATTTCCCAGGCCAGCGATCCGTGTTTGTTTACATTTTGACCTCGAATGGCCGTTTTTGGCCAAATGACAGCCCGTAAATGCTCAATTTGGGGGCTGGAAGTCCGGACAGATTGATCTGGGGGCTCTGGGCGCATTTCTATGGCTTTCTATGACGGCAGTTCACAAAATTTGTGCACACGATTTCACGAGAGGTTGCCCTCCTCGACTGTATCTCTGTCGGTTCGATAACGTACTCGGCACTAACCTTTCTATTTTAAAATTGTTTTTGCAGGAAAAGAGAAACTTGGCGTGCCCGCCAACGAGCCAGCTCGGCTGGTACTGGAGAGCGACGGCACCCAGGTCGAAGACGGCGAGTACTTCAGAACTCTCCCCCACAATTCGGTGCTGCTGCTGCTGCGGCCCGGAGAGCGCTGGCGCCCTCCAGGGGTCGACATCTTCCGCGCGGGTGAGCAAAATGTTTTCCTTTTCATTCGCAAAATTTGTCTTCTTCTTTTTTTTTCGCTCTCTCTTTCCTTCTGTAACGTGGGTCCCGCCACTGTTAAACCAGTTCCCCAAAACGGGTCTAAAACTCTCTGTTAAAAAGTAAACCGAAAAACAATGAAAACGACAAAAGCGAGGCGTAAAATGAGATGGGCCGTCGGGTTGTGTTTCAGCGGCAGGGGACGGAGAAGACACCGCCGAGGCCTCCGACTTTGAGAGCGGTATGTTCAGTTCAGTTCGATAGTTAAAATTCGTCATAAACCATTTCGCATCCTCCCCATATATCTGTTCACCCGCTTTCATCCATTTCATTTCAAAAGCGTAAACGTGTCAGAGGTTCCCCTGCGTGCGTGACGGCATTTCATGCTCATTTGTCAAAAGGAAATTTGGGGAATTTCTTTAACAGCATGAGGCAGAGCTCATATCGGGTAAAAGCACGCCTATCATAGTCCCAGTGTAACCGAGCCTAACTGTCCACCTTCTCGACTACGTTTTAACCGCCCGGATTCGCACTTCCCTTCGTCATGATTTGGGTCGACTTGTGAGTTTTTAGTGTGTGTTTGGCATGGCGGCATTGGCAGCCCCAGGGGCAGTTTGGACCAACAGCCCGCAAAATATGCTTGGGTCTGACCTTGACCGTGACCCACATTCTGTAAGACACCGGGGGAAGCATCCGGTCATATTACGCAGCAGTAATCAAATACGCCCGAAGCAACTGAGTTCATATAAACAATAAAACGCTATTGATGCTTGGACGGCATTCTGCCGCGTTACAGCTTACAGGGACGGGTTGATTAGTGGTAATTTCGCTCCGGTCCAAAAGGTCAGCATTCTGGTTACGGTCGAATCTCGGTCCAAACGGTTCCCTGCGGGTGCCCTGCGGGGCCCCTGTGGGTGCCCTGCGCGTGCCGTCCGCCGGCGGGCCGGGGGGCCCCTGCCGGTGCTGCCATGGCCATGATGCGCTTGTGTTGCAGCGATCACCGCCATCCCTCGGATCGTATGTGAGACCATCAACGCCCTGGAGTTGCAGAATGAGGTGCCGTCCTGGAAGATCATGGACAACAAGGGCCGCGTCACTGTCGTGCTTCACTGGGACCACGCCAAGGCTGCGCAGTTGGCGGGGGCGGGCACGGGGCCTGGGGGCGTCGCCGGGGGCGGCGGGGGCGGGGGCATGGCTGGAGGCGGCGGGCCGCCTGGTCGCGTGTCCCCCGCCCCGCCGGGAACGACGAACCAGCAGGGAGCGCCGACGGCCCCGGGCTCGATGGCGGGGCCCATGGCGGGGGCAAAGAACAAGCCCCCAGCCCTCGTGATCCAGACATCCCTGGAGAAGCAGCAGCAGGCCATGCTCAATGACGCCCTCTACACGCCGCCCAACTCGGCGCGGTACACCTCGGGGCCGCACGGCCCGTGCACGGGGCCCCACATCACCGTCATCAACCACGACGACGAGGTGGCGGGGCTGGGCGGACAGGTGCCGCTGCAGTCGCCGGGCCCGCACCAGGGCGGCCCCCACCAAGGCCCGCACCAGGGCGGCCCCCCGAGCCGCCACCACCTCCAGCACCCGCCGCCGCTGCGCCTGTCCCGGCAGGCGGGGGCGGGCTCATCCCTGGACTCGGCGTGCGCGCAGCGCGCCGCCGCGCTCGCGCTCGCCGCCGAGTGCGACTTCCACTGCTGCGCGCTGCACGAGGAGGGCCGCTTCATCGCCGTCCACAAGAGCGTGGCCACCTCCCCGATCCAGGACGTCGGCTCGCAGACCTCCCCGCAGCCCACGTCGTCCATGGCCGGCGGGCGAACCGGTAAGCACCACGCCGTCTCACTCCCTCTAGGTCTCACTTGCGGGCGGCCGTGTTCTGAGGTGCTGTGTGCTGCAGGCATGGTGCGGGGCGGCCAGCACGTCCGCTTCCTGGACATCGAGGGCGGCCGGGGCGGACCCCCGGAGCACGGCGGCGACTCCTCCGAGTCGGAGACGGACAACACGGTGCTGGAGGAGGAGGCCGTCACGAGCGAGAAGTTCCTCCTGCTTATCGACCAGCTGTCGGTCGACCAGAAGCGCCACCTCACCATCAAGGACATCGGCATCATCCTGGAGCGGCTCAACTCCAAGATCCTGGACGTGGAGCGGCTGGACCGCGAGAGCGAGAGCGACGACTGCTACAACTGGACCATCAAGGCCACCATCCGGGGTGACGTCCTGCAGGAGCTGGGCGTCATCTACAACGGCAACTACTACGCCATCTCGGAGCACCCCGGCTACAAGGAGGACGTGGACTTGGAGGACGTGGCGGGCTTGCCCGACCCGCCCGAGGAGGAGGAAGAGGAGGACAGACTTTGAACCTATTTTCTAATTTTCCTTTTAACTGAAAAAAAAACTTACTCTGTGAGTGTTGGAGCTCGTCAAGTGAGTGTTGTTGTTGTTGTTGTTGTTACTGTTGTTGTTCGTTGTGTTCGTTCGTCGTCATTCGTCATCGTCATTCGTCTTCATCGTCACCGTCATCGTCGTGCCACCGTCATCGCATTTGACATGGTCCAGCAGCAGCATCAGCAGCAGCAGCGGTAGCAGCAGTGAAGAGGCATGAGATGGTATATGAAAGTCCCCCCACCGCTAGGCCCAGGGCTGCCCAGGGCCCAGGAGGGGAGAGAAAAGAAGCGAAACGAACGCACGTCGTCAAAACTGCATATTTTTCATGATTCGTCTCGGGTTGCTGAGGCAGCAACGCGCAACACAATCATGTTAAGTGCTGTGATGTTTAAATGTTAATTAGGTATTTGTTGGGACGACGTGGGGGAAACAGAAGAGCGACGCGAGCCTCTTGACTGCCCCGCAGAGAAGGAGTGGATGGTTAGGACGGACGTCCATCATGGAATTGCAAGAGGGAGAGAAAAAAAAAGAAAACCAATTATAAGGAAGGGAGTTGCGTTTTATTTTTTAGGTTACGTGAAGTCAAGATAGAGCTGACAGTCTGTGTATGTAAATTCTTTTAATAGTGGGAATGCTGTTGAAATATCAAATCCACATGTCTCCTTGAGGACTTATGTGCCACACTCAGCTGTTATAAGTCCCACGAGACATTCTCAAAGCCCAGCACAAGTTTGATTCCCTTAGGAAGAACAAAATGTCCCTTAGAACGATCATTTTTCACAAAGTCGTTCTTGATCGGCAACGAAAAAGATTAGCTTTACTTTGGTACGCAGAATATCGTTGATAGCTGGAAAAATGGTCCCAACATTAGTTTGAAAGAAGATCGAATTTTTTTTAATTTTTTTCTTTTTTTACTAGGGTTATGGTGTAAGATAGAGGGAAGAGGCAAAGGGGACTTTGGAATAATGGGCGCGTTTCTCAGAACCAATAATCAATCCCTTTGCTCAGGCAATCACAATTAAATGTTGACAACAGAGTACCTTCACAGAGCAATACTGTGGGTGTTACGCGTTGGGGCGGGCCGGGGCTGTGAGGGTTTAGGGGTCGGGAGTGGGTGGGTTAGAGAGGGTTAAGCGCGGTGGTGTTTCAACGTGTTGTCTCGAGTTCTACCGCTGTGGAAACCTCTTTTCTTTTTTACAGATATTTGAGTAAAGTTCGTCATGAAATTGTTACCAATTCACTGGTTATTGATGATATTATTGATATAACTGTACGGTTAAAAGCTTTAAAATTATGTAAATGTAACGACGAAAGTCATAACATAACTGTACCGACCTGAATTCAATAGTTCCATGTTATTCAAACATCTTAACACGACACGATCGGCCTTTAGCCTGGTGTCAAATAATTAGACAGTGCAAAAAAAAATAAAAAATAGAAACCAATTGTGGTTGCTGTAGTTGTCAGGAATTGAGAGCGTATAGATGTTATTGTTAGCTGCGGGCGGATAAAATGAACAGCGATGGACAAACAGACAAACAAACCGACGAACAGACGGACGGACGGACAGAGAAGTTCTGACGATGACCTAAAAGCCCTGCATCTACTTGCTCGTGCTGCTCACACTTTCTATTTGTTCAAATGAATGATGACGTAATGTAATCCAAACAATTAATAAAATGACTGCATGTCTGAAGCACAAAAAGATATAAAACGTTTGAGCGGTGGCTGTGTTCCTGTTGATACTGCATATCCTAGGCTGAGCCATCTTGTAGAGAGCCGAAAAACGACGAAAAAGCAAGCCAAGGTTGTCGCTGATGTTTCTTTCATTCCTATTCATTGTGTATCATTGTTTCCCTTCCTTCGGAACTCAATTATGTTTTGTACTGTATCGCGGTCACGAGAGAAATTTAGGGCTGGCAGAGAGTCCTCGCGGTCACCCACGGTCAGGATGCATGTTGATTTTGTGTGCGAGTGATAGGAGGGGGACGAGCGAGAGAGAGAGGGGGGGGGGGGAGAGAGAGAGGGCGGGGGTGGGGTCCGTGGGCGATAAGGCCGCAGCTGCCGCAGCTGCCCCCGCGCGGGGCGGTTCCACTGGGTGTGGGCGGTGGGGTGGGTGGGAGGGAGGTCCCGCTACCGTGCGTGCCCCAGGGCACGCCTGCGCCACGCCTGCGCTGTGGCCCGGGTCGGTCCGCCCCTGCCTGTGCTGGGCTGCTGCTGGCATGGCGGCCCCTTTGGCGTCTCTGCGGCCCACGCAGCGAAAGAGGTTAGGTTATGGTGCCCCGAGCGGGAGGAACAGAGACAGAGAGCACCCTCAGCGCAGGTCAAATAGGGCGCCGCGGTCGCAGGGTGGGTGTGGGCGCCGCCGCCCCTCCCACGTGGCTCTCTGTCGGGGACGGGTTTCGTGGGCGACAAACTGCCAGCCCCGGTAAACCCGCCGCGGGTCATCCCGCTTCCCTCGTGACGCTCCGGCGACGTCTCTGTGCGGGACGCAGGCTTGGCTGCCACGCAATGTCTAACGTGATTGTGATTGTTATGATGATTTTTTGTCATTACTGTTGTTTTCGTGTCTGCACAGCTACTGCCGCCCCCCTTTCTCTGCTAGATGGTTGTGTCTTTGATAATAAGCTAATCGTCACTGCCAGGGTCCGAGGCCTGGCTGGGTCCCGGAGGTCCCGGCTAGAGTCCCCGAGCCCGGAGCCCGGAGCTCAACGGGCAGCATCATGTCCTTTCCGGTCTTCTGCTCGTGCGATCGTGCTGTAAAACAAAGTGTTCAGATGAAATGTACCAAATACCAAATAGTTCTCAGTGTCTCCCTTTGTTTTTATTTATTATGGTTACTCAAGGAGTGTCGTCATAACGATACGATGCCAAAAAAAACATTATAAATATTATTACGATGAATATTATGAATTCCTAGCGTCTGTTGTGTAAAAACTGGTTTTTGGAGAGAAAGCTATAGAAGGATTTATGAGGAAATATATGGAACTATTTCTTGCTCGTTAAAGCCTCATTGTTTCTTCATTCTTTACGATTCCACCCCACCCAACTCACTAAATTGTCACGATCTGTCTTCACTGAAACGCACTTCACATTTCACAAAGTCTCTCTCATTTCCAATCCACATCACATTCTACTAGGATGAGTAACGTGGATCTTCAACGTCGGTGACTCGACACAAAAAGGCCTTCAAAGCAATCACAAAACCTGACAGGTCGGCAGGGGCTGAGCCGGGCTGGGCAGCCAGAGGTCGTCACACAGTCACTCATCGTCGTGAGCACCGTTTCCGGCACATTACTGCAGATAAATCGAGTGATAAGTTCCCCCCCCCCCCTGCACCGCCCTCCCCGAATCGACTTCGCTGCTTGTTGCCTCGATCCTGATTCGGTCTGGCACCCCCCCCCCCCCTCCGCCCACAGCCACCCCTCAGTGTCCCGTGTGCCTGATGCCTCCCCCGCCCGCCAGCGCCCCCTCCGCGGCCCGAGTTTAGCACCCCCCCCCCCTCACTCTCTCATCCCCGCGCTCCTGCCTGAGCTGCATCGCAGCCCCCGCCCCCTCCTCTCCCATTGTCCCATGGCCCGCCCCCGGCCGCCCCCGGCCGCCCCCGGCCCTGCCGCGCCACGGCAGCCACGGTCTCGGATGGGCTCACCCCTCTCTGACCCACTTAACCTCCCCCGCTAATATAAATCATTTGTGTGGGTGGAAAAGGAAGGTGCGAAGGCTTCATTGGCTGGGTGCGGTGAGTAGCGAGTAGTAGCCGGCCGCAGCCTCCCCCATCCCCTCACTTTGTACACACATACACACGCACACACACACACACGACACACCCCTACGGCTCTGTGGAGCAAGTGCGGAGGCCAACCAGTGCATCCGGGTGCCCTCATCACGCCCCCGGGCCGCGCCCCGCACCCCCCGGGGGGGCCCACCGGCCCCCACCGGCCCCTGCACGGTCATGTGCCCCAGCAGGAGCGAGGCCGCCCTGGGCCAGACAAGGTGCCGCTCGCGGTGCGGTGCGGAGGACTGCGACGGCGGGGAAAGTAAACATCAATCTCCAGATGACCTACATTGGGTCCAAAGTGAAAATCCCCCCTCCACCGTCTCCATCCCCCCTCCCCCTCCCTCTCTCCGCCCGGACCTACGGATGCCTGCTGCGGGCTGCTGCGGGCTGCTGCGCGGGTCTGGGAAGGGCTTCGGGGTGCCCCCCGACTCGCCTCGAAGGAGATGACCTCTGGTGTAAAACGGGCCGTAATAGCGAGCGCCCCCGGCCCGCCGGCCCGCCCTATCGCATCCTCCGCCACACACAAGCCGAGCCCCGGCCACACCCCACCCACCGCTCCTCGCTGACCCAGGGCAGTAGTGGCGCTTCTAACGGGCCGGCGGAACCGTGGCCTCCGCCACCCCCGGCGGCCCCCCCCCCCCCCCCCTCCCACAGCGGGGCCCGGTCACCCCGCAGGCCTGCTGCCAGGCCTCATCAACCCGGTCGACATGTATGATGCAGACGGCAGGATGACAGAAGCGCGCGAAAAACAAGGAGAGAGAAAAACAGCAACAAGATATGGGTCCCGCGAGTATTCGAACCCATGTCACTGCCGTGCGTCATGGTGCATAATAAAGTAAGGTGGGGGATGGCGACGAGGAGGGGGGGGGGCATGTTGGCGTGAGGGGGTATCAGCATCAGGCGGCGGCATCAGCCCCCGTGTCGCACGGCGCGCCAGGCGACCGGCCAAGAAGAAGACGAACAAGTTGGGCGGCAGCAGGAGGCGGCGGCGGCGGCAGCTTCAGCCCGCTGCAGCCCGCCTCAGCCCCAGCTGCGGCGCGGGCGCGGCGTGGCGGCGGGGCGCGGCACGGCTGGCCTGGATGGCTGGCTGCCTGGGCTGGCCTGGGCTGGCCTGGCCTGGGGTTGGTGTGGGTTGAGTTGGGCGAGTCCACCTCGACTTCTACGTCGCGGAGCGGAGCAGGCAACGGAGCAGGCAGCGGCGGCGGCTGCGGCAGCAGCGCGGAGCCGAGCACGGGAACTGGATCGCGGACTGGGTGGTGGCGGCGGCGGCTGCGGTGGTGCGCCTGTCCCGTCGTGGCCTCTGCTGCGGGCCCTGGTCGGCGCGCCCCGCAACAGCAGCCAGATGGCGGCAGGTGCATCACCAGACACAAGAGAGAACGGCATCAGAGAAAACCCCAGCAACATCAGCTCAGTCTGCAGCCCTTTCTCTCTCTTCCCCTCTCTCTCTCTCTCTCTCTCTCTCTCTCTCTCTCTTTCACTCTCTATTTCTCTCTCTTTCTCTCTTTCTTTCTCTCTCTCTCTCTCTCTCTCTCTCTCACTCTCTCTCACCCTCCCTCTCGCTCTCACCCTCGATACACACCCACTTTTGGATGAGTCCTTCCTATTTGGCTGCCGAGCCGACGACTACAGTCCGGCTCCTCCCCGAGTCGCGGTTGGGTGGTCGGAAGCGCCTGGGAGGTAGGCTGTACCGCCACGCCGCGGCGCAAGCAGACTGCCAGGATTGCCTAGGCGGCAGGCGCTCTGTGCGACAAAGAACTGGCACTGCCCGTGAGTGGATGCGGTTTCCAGTGTCTAAATCTGGGGACAGAAATTGTCCTACATTATGGGGAAAGTCGACCATACTAGCCAAGGCCTGACAGGCCTCTTGCTGTGCTCGCAGCAGAACTGTCAGGTGCAACTCAGACTCCAGCGACCTCTGTATACCGTGGTGCCTCTGAAGATTTCTTTTTCAGAATGGACAGAACCGACATGTGACCCCACTTTCGGAATCCTTGGACCAATACAAATAGAGAACATGCCCACAATTCGGACTGCATCCACTGCTTTTAAAGGGATAAAATCGTTCCTTTGGCGTGTCGGCTCGTTGCCCCCCGCCGGCGGCAATGGCACGGATCCATCATCATGCGCTGACCTTGCCTTAGTCGCGCGGCCGCTGCCTCTCCCCCGCAGACCCCCCGCGGAACCCCCGCGGGCCTGCACGGCACGGTACGCTACGGCGCGGTGGCCGACGACAAACGTACTCCACCTGCTCCGCGCATCGGGGTGGCCGATGTTAGTCGGGGGGTCGGAGCTGGCGATGACTCTGCGACGCTGCCTCTGGGTATAGGCTAGGTCTGGATCGGGGCGGGGCGGCCGGGGGCGGCCAAGAATCCCGTGGGGCGGAGCCCGGGCGCAGCAGGCAGCCTGTTACGGTTTTGTGGTTGTGCTGCTGGAGCGTTCGGTTGTGCATGGTGGATCGCTCTCTCTCTCTCTCTCTCTCTCTCTCTCTCTCTCTCTCTCTCTCTCTCTCTCTCTCTCTCTCTTCTCTTCTCTTCTCGTCTCTTCTCTTCTCTTCTCTTCTCTTCTCTTCTCTTCTCTTCTCTTCTCTTCTCTTCTCTTCTCTTCTCTTCTCTTCTCTTCTCTTCTCTTCTCTTCTCTTCTCTTCTCTTCTCTTCTCTTCTCTTCTCTTCTCTTCTCTTCTCTTCTCTTCTCTTTCTCATCACACTTTTTCCTCCTCATACTGATCCTCCTCTCTCTCTCTCTCTCTCTCTCTCTCTCTCTCTCTCTCTCTCTCTCTCACGTACGAGCTCTTGACTCCTTTATGGGACTGGCAGCGAGCCTAACCACCGCCTCCTAATAGTCGTGCCACAGCGACGCACCCGACCCGTCCGGGGAGCATCCGAATAACAAGTCGGACAACGCCTGCCGCCCCGCCTGCCGCCCCGCCTGCCGCGCCTCGCCCACCTGTGTCGCAGGCGTCGCGTAGGCAGTCGCAGGTCGGGTGAGCCTCTAGCGTGGGCACCCGCCTCCTCGCCGGCCGCGCTGGCCTTTGCTGGCCTTGCTGGCCTAGAGTGGGTACCGAATGGGGACATGCTGCATTGATTCATCTTGTCGGTCACAGGACGAGTCTAAGCGGCGCGCGAGCCGGTCCGCCAGGGGTAGGTAGGGTAGCAAGGGCAATTCCACCCCCTGCCCCACTGCGGGGGGGGGGGGGGGGGGCGGCCCAGGGCCCGGCCCGACTCGTGCGCCGTGCTGCGGGGCGTGCTGCGGGGCGTGCTGCGGGGCGTGCTGCGGGGCGTGCTGTGGGGACCGCCTGGCCCGGCCCCTCTCTCCTCTCCAACGCTGCGCGGCGGCACCCGGCGGCACCCCGTCCGCCGCCAGCCCGCCCCCGCATCCCCGCCGCCAGCAAGGAGGCAGCAGACAGGCAGCAGGCGGGCGGAAGGCGGGCGGCAGGCGGGCGGCAGGCGGGCGGCAGGCGGGAAGCTGGTGGGAAGCTGGCGGGCAGCTGCCGGGAAGCTGGCGGGTAGCAGGCGGGCGGCGGCAGCTGGCGGGAAGCTGGCGGGAAGCTGGCGGGAAGCTGGCGGGCGGCAGGCGGGCGGCAGGGAAGCAGGGATCTAGCCCAGAATGAGGTCGCGCGGAAGTTGTAGGTCGCGTGCCGCGGCGGAGGTACGGCACGCGAACCGAAGGACCGGGAGGAGGACCCCGAGAGACAGAGGGTGAGAAAGAGAGACTCGGTGGGATAGGCAGAGGGGGGCAGTGAGAAAGAGAAAGGTGGAGGGAGGAGGGCGAGGGAGAAGAGAAAAGAAGAGATGGGGGCAGAAAAGCGGGAGCGGAGAGGGTTGGAGCGACAGCGACCCCAAGGACGCAGCGCTCGGGCTCGGGGGCGCGTGCATCTCCGTTTAATGATTTCCGGAGGCCTCCCGCCCGCTCCCGCCCGCTCCCGCCCGCTCCCGCCGAGTCGGCCGGGGAGGTGTGAGTGCCCCGGCCCGCGGTGTCGCCGTCGCGTGCCCCCGTGCCCCTCTGGCTGGTCCACGGCCCGTGCCGTGTGGTCCTGCCGCTGTGCGTTGCGTTTCGCGGGGCGTGGCGGGGCGTGGCGGGGCGTGGCGGGGCGCGGCGGGCAGCCGCGGCGTGCTGAGATGGCCAGGCGGGCCGGGCCGGGCGGGCATGGGGTGTGGTGTGCGGGGGGCGCGGGGGACGCGCCGGGGGGTGGTGGCGTATACGTATAAAGTGGGGCACTGCGTTGGGCGCTGGGCGGGAAGGGAGAGGGGTGGGTAGGGGGTGGGGGTGGGGGGTGGGGGGGAGGGGCGTGCCAGAACTGTGCCGGGGCGATGCCGGAGCCGTGCCGGGGCTGCGCGGGCTGCTCGGGCCGCGATGCCATGACTGCGCCGCCGCTGCTGGTGCCATGGCTGGTGCGGTGGTCCCTGGTCCTCGCTGGCCCTGGCTGGGCTGGGGTGGGCCGCCAGCCGGGCCGGGCCGCATCGCGAGGCTGGGCTGGAGTCCAGAGAGGAGCGCGGAGGCTGGGCTGGGGGGAGGGGGTGTAGGGGAGGAGGGGGGGCACGGGAGGCCCAGCCCTGCCCTCTCCCAGCCTGGCCCAGCCCTGAGCACGTGGAGCGGATGGGATGGCGCGCTCAATACGACTAGAGCGGGGCGTGGCGCAGCGTGGCCTGGCATGGCGAAAGGGGGAAAGGTGGGGAGGAGGAGGGGGGGGGGGCTTACCGGGGATGGTTGGGAAAGGGGCAGGAGCGAGGAGACCCGTGGGGAGGAGGGGGAGTGCGAAGTGAGGCCGCCGCTGCTGGCTCGCCGCGTGCACAAGACCGCTTTACGACAAGATGTAGCTGCAGGCCTATGCCCTGCCGCTCCTGCACCCTCCCTCCCCTCCCCGTCTCATCACCACCAAACAATTGAGCGCAGCCGGGGGCGCTGCGGCATGATTTGAATCGCAGACTTCCCCCCACACGCAGCGATGCGTCTGGTGCGGCCCGGCCCGGCCCGCGCTGGTGGCATTGGGCTTGAGAGCCCGTGTCGCGCGTGGCGCGGCGTGGCCACCTTAGCACCCCCCCCCCCCCCCCCGACAGCCACTATGACAGCCGTCATATAAAGCATTGCCACGTCACGCAGGGAAGCATACGGTTGCGGTAACAATTAGACAAATCAAAAGGTTTACGTAAGCATCGTTGTTTATTCATTTCGTTTGAACATCTAACGTTTACTTTGTCAGTCATTTCACAGATAAAAACTATAGCCTATGTGACGTTCAGACAGAGGGATATTACATTCTGATAGTGTGATACAATAAAACGGTTACTTTAGGAATTTGAAAATGTGGACCTAGGCTGGCAATGGAATGCAAGAAGAGGGTTTCACATCATAATATGGCACACAAAGAGAGATCGTCACCTACAATTACAAGACAAGAAACAGAAACTTGTGAACAAAAGTGCAAGAAAAAAATCAATTGCTTAAATTATTATTTTTTAAATGACTCTAATATGTTAATTTTTATCATACCACCTTCTAGTACCGCGGATTTTTAAAAAGTACTACAAACAAAAAAACAAAAAAAAAGACAGAAACAGACAAGGAGTAAATCCAAAGCATTGAAAAGTGTCCGAGACAGAGCAAAAGGCTCCACACTCCAACAGCAAGCATATTATTGTCACGCCACAAAAAGATAAACTATCACAGGAAAAGCTTTTTAAGCCACAGGTTTGGCAAGAAATTATATAGATCTAGAGATACATGAAACAGGTGAAGCGACCAGGCCGCCCTATTTTCCAGTCTTAAATTAAGTAATATGTGCTACCTGCACTACATTCACACAGTTTGCAATAATATGAAGTAGTGCGTTGTTACAAGGAATGCTGTACAATACTTACTTCAGAAGTATTTTAGATAAAGGAGCAGAATAACATTAATTTCTTTGTGACCTTCCTATGAAAATCTGTAACAGTTTCTGAAGACATCAGAAATAATTTAACATTCATCCCATTTCGAGGAGAAATTCAGAGTACAGATAACATTGTCAACAAGCAGTAGAGTATTGTGCAGACCTTCTATAGTAAGTATCCATATCGTCACTTAAAGGTAATACAAAAATACCTTATAAACTAAACTAACAAACCATACAAAGGCAGAAGATAAGCATCACAGAACATTGTTTAAAAACAAACAAAATGAAATTTTAAGTACATACATAGCAGCAAATCATTAAATACAACAAGATTAGAAATCTATAACGTAATGGATTGGAACACAACCCATTTTACTGAGGGTGATTAGTTAACACATTCAATTTTAACCAACAGCAACAAAATCTTAGACATAGAAATAAAAATCTATGTGGTTAGTTCAATGCAAACCCATAAAGAGCAAGTCAAATCCGAAGCAACAATAATATCTTGAACTCTGAGACGAAAAAAAAAAAAAAAAAATGGGACCTGCCCATCTACAATTACATTCATCCATAAATTTTAAGTAAATACTTCATCTTTTGGGAGATAAGGCTTTTGAATTTTCCAAATTTGTTTACATCACAGATATTGTTTGCTTGTCACTAATACTGCAATGACATAACACTGTATTTTATGAGGGAATATGGATACTGCCATTAGCAAGCATCAACGAATTGCAATTAAGCATTAGGTAACATCTCTAATCATTGAAGTTTTTTTTCTCATTTTTTTAAACTGAAGGAATTTTGCAGAAAACTCATACTTTTCCCTATGCATTCCCTATGTCAACTTCTCATCACTGTTAAACTTCTAGGAAGCAAGAGTGTAACTTGCTTTACTTCTCATAGATCAGTTATTCAGGAAATCATATACACCTTTTTTTTTTCAAACTATGTAACCGATAAAAGAATAGCCAGTAAGTGCATGTACAATATCAGTATGGTGTAACACCTATAATTCTACCATTAAGTAGAACAGATCAGGGGCACTTTATAAATGTCTAGCACTACGATTGTCTTCAGAAAAGAGAAACTATAAAACGAAAAGCCATACAGGTATATCATGGACAAAAACAGGAAGTCTATGTTTCGGCTCCATCACGGCCAACATGAAAATTTGTACTAATACAACCATTACAAAACAACAAGTGATAGAAAACCCACAACTACAGGGATTTGTCCCACAAAGACAAAACATTTCTTATGTGTGAATAAATGCAAACACATTTAAATATCATAAAACAAAAAAAATACAATATTGTTTCTACAGTAACATAATACAGCATATTTAAAAAAGAAGAAAAAAGCAGCAAGATAAACTCAATGTTGATCCTATCAGTTGTGAGCTGCACGTTTGCCATTCATATAACCTATCCAACGCCTGGCAGTTACTTCCAGCAAAGGATCCTTATCTATTGTGTTCAACAATAGTAACTGATTGACATGTGTTGCATGATAATCCCACCGAGCAATATTAGGGGCTGTTCCCAGAGTAAAATGACGGAGGTCATACGAGGTGCCTGAACCTGTATCAAATAACAATAACAATTTCTTCAATGACAGCATGCCTTGTTCAAAAAGAACTGAAGCTTCCTTAGCCTGAGCTGCAGGCGCAATGGTTTTGAGGTCATAAAGTCCAAGCAAGGAGTAAATAAAACCATTCAGAACAAACGATGAGGGTTGTGTTGGGTACTCCTCATACCATGGAAATTTTCCTAGAAGAAATAAAATAAAAATTACAGCACATCAAAGATTTTGAACAAATCAAAAGAAACGAAGTACAGGTTGCAATAACCAAGACAGGGACAATACCTAAAAATGACGCTAAAACACCACCTTCATCGCTCGGTACTCTAAAAGGGCGAAGACCATTGATGGCTGCTTGTAAATATTGTGGATCACCTCCTGAATGGTGATACGCTCGTGCAAGAACAGATATTGCATGACCTTGCCCCATTGCAGAATACCTGGAATCAGAGAGAAAGCAAGGTGTTGTTGTCAATGGGAAAAAAGAGGTGGATGGAGTTCTAACAAGCAAATACTGACCAGCCGGGTTCAAGTTCTTGCATTCCAGGTACCACTCGGCGTTTAACTGGAATGGGCCAACCACCTGTGTTGGGGTCCTGATGCCTAACAAACCATCTAGCAGCATCATAAAAATGAGCCAGGTGTTCACTTGAAGAAAGACTTACATTGTCTACTTTCCCCCAGCCACGGAGGGCAATTCCCACAACCTGTCACAAATGAAATAAGAGGTTTTCAGAATACAATTCATTTCATTAATAAACAACAACAACAACAGTAATATTTAAAACAAATTTCATAGACTAGCCCTATGAAAAGGGCGTTTGTACCTTTAGTTTGGACCTGGGTAATTTACGTTTACTTCTGTTTTGGAGTAGCAGGCCTTTTTGAAGGTCTACCACAAGGTCTCTGATAAGAGTTAGCCAGGGTGTATTATCCTCACACACAATTCCATGATATATGTCTTGGTCCTGTTTAAAATGAAAACAAAAATTTCCAATTGAAATACATATGAAACCACTGACAATACAACGATATACAAATACATGTGTGTTTATGGATAAAAACCTGTGTAAAAATGAGTTGTGGTGAGCAAACGTAATGAAGTCGCCACAATTGTCTAGATTCTCTATTTTGCAGGGCTACAGTTACACTACTATTTACAGAAAGTATTTTAAGATCCATCATTAAAACAAAATCTAACACATGATCCAACTTCACAGCCACTGATCCACGCACTGCAAAAAAAAAAGAAGGTAAAAGCAAGTAAGAACAAGATTCAAACAAAGCAGTGTAAGTAGAAAAATAAATCAACCATAAGAATGGTCTCATGAATCAATATCAAGAAAAATTTCTTACCAGCAGTTTGAAATTGTACAACAACACTGTTAACCTCGGAGTCATGAGCTCGAGCAAAAGTTGCTGGACCATTGGTTGACCAGTGGGCAAGATCTTTATCTCCATCTTCAAGCACCTTACGGCGAGGCTCTGGTTCTGTCAAATTTTTACTATAATGTGACAACCCAAATTGGGCAATTTGGGTAGGATAATAGTAACCAACACTCTCCCATTGTGTGGAAATAGGAACACCTGAGAATTTAAAAATATAGTGTAATAATGTTATGGGGCAAAAAATAAAATAGAAGAATGCACACAAGATAACAAACTAGAACAATTACCTTCTGTTGCACTAAGGCATTTGACACGCTCACGGACCTCTACATTGTAATTTTCAAAGTACATGAATACCCCCCAGGGCTCATATTTTCCCTTGGGGTAAAAGACCTTCGAATAACTATGTGACCATTCAAACCGTTCATATCCATCATAGGTTGCAAGTTTTCCATAAACCTGCAAAATGTTACATTGATTAAGGCTGTTACATGACAAAATATGAGAGTTAATTGAAAAATCTGTGGGAAGTGAACATTGCAGCCTGGGAGACTCAGATTCAGTCTCATAAGCAGGAGAGGGATGTGTGTTTAGTGGTTAGCCTTCCCTTAAACCTGAAGATACACAACACAAACCCCACGATTAATGCCAGGATGAAGGTAACAGGCGAGGCAAAACACTCCAAAGAACTAAGCCTAGTTATGCGCTTGTTTGGATTACTTTGGTATAAAACATGAAATGATTGCAGCTCACCTCAAAGTATTTGTGGATGAAAGAGAACGGCAAATAAACCTCGTCACCTTCTTTGCGACATTTTAGGGCGACATCACCATTTATTAGGCAATCAATTTCTTCATATCCTTGTAGTTCACTGGTTTGTCTCTCAGCCCCTGGTGAGTTCCCAGAGAATACATCCTGAAAAACATATATGGTGAGTGCAGGGTGCAAGGTACTTGAATAATTGAAGAATTTGTCCGAATGCACTGAATACATACTTGAAGTGGCCCATCTACATTGTGTTTAGGATCCCATCCAGGGGTGTGAAGACCATCAAGACATCGGTTCCAAAGAGACCAAGTTGCAATGAACACTAAACCAGACACTAGGAACAGCAAGACCTTCACGTTAACTCGCAACATTCTGTATAGAGCTGAAAATTAGGAGAGCAAACATTAGAAATCAACACGACTGACTGAGCGGACGAAACAAAATAAAAATACTCACATAACCTATCCATCTAAAGTCAACAATCATCTTTGCATGTCAAGACTTAAAGTGTTGCCAGCAAAAGGCATTAGAAAGCTGAAAAGAGAAGAATTCAACTATATCAATATGATAAATTCAACAACAATACTACGTTTGGTTCCTAGTAAATTTAGAGAAACACCAACATCTATTAGCCACCTTTGGTGTCATATAGGCCCTGCGTCGTCGTAAAAAAACAGTTGAAGTATGAGGGGGGCGCTATTCGCAGGAGGATATTGGTTTGGTACTTGATCTGGTGTGCTGTATGTGATCAGTCTTCGTACCTTTTAGAAGTTAATGAAGGTTTCTGGCTACTTGGTTGACTAATTAACAGTTGTTTGCCAATCGCACGCATATACGAGGTGAGTTTACAATCATTGTGTCTCTCCTCGACCTTTGGATCATAATTGCTCTATGAGTCACTGATAACCTGGGCCAAAGTGACCAACATTTATATAAATGCAGATAGTTGGAAATTATCAGTTGTCTACATGTTGTAGTATATGAATTGCTGACTGCAATGCCAATAACTTACGAACAGTTCTGTACAAATTCCATAGTCAGTTCTAATCGGAACTTTTAAATTTGCAATCACAAAGCTTGGTCTTCCCTTCGTAGTGAACAGTTCATGTGTAGCAGAAAATGTACACGTCCTTTATTATTTTTCAGAATCATGCCTATCAATACAGAAGAGATGATGTCTGTTCTGAGCACGCTTGCTGACCAAAGGAACATGCGAGTAGCCGTCACTGAGTCTATGAAGTGTGGTATTGCAGCGGGTGTAAGTGCCACCGTTTTTGGAATCCTTTTAGGACCACTAGGAATTGCAGTCGGTAAGTGACTTTTGAGTAGGTTGTCATGTTCTAAAGTCACCAATTCTAACAGGCTTACCTTAATTTTTTCTTTTATTAATTTTAATTTATTGTTGTAGGTGGTACACTCGGCTCGCTGGCAGCAGCATGGCGAGCAAGTGGACAGTTCAAGTCAGTAGCCAAAGTGATCACAGAAGACATGACACCCTACCAGCAAGCTGAGTTAGCTGCATCCTGTATGAGAGTCGTTCAAGATTTGAGAGTCGAGGATGTTGCAGTGCTTTTACCTCTGCTCATAAATAGCTCCACTGCACAACAAGCCATCATCAATCAGATAATTGCCTATGTAACGAATGAAATGAAATTGAAAATTATTGATTAGTAACAAATTCTTTAATTAGGTTTTTCATTATGTTTTTAAGATGTTGTGTGATATTTCTGCATAAATTAAAAACTTATGGAGAATAATTTATGCTCTTGACTGCATCGGTTTAGAATAGACTAGGATTGATTGTTGTTACCTGTATGTAAGATATCTGTTTTTGATAATTTGTGACTGGATATGAGTCTGAAATGTTAGAATTAATGTAAGGGTTTCCTCCATGGAACAAATATTGCAACAGGAAGTCATTCTGTGTCATACATTTTTCTAATATGTTGATGTATTTAAAATTACATTTTAGAACCATGTTACCTAATTTGGTGTGTGTGATATTTCTTCCTAACTTCTTACTATTACTAATAGATTAGGATAGTCCACCACACCGCAGGCGCTTAGAACATTCATTTTAGGTCCTGTGTCCAATGGATCATTGTTTTCAATGCTCCTTTATCCCTATATTTTTATGTGTCTTGTTCCTCACCGTGCAGTTTTTGTTTTTTTATAAATTCGGAGGAGAATTCCCTGTAACGCGGCCGCATTTGTGACAATAAAAAAACAATCTAATATACTGACTTCTGCGGCTCTTCCTTTCTTCATCCCTCCCCATATTTTTAACGTTTCCCCCAGACTTCGTCGGTGGCTCTGCCCTGTCACTGCTTATCACGGCCTGACCTGCCTGACCGGGCGCGCCCCGGTACGTGACAGAGTGTACCCGGGCGGGGAGGCGCCGCTGGCGGAAGGGTTTCCTCCTTGTACGCGGGTGCAGCGGGCACCGAGGTTCGTTTCGTCTGCCGCCCGAGGTCATCGCCCTCCGGTCCCCGGACGCCTCCGGTCCCCCCCGTGTGCTTTGCCAGGACGCCGTGCCAGGCCGTGCATCCCGGGAGATAACTCGTCGGCGGTACACGGGACGCCAGCAGCGCCGCGGCCGCAGCACCACAGTCGCCGCTGCTGCCGCTGCGCCCGCCGGCTCGGGTATCTCTGTCGCTCTCCTGCCGAGCACCCCACACGCCCCGCGTGCGCAACAGAGACAGGGACAGGGGCCCGAAGGCAGTCTTCGGAATCAGCCGGCTGGGGCCCGCGGCCCTCGCGCTCCCGCACTGTTCCCGTCCCGCGGCGCAGTCTCGGCCGGCCGCAGGCCCCGGCTGGCACTGGCCGCGACGACGGCGTTGTGGCTGCGAAGCTGAGCTAGATTTATGAGGACCTTTTGACACCCCTGAAAACGAAAGTGTGAAGGGAAGGTGGCGGCGTACGAGGTGAAAAGATGTGTGCAGATACGAGTCCTCGCAGGGGTTCCGACACGCCGTCGTCGTCGCCCGCGTCACATCGCATCGCGTCGCGTCGCGTCTCGCCGCTTGACGCCCTTCCACAACACAACAACGACCCGCTATCCATCCATCATATTCGCGCCAACGCCAACCAGATTGTGACCCCCCCCCCTCCCCTCTCACCTTCCTCTCCCCGTCTCGGTGCTCCTGCCCCACGCTCTCCCGCGTCCACACACACACACACACACACATCACATGACCCCCGCACCTTATGTACGGCAAACAGTCGGTAGAAATCTCACGAGGCCAATACGAGGCGGTCCGGAAGGAGGGTCTGTCCTTTGCGAATTGCTTCCGTCCGGGGAAGTACTCAGAACCAGGGTGTTTCCGGTACCTCTGCGCGCCTGGCATCCGGCAGGTAGCACGTACTTCCTGCTTTTCCCCTTCGTCGCAGCCCGGGTTCAACCAGGGAGTGCAGTGGGGTGCAGTGCAAGGGAGGCAAAACAGAGTCCCTCTAGTCCTGGACGCGCAGTGCAGTGGAAGATGCATAGCAACTTAAAATATACCAGAAATACTTTATTAACCGACCGGATAAATACACCAGGTATAATACCAGATGAATGTATTAAAATACCAGACAGATGTCGCAGACGTCCCTCCTCAGCCGTGCAAAGGAAAAAACTACATGCAGACCAGCAACGCACTCACTCCCCGTCTATTTCCACGAGAGAGAAAGAGATGGGGCTATTGCATTGCGGATCTGCCTACCGTCCCGGTGGCATGACTGAGACTGGACTCGCTGCTGGTATGATGCAGCGGCTAGAACTCTCGTGCGCAGAGGGGCGAGTAGGCGGGCCGCAGTCCTGCGTCACTGCACTGCGGGGTGCTGCGCTCCGCCCCCCGCCTCTCCCTCTCCTCTCCCCCGCCTCTCCCCCGTCCCTGTCGTACACCGAGGTTCCGGCGGAGCGGAGCGGAACTGGCAACGAGGAAGGTTTGACGGCGGGACGGGTCAGCTCGTTTCCGCTGCCGCGTGCCTCCACTTCCGCGATCCGATCCGATAGTCTGGCCGCTCGGCCGCCGCCGTCGTCCCGGGTGCCGTGTTTCCCTGCCGCCGTCTGCCTCCGGGGCCCACGGGCTCCGGCAGCCGCGGTGCGGCGGCGTCTGCGGCTGCGGCCCCGGCGGCGTCCCGGCCGCTGGCACGGACACGCCCCCACCCCCGTCATTACTTTCGTTTTCCTCTGCAGCGTGGTGCGCGGTGCCCGGCGGTGGGACTGGCTACGCGGTGCACGGGCCGGCTCAGCGCCCTGCCCTGCCCCGCCCCGCCCTGTCCCCGCCGGGTCCTGGGCCCCCTTCCCTTCTCCTCCTCCACTCCCCCGTCGACGACGCGCACACCGGGCGTCCGTGCCGTCCCCGTGGACGCGGTCTTCCTCGGCAACCTCAGTCCGAGCGCGTATGCGCCCGCGTCCGCCACGCCTAGCCCCGCCCTGACCCGCGCACCCCAGCAGCGGCGCACACGGAGGCCGCCGTCGACGCCCCCTCACCACGCCCGGTCGCGGCGCGCTCGGCGCCGCCCGGACATGAGCAGCAGCGCCCCGGAGGCTCCGGGCGCCGTCGGCTGCCTCCTGCTGACCCTGCTCGTCGGCGGCCTCGCGGCCGAGCCCGCGGCCGCCGCCGCCCCGGGCGTGCAGCCGGACTGGTGGTCCTCGTGGTGGCCCACTTCCGACGCCGGCGCCGCTGCCGGGACCGGGTCCGGCCCTGCGCCGGATGGCGGCGCCGCCGACACCACTGCCGGGGGCCCCACGCCCGCGGCGGCCGGCGACAACAACGTCACCCTGACCTCCAACAGCACCAACCGGAGCCCGACGGCGCGCGTGCACAACGAGGCAGGTGAGGACACCGCATGTATATATGTTCCAGGACGACATATGTGTCGCCCTAGTCAAAAACATCTTTGAACAGCTTTGTTTCTCCTTTCTAAACGTGCATCCGTCTCTCTTGCTCTCCGTGTCGTGTTGCATCGTTCCTTGTTGCTCCGCACTCGACGAGAAACGCCGGCTGCTCATCTTTGATTTGGACCGCCTCAGGCGCCGACGCAATGTGTTCAGTGGGGCGGGTCAGCTCGGGCACGTCTCTCTTACACCTTATGTGTCAGGCTTATGAGAAGAGAAAGACACGCGATTTCGAGACAAATCCATATCGGGCGCCTGATTGGGAACGCCTTGCTTGATGCTCGCTGGTTGTCAGCGCCTGTCTGTCGTGGGGGGCGGTGGGGGCGCGGTCGGCCTGCAACCAGCGGAGCGCAGTCTTCGGTGCTCCAGCCCTCACCACTAGCGACACTAACATTACGTACCCGTGCGTTGGGGCTACTTATTGCCTTCTATTTGGGCAATACTCACCCTTCCCTTGGTGCCGAAGCTTGCGTGTAAGTGTGTGTGTGTGTGTGTGTGTGTGTGTGTGCGCGCCCATGTCTGCACACACTCCCGTGGCGCTGTGATTCCCAGACGAGGTGCAGCGAGCCCCGGGAATCCGCGGGCTCCGCGGGCCGGGGGCGCACGCGCTGCGCACGCGCTTGCCTCCGCCGCCACGCTCAGATCCATGGTAAACACGACCCGCGCCGCGCCGTACGTACAAGGAAGCCCGCGACGCGACGCTCGCGGTGGAGAGCGGAACGGCGACGCCACGACGGAGGAGGGGCTCGGAAGACATGCCAGCCACGCATGTCAATACTCCTCGAGACGCGCCGCGCCGCGCCGCGCCCCGCCGCGCCACGCGTAGATGACGCTGTCATGTCCAGGCCGCCGCCGCCGCGCGCCGCGGGCTGCTTCCGAACAACGCCCTCGTAACCCTGTCTCTGTCGCACTCACGGGTCCCTCCACAAGAGTGCGACAGAGAGGCCCGAGAAAACAGTGTTCGGATGATCAGCCCCCTGACACCGCCGGCGCCCGCCCCGCCCCGCCCCGGCTCCGCATTGCGCGCCCATCATTATGTCAAGTGTTGTGGCACATGATGCAACGCGGTCGGCGGCGGAGCGCCCGATGCCGTCGGCGAGGCGGGGAGCTGCGGGGGCCTGCGGGGGCCAGCGGGGGCCCGGCAGAGCCGCCGCCGCAGAGCTCACGACGCTGCCTCTGCCATAGAAAGCGATCCGAGAGAAAGTAAGTCCGTCCTCTTCCCGCCACGCCCCGCCCCCCGGCCGTGATCCGTGATGGCCGCTGGTCTGCCGGCCGGCCGGGGTCCGCCGGGCCCCGCGCCGCCGCCGCCGTCCTCCGGCCATCGGCGGCTCCATCGGCCGCTTCCGCGTGCCGCGCCCCCCCCCCCTCCCGTCCCCCTCCCGCGGCTCCCGCCGGGACTCGAACCCGCGACCACGATAACACGTCGTTTGTTGTGTGCAGACGCGCAGTGTGGCCTGAGCCTGCTGTCGCGGCGCCGGCCCCGCCGGGTCGGCCAGGACGGCCAGGATGTCCGCCAGGCCCACTCCCTCTGGTCGCCTGCCATCTGGACGCAGTCGCAGGGGCGCATCGTCAACGGCAAGGAGAGTCGGCAGGGCCAGTGGCCCTGGCAGGTGAGTGACCGCGGCGCGGGTTCAAATACCGCCCGGAGCCACAACTTACCGCCCCGCGCACACGCGGATATTTCAACTTCACGGCCATCCTGGGCGCCGCTCGGTTTACTGCCAAGGCCGCCTCGTATCGGCGGTATGATATTGCTGTTGTTGTTGATCCCCCTCGTGTTGTTGTTGTTGTTGGCCAGGCCTCGCTGCAGGTGCTCCACCCCCGGCTCGGTTTTATCGGGCACTGGTGCGGCGGCGTGCTCGTCAGGGACCGCTGGGTGGTTACGGCCGCCCATTGCATCCACAAGTGAGTTCCGCTCCCGGCGGCGCGATGCGGCGCGGTGGCGGTGGTGGTGGCGGTGGTGGACGGGGTCTACAGTCGGACCCAGTGCGCTGCTGCAGTCCCGCCGGGCGGACCCCTGCACTGCAGTTTGTGTGTAGTTTCCACGGGGGAAAGAGAAAGAGAGAGAGAGAGAGAGAGAGAGAGAGAGACAGACAGAAAGATAGAAGGAGACGAGTGAAATAGAGAGACAGATAGAGCGAGACAGATAGAGAGGGACAGAGATAGGGGATCATTGACTGCAGAGAGAGCTATTCGTCGTCCCCTGCTGAGGCTGATATGCGTCTCGGCGGGCCGGGCGCCTGTGGAGCGGAGGGTAGGCAGTCCCGCCCGGCACTGATGCACAGCCGGTCCGCGGTTGCCTACACCGCAGGCGTCCGATGCCGCTGATCCGACGCCAGAGATTTGCTTCCCCCCCCCCCCCCGGGAATCTTTACGATGCTGGATCCGGCCCCCTCGCGGTCCTGTCCCCCGGCTCCCCTACGATCCCCCCTGCGGCCCTTGCGGGCCCTGCGGGTCGGAGTCGGATAGCATCACGGGGCCCTTTTTCCGGCGCCTTTGGACACGGCCGCGGGACCCGCTAGGCCCTCCGCTGGGCTCGACGCACACAAAGTGGGCGGAGTCCTGCCCGAGGTCCTGCCCTGCCCCGCCGCGCCTTGCCCCTCTCTTCGCGCCCTATCTCTGCGAACCTCGCCGCCGACTCGAGCGTCTGGCCGGCCGCCGAGGCACGGCCACCGCCGCGCGCCGTGAGATGCGTGTGTGTGAGCGGCTCGCGGCCGCCACGCGCCGCCACGTGCCGCCACGTGCCGCCACGCGCCGCCACGTGCCCTGCGGCGCTGTCGGCACGGACTGATCCCCACAGCGCCCGGATGTGTCCGCGGATCCTCCTCCTTCCGACCAGAGGCCGCCCGTGTCCGCAATATCCCCCCGCCGCCGCCTCTTCTTTCTTTGGCACGACACGCGCGCTCTCTGTTCGAACAAAAGCTCTCGGAAGGAGACCGAGAGGACGTCATGGAGAGCCAGAGAGAACCCCATCCTTCTTCCTTTCCCCTGCCCTCGACGAAATGGGCCCGGAGTTACGCGGGTTCGATCCCCGGCGGCGGCGGCATCTCCATCGGGCAGCTGCACGTCGGCGGCACGTCGGCGGCGCGTCGTTGTCCGCTGGCTGGAATTTCCCAATCAGGTCGGCGTGTCGGACCGGGCGGCAGAGAGGCACCACCCTGGAGGGGGCGGGGGGCTCCATGGCGACGGCTCAGAATATGACAATAATATTTCGTTTTCGCGTGGAGGAAAAATCACTCACGAATAACGTTTCTTCACAGTGACGTGTTCAGCCTGCCGCTGCCGGCGCTGTGGACCGCCGTGCTGGGCGACTGGGACCGCGAGGTGGAGGAGCACACCGAGGTGCGGGTGCCCATCGAGAAGATCCTAATCCACGAGCGCTTCCACTCGTACAACAACGACATCGGTACGTTCAATGCGGGGCAGCTCTCGAGAACCTGTTCTGGTTAGTGACTTTTATGCTACGTGTTAATTTTTTTATAAGTTCATTTAAAGTCGCGTTTATAAGGTTCAGTGCACTTATATAAACGACTTATTAATAACGACAATGAGTTTTTTATTTTAAATGAAGATTCATATCTTTTATGTTATTCTTGTACGAGACGCTATAAATTGCACACACTTTTATGAATATTACGTATACTTGACACACTATGCATATACATGTGCAATTACACATACGCAATATACTACGGTGCAATTATACATGCCCCTTTAAAAACTTGTAAGACTGCGTGGGAAATTTATAGATTTCTTAAAAGTCAGTCGCTAGTCACCTCCAAGAATGTATTTTAGAGGGAGAGGCAGCACTGAGAGCGTAAAAGAGCCGGGAGCCGCCGGTACTCGAACCCGGGCCCGCGGCGCGTCACCCCGTCACGCTCCTCCGCCGCCGTGTTGCAGCCCTGATGAAGCTGTCGCGGCGCGTGCGTCTGACGGGCGACTCCCGCGTGCGGACGCTGTGCCTGCCCGCGGCGCCGTACAACAACGCCAGCGCCCCCGACGCCCCAGCCGCGCCCGACGCCCCCGGGGAGCGGGCGCCGCTGTGCATGGTGTCGGGATGGGGCCGCCAGTCCTCCAACGGGGACGAGACGGCCACGCTGCTGCAGGCCTCGGTCCCGCTGCACCCCAACAGCCTGTGCGCCAAGCGGTACGGCGGGCCCATCCGCGTCAACGCGGGCCACCTCTGCGCCGGCCACCTCGACGGCTCGTCCGGCACCTGCGTGGTGAGTACCGGGCGGCGGTGCACTGCAGCGATCATCATGCTGTGATAAAATCCCATGCCAGATGCTGCTGTAGTATTTCTCACTGATCACAGTTAGTTGGACGAAGCTCCATCTGCGATGATCATCGCAGCTGCAGGTGTTGAATTTTTCACTGAGCACACCTGCGCTGCATCACAGCTACCCCTGTTTAGACTCATCACGCTTTCGATGAACGGTGTTTTCCCAGTTGTTTAGCTGTTCCAACTTATCACAGTTTTCTGTCAGACCGCGTCACTCATGTTGCACTCTGTCGGCCAAGGGAGACTCCGGGGGCCCGCTGCAGTGCCTGGGCGCCGACGGCCGCTGGTTCCTGGTCGGCATCACGTCGTTCGGGTCGGGCTGCGCGCGCCCCGGCTTCCCGGACGTGTACACCAGGATGGCCCACTACACGGCCTGGATCCAGGAGAAGATCCTCAAGGACGCCGAGGAGGACGTGGACGTGGAGGGCGAGGACGAGGAGGACCCCGAGGATGAGGACCAGGACCTGGCGGACTACTGAGCGCGGCCACCGGCCGAGCGACTCCGTACACTGTCGTCTCGGACCTCTCTCTCACTCACTCCTCACTCCACGAGTGCGACAGAGAAAGAGCTAGGCGGGCCTTGCTCGGAGGGCAGCCGGCAGGACTGGCAGGACGGTGTGCGGTGTACTGTGCGAGCTGTGTGACCCAGGCCGGGAGAGGCACCGCTGCAATCTTCGAGTGACGCACCGGGGGCTGGGCTGGCCCCACCTGTGGGAGCCCCCGACAGAGATTGATGGGGCGCGGCGCCAGCCGCCGCCAGGCGTTATGGATTTGGCCTTCTCGGTGACGTCACACGTGACGTTGTGCGCCAATTTATGAGGCGAACGACGGGCGACTGTCACATCCGAGTGAAATCACAGTTGCCTTGATCTGCTGCTGCATTCCGTGACCCGAATACTCGTTTCTCGTTTTGTGATGGACGTCCGCCGACAAAGCGGATCGAGACGTTGTATGTGATATATTTATCATCCTCTTATTTATTTAAAATAAATCTATGACTGACTGTGCCAAAATGCTGTGTTTTGCGTCGTTATTTGCGTCCACCCTGCGGGCTCGACGGGAAAATTATTCAAGACACTGGCATAACGGGAACTGCTTAATCCCTTTATTGAAAATCATGTTCCGAAAAATATACAAGAAATTATGTACAGCTTGCTATAATGATAGTAATAGTTATAAGTATTTACATGGTCAATATGTAAAATATGACTGACATGCAAGCGGCAGCGGGCAGCAGCACAGGAGCATGTGCAATGAGGACCCATGACTAATAATAACTCTAATGATAAGGATGGGGCGATGAAAATGATGGTGACAAAATAATAACGATTCAGTTATTCTTAGTTCTACATGGGTTTTGTTCCAAGTCACATATCGGAACAAAATCGATCACATGGGAGTACTATAACAAGGAAATAGACCCTTTGGTAAATTTAGTGTGCGGGGAAATTATATTTTAAAAGTGGTCGGTATTGAAACAACAACACAAACTACGTGCAACTAGTAAAGTACAGTAGAGACTTCGAAAGCAAGACAATTGCCGCAGAGAAATGAGAGATGGCAAACTTTAAATGCATGTGTTCTGGTGTGTACCATGTCAGCAGAAATCGGAAGTGTGAAAAGACAATCTGACAATAATGAAATTATGCTTAAACCCAAAAATGTGGCAAGACAAATCTCTCTGAATTCAGCGAATATCCCGGGACCTACATTCTACTTATTTTTCGAAATAAAAAAATGTGACTATGAACGCATAATAGTACATTAATGCACATGAGTGGCAAAGTATCACTTCGAATATCTGTACTTAATAACAAATGTCGAGATACACGAATTGTGCCCCAAGACAACGCGCCGTCGACTCCACAACACGGCTGAACAACATTAGAAACTATGGTTTAATAAATAACAAGACCTTCAACGCCAACTCCAAAAGTGTGCTTCCGCAGAGACTCACGCATACTTAACATATGCAATCAACAATCACAACAAACGACAAAGAGAAAAACAATATATCGTAATCGTGATAACAATATCTATTGAATTTATAGTACTGATGCAATCTTTATATTAATAATCTCACTATTAATCTTTCATGATAACTCCGTTTCAAAAAACGGAGTCATAAGGAAAAGAACACTGCAACGACAGTATTTATAACTGTAATATGATAACAAACAAGAATTACAGACTACTTGAACATGCATAATGCACGAGTGCATTTCTCAGTACAGAGGTCATATCGATACAAAAAGAGCTGCAAAAAGTTTTGAGAGAAGTGCATACTGTGCAACTTGTAACAGAAAAGGACGAGGCACCTGCTTAAGATCAGGCTTTAGATGATCGCCGCATAACTACGGCCGCGAAGTTCCCTGACGTTGATTCACAGAAAGTGGCAAAAGCGATAGAGCTCCAAACCTCCGCGAGATTCCTTGGCACGATCGTTTTAAGATACGCAACTAGTTTTTTGTATTATTTTTCTTTGTTCCCGAAGTAGCCTGTGCTTCCTACACACACTTATTGCATTTTCACAGCGCTTAGTGGTAAAATATACTCCGCTCTACGTCCCATGCGTTACACATAAATAGAGGAGGATTAACTTGCGGAATTGAACATACAGACCAGGCTTTTGAACAGAGGGACTCCCGAAGCTACTTCGTATACTAACAGAACTGAGATCACTGTGGTTGGATTTGTCCTGAGTTGTGAACTCAAACAGCGAGCGGCCATGTCGCCGGAGGAGCCCCTCGGGACCACCCCTTGGAGGGCCCACACTGGCTAGTCTTCACGCGGACAGCGCCTAGCGGGTAGACTTCCTCATGCATATCTGCTGTGCGGGATGGCCTACCCTAGGACTTGCAAGGCGCTCGGCGTCGCCGCTTGCAGTTTTAGCCCGAGGAGAAAATTTTGACGTACTCTATGGAGACCGTGTAGAATTTCAGATATAATTATTTGCGCTGCTGGCGTGTCATCACAGTTAAGGTGGTTTTATAAAGTTTATAGCGCGGTCTTCTTCAAAATATAGTACACGAAAGGTATCTTGTGGGCAGGGAAAGCAAGGGTCTCGAATAATGCGCATTTGAGAACTGACGGCTGCCTGGACTGGTTGACTTTCACAAGCAGATGAATGCAAAAGGCTGCACGTCAGAGCTCGCTGTTCGAACATCATTGAATGGTTTTGTACATAAAAACATGTGCTTGTATCGCTAAAGATATTTTTACTCATTGCTACATAGTACAAAATTCGGAACGACAGGTAAATACAAGAAACCGGAGACCTAATACTTAATACCACTTTCCTCTTTTGTGTGAAGTATATCAACAAAACAGTATAATAGTCTTACATTATAAACAAATTTGAAAAAAAAGATTCTACTCTTTGACATTAAAGAGAAATGAGTTCTTTGGTCCGAAACTATCATAAGATCCTACTGGAAAAGGGACACGATGCGTTCATTGCTACATTAGAACAGGATCAAAGACAAAATGTAAAGAAAGGTCTGAGAGCAAGATAAAATTTGGGCGAGACTATCACATCTAAGCTGGTCTCTTCCTTAGAAGCAAAGGGGGGAAAAACATTAATAAAATCAAACCAGCATTAAATAAATCTTGAGCATAGGTTGAATGGCAACTTCAAATATCAGGCTCTGGGTTATAACATGTCATTAAAACTTGACTAGCTATTTGACTAGGTATTTGACATATCAACTTAAATCGTCTCGAAAAAGATTAACATGCGAGGACCAGACCTGAACCGTACAATGGTGGGATGCAGGAATTTTGCACGAAAAGTCACGAGCGGCATTGGACACTAATCTTACCATCAATCATTTAAAGTAACGAAATGTTCGTCTGGAAACAGTGCGGCTCACACTTGAGCAAAATACTACCTATGCCTGCAGTATTCAGCCCTGGTCCATAATCAGCCAGAGGCAGTGTAATCAGTGGTCAGCACGACCGGCCGTGCCGAGAGCCGTGCCCACGCAAACATGTACTTCACGAAAGCGCAAGGGAAGTGGAACAACGTAAAGCGGCAACGATGTAGGGTAACGTTCACAACATGCCGTCGTCGTCTGCTGCGAAATGCTGACTCTTGTCGTGGGGATGTCAGTCGAGAGCTGCCGTCTCTCGCGCCCGGCCAGGCCAACAGCACGCAAGAATAAAAAGTCTCCCCCCACACCCCCGCAAAGGGATGGCGTTAGCAGCCCTGGGGCCGCCCTTGTGGTGGTGGCGCACGGGGGGTCGCGTCCACTCATTGTGCTCACGTTTGTCACAGCTAGTAATTCGGCGTTTTCTTGTGTGTGTTCTTTCTTCTCGAGTTCTTCTGTTCCGCTTCAGGCACCGCCACTGCCCGGGTCTGGATAGTAGTAAAAGAAGAAGACAAGGAAGATGGCGTAAGCGGCCGGGAACGTGATTCGGGCGATCACATCGATCGTCTTGGCAACACGGATCGGGTGCGGCGGCTCTCTCTTGCGCACCTGGGAGCAGACAGGGTAAGAACGTTAGAACGTTAGAATTGTTTTTTTTTTTTTTGCGAAGGCTTCCTCGTGACAGATTGAGCAGAACTGTGCGAGCAGAGGAATAAGAAACCAAGGGACTGCGCAGACGTTCGCTCACCTCTGTAACACATCCGTTGTTGGCGGGATGCGTGCACGGGTTTGGACCGCAGTTGGTGCACGATACTATCTCGCTGGGCCCCGTCGAGCCTTCCTTCTTGTCGCCCTGCAACAGGAGTGGCGTAGTGAAACGGCTGGTGTCGGCCTCCTGGAGATGGTCACCCCGCCGGCCCCGGGTGTCCTTCACAGAGAGATAAGACGAGTGAATCAACGGAAGGAGGTGCAAATCTTTTGGGGCTGTTGTGCATTCGCGCCGGTCGCCAACGAAACTACCCGTAACACTGGAGAGTAAAATATGATTTCTGCCAGGGCGGGTACAAAATGTGATGCACCGACACAGAAGCAAAGAAAAACATTGAGAGGAAAATTAAATACTTGTTTTGCAACCCTTCAATAATGGTACAGTACTGAAATTTTTACTAAACAGACAATTATGCTCGTGATCTCTGGAGAAAAAGCCATGTGTTATGGTACGATTGTGTTAACGAGCTACTCTAGCTGACTCCACCTATTTTTTCTCAGTTCATGATTACGATTAGTTCTGAAGCAGTTATGACAGGCTAATAAGTCGTGTGCGTCTGCACGAAGATATCTTTATCTACATTAATTTGAAGAAAAAAAAACTCAACTTACTATACCACATATAGCCTAAGCAAGAAAATTACTCTCGTAAATTTGTTTATCCTCCGACGAAAGCCGATATATAAATATTTACATCTCTACCAACTCAGATTAGTTCTGTGCTCATTATTAGCTAGAAACAACGATGAGGCATGTTTCAATGGTTTAGTGTCGCAGGCACTAAGCTGCCCCAAAACTATCCCGCCGTAGTAACGTGTGCGTAGAGAAATTAGGATACCATGCACCAAGTGCAGAAAGCAGAGGCTCATAGGACCAGTCGAGAGCCGCGCGTGATCGGACAGAAATACTGAAAAGGCGGCCCCATCCAAAGCCAAAAGTAAGGAGGGACACTTTTCTTTTTAAAAAATGTGGAAGACTTGGCCGACTTGTCGGTTTCTTGACGAAGCAGAAAGGCCGGGAAAGCCAGTCTCAAGCCTGAGGAAGCTATGATAATGTCACCGGCACCGCACGAGTGGAGAACAAAGACGTGCAGCGACCACATTGTCTGTGGTCATGCGATGGTTGGGCGACTCACGGCCGCCGTCACCAAACGTTTCCCGCGAAGGCAGACGTCCTGGAGACGCTCCTGGAGACGCTTCGGAGGAAGAAAGATTAGGCAACATTCTTGTCCGCGAGAGTACCTCGGTCCACACCTGCTCGAAGTAGGAGTAGTTCTAGTGAGAGTGGTGGCGGTACGTGCTGAGCTAAGGGGCTGGACAGCCAGACTGTGTACCACATCGGAATGAAACGGGGATGGACAAGTCCCTGATCCGCTCCTCGGGCCGCTACAGCGGCGGAGGCGTGTCGGGCACGCCGGATGGGCTGCCTACGCTCCGCACTGCAGGCGCAGCGCAGCGAGAGCCCGCGAGCACGGCAGCAAAGTGACATAGTTTTCTGAGTTACTCCCGTTCTAAAAAAATACACCCGCATTTACGGAGGAGATCGGATGTTATTTACGGGGACATGAACCACGTTGACGTTAGGGTTCCGCAACCCGATTTTATATCCATCGCGCCGTACGGTTTCTCTGACATGTTATTTCCAAGTGGTTTACAGACCGGCCCTACGTAGACCCTACGGGACCCTACAGGGGGCTGCTTGCAGGAAGAGGGTGTGAGAGCTGCGATGCAAAACTGTAGTAGTAGAGGTTATAGAGGGTTATAACATCCTAGCTAAGAGGTCACGCCTACTCACCCTGCGACCGACCCAGGAGTCTCGGCCGCGGCGGATAGAGGAATTGAAGGTCTGGAAACAGGGCGATATACAGTATCTGCAGAGCACAGCACGCAGCGGGACGCACGGCAGCCGCACGGCAGCCGCCGACTCTTCTGTCGGGCCCCATTTGACTGCTCTCGGCTTCACCTCACGTGCCGCGCGCCGCGGCAACACTTTTGTAACAACTGTTTTCGGGGGAAGCAGAGCCGCCCGGCATGGCAGACGGCGGCGGGCCGTTAGGGTTCACGGTCCAGGGAAAGACGTCCACAAGCCGGCGTACCGCCGCAGTGACCCGACGCACTCGGCACACGGCCTGACGCCGCCCCGCCGCTGGCATGTGAATAGGGTACTCCGGACAAGTCTAAACCGGAAGTGGAGAAGGCGACAAGAAGAGCAAGCGGATCCAGATCGCAGCATCATGAGGGATACAGTAGCGGAGAGTACCTTCGCCGCGGGCGTCAGCCACGAACCGACTGAAAAATTTTGCGGGTCTTAGTGCGTCACGACCGTTTAGCAGGATCCGGCCACTGCTAAGCCATTCCGCGCGGCCCGGAGACACCCCTTCAGGCCTGGGCGAAACTCAGCGGTGGCACAACGGCGAGGACTTTCCCTCCACGGCCTCCGCGGGAATTAACAACAGGCGCGGCCGACACACAACAACGCGCGCCCAGCGTTTATCGCACTTATCATGCCGGTCACGCCGCGACAGTAATATTCTTTTTGAGTAAAGTTTTTGCCGTTTGCCGTCGTCGCCGGCGTCGCCGCTCTGCCGGCGGGGGCCGACAGCAGCGCACTTGTATTAATACCGCTGCTGCACTCAGGGCCGGGTGGGCCGCCGCGGCGCAGGCCAACGGCCAACGCGGCTGACCTACTTCTTTTCATTTTCGTCACGCGGCACCCGCACCTCTCCTCCAAGTCCGTGCCCCCCGGCCGCCGCATCCCCTGCGTGCCGCCCGCACGTTATATCCTATAAGACCGCCGAGGAAGACATCGAGCCAAACACTTTCACAAATGCCATAGCGGCAAGGCTCACGAAACTTTATCTTAAACCTGCCGTTTTGAACCCTGGACCCCTTTTTTTTCTGACGTGAAGGGGTCGGCCGAGCGGGCCACGGGGCCATGGGGACGCCTCCACCAATAAGGCGCACATCACGGCACAGTTAAGGGAAGGCGGAAGGAAGAGGGGAGGGGGAGGGCAGCGAGTGTGGCGCGATCTACCGCACTGCGTCGCAAAGTCGTCGTTTTGTCGTCGTCGCTGTGGCATAGGCCATGAAGAGGGAGCGAGAGGGCTGCGGCGTGGAAGGGGAGAGGGAGAGAGAGAGAGAGCATGCAGGAGGCACGACACCCTGGTGTGGAGGCACAGCCGAGGCACAGGCACACCCTGCCACATCATCTCGTCGACTCACGGCGCGAGAACACGCTAACGGCATCCCTGTTGCCGTTTGCCACCCTTTTTGCGGGTCAGGCCCCCTTCGGCGCTGCCCTTATTCTCTTCCCCCATTCACCCTCCCCTCTCCCCTCCACCCGCTGTTTCTCTCTCTCTCTCTATCTCTCTCACTCTCCCACCCATTCCCTCCCTCACCCATTCCCTCAATGCGCGCACTTCACTCGATTCACAGTCTACGCTACGCAAGCCCACCCCGCAGGCCGCTGACTCATACACTCCGTCGCCGGAGAGCAAGTTTGGAGTGAACGCCTCGGGCTGGGCGGGTGAACAGGACAGTGCAAGGAGCCCCGGCTCGTCCTCGCGAGCCTGGGTCTCTGCCATAGACCGTCCCTCCAGACCGTCATGTGGCGAGCGCGCGTACACACACACACACACACACTTTTGCCGTTTTGCGCATTTTTCGGGTCACATCACAGAAGCGAGGGGGGCCTGGCGGCCTTGGACAAAGGCAAACCCCGGCCACACAAAGGGGGGCCGGGTCCCTCCGCAGTCATCGCTGACGGTCGGGGCGAATCAGACAGAGCACACCATATGATTTGCACCCCCAATCCAGCATATCCCCCGACAGTGAGGGTAGGGAAAAGAAAACGGGAGGGCGCTGGGCGTGATACAGTTCCGCGGTGCTTAGCTGACAAAGGGATAGAAAAACAAGGTTCTTTCATTTCCATGTGCTGCTGACTCCTGTTGAACAAAGAACATGTATGGTTTTATAAATGTGTGTGTCGTGTGTGTGTCTCCTTTTCCCGTCCAGTGTGTCGATTCACCTTCGAGGTAGCAGGCAGCTCGTGACGCTCTGACGGCGCCCTCTGGCGGCGTGCGGCGGCTACACGCGGGCAGCGGCAAGGCGGTGGTGCAGTCAGGCATGCAAAAACTTTTATTTTCGTTTATTTCCGGAGCGAAATTTAGAACAGATATCGGGTTAGCGACCCTCTCTTTGGTCAGTTCGTTTATTTCTTTTTTATTTTATTAGTTTGGGTTTGATTTAGCGAAGCCAGTGGGAAACAAATGCGACGGGGCGGCAGCAGGCAGCAAAGCAAACAGTCTTACCAAAGGTGTAGCCATGATCATGCCTATTCTGCTGACAAGAGCCGGGAGGCGCTGGAACACACACAGAACAAGGAGAGCGGGAGGTCTAATGCTGGGCACATGGTGCTGGGCACATGGTGCTGGGCACACACTCCACACGGCCTCGCGGAGCCCAAAGACCCTACAGGATGCTAAGGTGTGTGAGGCCTTCATATCGATGCGAGCGATCCTCCCTTGTTATTTTTAGAAAAATGGAAATGGCCCCTGGCTAATTCTGCTCGGTGTGGAATCTCATCAATGCACTTTTTTCTTTAAAACAGAACAGAAAGAGATGATAACTGAAATCGGTCAACTTTAATCAAAATAATTAGGAGGGAAAAATAACGTGAAAAGAGTCAACATTCGCTCCCAAGTACTCTACCCATTTACTCGTTTCTCTGTATATAATTTTTTTGGCCCCCATTGATCACCCCCGCGACGACATGGTGAAGGCGCTACGGGATTGAGTTTCCGGTTAAGTGCAAGGGTACTTAAGAGGGAAGAAAAACACTCAGTGTGTGGGCTCACCTTGAAACACGATGACAGGCACACAAAATGCGTGGCACACAGTGAGGTTTAAAGAATTCGTCTATAAGTTAATGTATTAAAGGAAAACTCTAAAGAGGCAATTCCGTATAATTTAAAAGACGAAAAGAATAAAATCGGTAAGGTGCACAAAGTTTCTTGCCATTTTCTACAAGAACGATCTCAGTTACGGCCACACTATTGCAGAGAAAAACAGAAAAGACGCCAGGCATAGAATCTAAATGGAAATGCAATATGCTTTATATTCGTCTTGGCATTTCAATACGTGGGTCATATTTTTTTGGTCAAAATTTATCTGCAGGTTTCTAACTTAGTCTGAATAAAGAACAATTTTCCATTACTTGAAAACATCGTTAACGTTATGCCGCTGTTCGGCTCGCGAGAGAAACAGCACGAAAATACATATTACGTATTAGAAAGCAACCACATCAGCCCAAAGTGGGCAGCTCTCAGCGACCGAGAAGAGGAATCAAATATGTTAGAGACGAGACAGAGAGGGTTAGAGATAAAGTATAGAAACTAATCATAGACACTAGCGAGTTAGACAAAGTGCGATGCTCATGCCACCATGCGCCGCGCAGCCAGTCCCTAGCGGAGAAAGCCGCGTCTTTTGGTCAAATTTACCTAAGTTAATAACAGTAATAGTAACAAGTTTGGTATAAACTACATCACTGTATCCCAAATGGCAATACATCACAGTTGGTGTACTTTGGCAGCTGGACATATGAACTGCTAACTGCGGCAGTCAGTTTCCCAAAGTTACGATGCTATTCCTGCAGGATCACGACGGAGTACAAGTACTTTTCCGATCAGCAAACTTTGCTCTCGAAACCTGCGATAGTACAAAAGTATCGCAGTGAATTCGTGACAGAAAATGATCACCAAAAGGGAAACAGTGATGTCCGGCTACCCGCTTTCGTCACACTGTGCTGGTGACGACAGTGAGGCGGTCCAGCGATGCGGCGCTGAGGGCCTTACGACTCGACCGCTAGAGCGCGCCACGCACCGCAAGTAGTGCTGCACTGGACGGTGGTGCGAAACCTCAAGCTTTGTACATGTTGGCGCAGTACAACGGTCCGGTTTGTTCCGAAAAAAAAAGGACCAACCAAAAGAAAAACAGTGCTTATGGTACAACAACAAAAATATAACCCGCTCAGTTAGCTTCAGAAAGAAAAAAAAATATATTCAAACCTGTTCTGGGATCCCCCGCGCGGAGCGAGGGGATGAAACAACAGGGGATAGAAACTAAAACGGCCTTGGCTGTCTCTTTTGTGAAAACCCGAAGGAATATGCGAAATTATTTGACACCTCTTCCCCTACCGTTCAGAAAAAATAAAGTGGGGAACAAAAATAATGAAAACATAAAAATAGGAGTACACCGACACACAGACACGCACACACGGACGCGCGCGCACGAGCAGGTCGCGCCTCACCTGTGTGACGGGGTTCTCCCCCGGCCGGTACACGACGTTGTGCAGCGGCCTCTTCCTGCCGACGTAGTTGACGGCCACGAACTCGAGCAGCGACGCGTAGATGAAGCACATGCACACGCCGTCCCACACGTTCATGGCCGTCAGGTTGGAGACGACGGGCAGTGTCGAGCGGAAACCGTTGGAAGTGGTGAAAAAGTTGAGCATTGTCGTCACGCCTGCAGGAGGGAGCAGAAGAGCATGGTGACGGTGTGATGGCAACCTCTCAGTGGTGAGGTGATCACCTGTGACCAGGTGACCTCTTTGACGTGGTGACCACCCCTGTGAAGAGGTGGCCAGATTTGTGACGAGGTGACCAACTCTGTGACGAGATGACCACCCCTGTGAAGAGGTGGCCAGATTTGTGACGAGGTGACCAACTCTGTGACCATCCTCGAGACGTGACTGCCTCGGTGACCACCTCGGTAACCACCTCGATAACCACCTCGGCAACCACCTCGGTAACCACCTCGGTAACCACCTCGGTAAACCTCGATAACCACCTCGGTAACCACCTCGGTAACCACCTCGGTAACCACCTCGGTAACCACCTCGGTAACTACCTCGGTAACCACCTCGGTAACCACCTCGGTAACCACCTCGGTAACCACCTCGATAACCACCTCGGTAACCACCTCGGGAACCACCTTGGTAACCACCTCGGTAACCACCTCGGTAACCACCTCGATAACCACCTCGGGAACCACCTCGGGAACCACCTCGGTAACCACCTCGGTAACCGCCGCGGCCACACGTGCGGTGTTGCGGCAGTGGCGTGCGCTGCCGGCGCCGCTAGCGCCGCTCGCTGACAGGAGGGTCATTCCTAATTCAGGAGCACTCACCGTAGTGGACCAGGAGGGACGGGACAGGACGGGATGGGAAGGCACGGGAGGGGAGGGGAGGGCAAGTCACGTGATGCTGCCGTGTTGACAGGGCAGCCGCCGCTGCTGCCGCGCTCCGGCAAATTAGGGTGGCCGTTGTTTGTGAACAGCGCGCTGCGGTAGTTATCGCCGCTTCGCGCATCAGCGGGTTCGGGACTGTTTAAACTGAGACGGTTCGTAACTTCCCCGTACAAAGCTGAATATGTATATCGCCGTTTGCACTGAAATTTGTTGTCTCTACCGCTATGTCCAAGTTGTTAACACTATTCATCGTCCGATTTTTTTTTCTTCCGGTACGACTAATAAATTTGGTCCCTTACCAATCATGACGCGGGCAGGGACAGCGTTCCATTCGAGCCAGAACGTGATGAAGGAGCTGGTGACTAGGATGATGCCAGGGATGAAGACCGTGGTGAAGTAGAAGGCGCGGTCCCTGGTGAAGATGAGGTCGACCTTGAGGCAGCTGTAGTTCCCTGTCGGCAGAAACAGGGAGCGTGCCGAGGTCAGCGGGAGCGAAATTGTAAAAGCAGAGATTCCGTTCGGGAAGTGAAAAATAAAACCAAAATTGACAGCTCGCTAATAATTGCGAATGACCACACAAACTCTCGCCACACCCATCGAGAAATAAACAAGCGAGTTCGTTACGGCAACCGATTGTATATATTTTTGTGCAGCAGTGCATCTGCTGGAGGCGCGACGGTTATCCGTGCCAACGGCAGCGCGGGAATGGCTGAGAATCGTTGTCCCACTGGAGGCACAACCAATATGCCACGATAAAATTATGTAGTTTGTTGTTTGTTTCGCAACTGTGACAGCTGTTCCTCTCTTTCCAACCCTCGCCATCGCCCTTCTCTATCTCTCTCTCCCCCTCCCCTCTCTTTCGCTCTCTCTCCCTCTCCCCCTTACATTGATGTCGCGATGGTGGTTATAACGGCTCTATCACCCGAATTCTTCCCGACAAAGGCAGCCGCCCCATGGCTGCTGTTACCGCCTGTTTATACTGCCGGCCAACACTTTAACGCTCGCCGTCGGCGCCGCGGATGCGGACACACTGCCCATCAATATGGCGAGACTGTGTCCGCAACATAACACTTGCTAACTCAAGTAAGTGTCTGACACACGCTTACAAACGTCTTTGCAATTTGTCGGACGTTTGTAGGCGCCTGACTGTCAGACACTGTCAGTGTTTTCAGTGAAGGACCATAGTATTGGAAAGGGGCACCAAAAAAACCGGAACCCTCCTGCTAATTTTTCGTTCTGATTTTGTTCACACGGGAGTCAAACGGTTTAACAATAAAAAAAAACGAAAATGATTCAAACTAAAACGGTGACGCGATGCCGGAGCGCCAACTGTGTAACGCAACGCGAGGTCACTTCCCGTCTCTGCTGTTTATGCATGCCTCGCCTCGGTCCCCTTTCTTCAATGGCACAGCAGCCCTTAACAGCGGAGCGAGACGGCCATCACAATACAAATACAGCGAGGAGCGCGCGGGCCCTCTCTCTCTCTCTCTCTCTCTCTCTCTCTCTCTCTCTCTCTATCCCTCTATCTCTCTCCCCTCTCCGTCTTTCTCTCTTTCTCTCCCAGCCAGAGAGAAGAAATGTAAGAGGGAGAGGGGGGTTACCGTACAACACCATCGCCCGCTCTCCCAGCAAGGGCTCCAGGAAAACACTTTACCCTCTTTCTTTATTGAGTTCACGGTGGTGTTATTGCAGAGAGAGATGCACGAGGATGTACGCGGGCCTCAAAAAAACCGCGTTAATGGAAACCTCAAGGAAAGGCACCTAGTGCACTACTTTACAGAGGCAACGAATTCTTTAAAACAATTTAGTAACACTTACGTTTGATTCGATTGTGAGCGGGTCGGTGATGGCAGAGGTTCCTCTGCCTCTCCTTCCCTACTCCGTCTCCCTCCCTCCCCCTCTCTCTCTCTCTCTCTCTCTCTCTCTCTCTCTCTCTCTCTGGCAAATAGTTGACGCGACGTGCCGAGATAAATTCCACGGCGCATCCTCCCTCTCCTCCCTCCGGCTGCTTTGTTAGCGACACAAATGGAAACACATACGTCCTTCCCTTTCCCTCCGCGTCTCCGCCCGCCCGCCGGCAGCGCGCCGCCACGATACCACCGGCCAGATAAGCGCGTCGACCGCAACAATTTGGGTCCTGCCCCTTCCGCCGCACCCTACCCCTGCCACGCTCCTGCCCCCCTCCCCCTCCCCCCAGCGGGTCTGGGCTTCACCCTTCCAGCCCAACCCGCGCAGGATGCGACCACTGGCAATGCGAGAGTCGTATAATTCATCGCTCAATTTTTGGCCAAATAAGGGGCTTGGAGGGGCTATTTTAAGAACTGCGACCTCAGACCGCAGATGTAAGACCCAAGTGGGTCTCCGCTTGATCCCAGGGTTCCAAAGAAATGGGGGCCACATGACCTCTTCTGATCGAAACCGAACCAAAAATTAAATAATAATTTGGAATCCAGGGATTAAGCCGAGACTAACATTGGTCTCAAATCTAGAGTCGAGTACTTGAAATAGCCTCTCCAAGCTCCTTATGCCGAAAATTGGGCGACAACTTCCATTCCAAGTGACTCGTCTCATCAGGCCCGCCCCGGCAGGAGGGCGAGCGCCGTGACGGCAGGCCACACGGCCGCAGCTGTGTGCCCGCGTTGCCTAACCTCCACGGCGCTCGGGAGCAGCACACGACCAATCCACTGCGTGGTGCCGGGTGGTGGGCGCGCGTCACACGCAGACCGGGCCTCGCGGACCGCCAGACAACACGAGGCATGGCCAGCCATCGCCGGCTCAGTAGGTAAGTATAGCGGCCGTGGTAATCTCATTGTCAGCGTACTTGTTTGCAATCTAGGGCTTCCTTCCTTTCAGAGACGGAAAGAAAAGGAGAGGAAGGCAAGTACGCGACGGCCGACGGGAAGGCCTTGAACTACTGCGCGATCGCCTACCTCGGGGCACCAAGTGGCTTATGGGGATGGCGAGGGAGGCCGTTGTGCCCAAAGTGCCCGTTGGCCCCGATAAGAACTCAGCGGGGGCCCCCTCCGCCCCACAATCCCCCCCCCCCCCCCCTCGCCCTCCCTTTGCCCTCGCCCCCCCCCCCTCCTCCCACTGTCCCGTAGGCGGTGGCTACTGGCGGCCACCCAGGGCGTGAGGGGCCGAACAAGGCGGCCTATAGTGGGGCAGAGACACCACTCGCTGCCTGCATGTGTTGCGCTTGTCGTAGCTTAAAAGTTTGACATCACAGCGATTTCCTTCTACAAAGGACAGTGCTTTTTTTGTATATGAGAATATAACGGCTTTTTCAACGATATAACAAAAACATGAAAGGGATATAATACATTTTTCCTTGGCCTTTTTTTTTTCTAGCGGTGTTCGAACTCACCTCTCCAGCTGGCTTTGGTCGGACAGGGGATGGTGGAGTTCTTGATGAGGTAGGCGTTGAGGGACGTCAGGGACGGTGAGGTCCGCAGGGTGTCCTCGTCGTTCTTCCACACGTACCGGATCTGGTTCTGCTCGTAGGAGACTGCAAAACAAGGCAGAGAGCGACGCGCCACCGGTCAGCGGGGAGAATAAAAGAAACAAGAGCTTTTGTTGTTGTTGTTGTTGCCGCGCTGCTGCGGTCGTGAAAAGGGGAATGGCGGCAGCGGACGAGGTGTAAAGTGTTGCAGCAAGGCACCATGTCTAATCTTAATCCCATCTCCTGCTCGCCCCCTCCTCCCTCTGCGTGCACATCGCAAGGGAAGACCCTCCCCTCCCACCCTCCCGGCCCTCGCACTGGTTGCTCGGAACAAGCACCCGCTCCCCCGCAGCGTGCCGTAGTAAACCACATAAAATCCGTCACTTTACATCCGCGAGCACCACCCTTTGCTGCGCCCGCTCCGCGCTACGTAACGTATGTGCACGCTGTGTGTGCGCCGCAGCGGGCTAGACAGGGCGCGGCGCCACAGCAGCCACAGCCTCGCCACGGCCCATCGAGTCGGCTGCAGCCAGCGCAGCCAGCGCAGCCAGCGCAGCCGACCCACTGCAGTCGGTTTGTGTAATGATTGGCGCAATGCACTGCGGTCTGCCCCTCGCTACCTCACCTCAAGCACAGACCACCCCTCCCCCCTACCCTTCCTCCACCGTACCCCCCCCCCCCCCCCCCCCTTCCCACCGGCTGACAGAACGCTCTCGCAATGTATCCGGCAAGATTATTGATCGTTCTTGGTGCAGTCGGCCGCAGTTACTCGATCATCACCATCACAAACGATTTACTGTGGGATTTAAAAAGTGCATAGCGCAACGACCCGTCTTTTCTTTTGTGTCCAAACATGACAATATCCTTAAGGGCGTGCGACCGGAACGCAGAGCGGAGATTCCCTGCCAGCAGCGCTCCCCTTTGCGCGTGTGTGTCAGCTGAGCCACAACGCCGCGCCCGGACCAGGCCCGCCGGGACCGAGGCGGACCGAGGCCGGAACGCCCACTCTCGCTGCACATTCTGCACTGCGGCGCGGCTGGCCGGCTGTTGTCGCACTCTGTCATACTGCCCGGCTTCATCTCCCTTTCTCCGTCTCTCTCCCTCTCGCTGCCCCTTTCTCTCCCCCCCCCTTTTCTTCCGTTTCTGTCTCTCTCGCACTCCCGCGCTCGTTCTCATCGGATACTTTGTTGACGGGCTTTACGCAAAGACATGATCGGACTTTGTTGTTAAGAACCCGCCAGCATCGCGGCTCGCAGCAGTAGTTGCAGCACTCACCACCCAGAGAGAGAGAGAGGAGAGAGAGGGGGGGGGGGGAGGGGAAGGTGTGGGGGGAAGGAGGGGGTCTGCCCCTACCCCCTGTCCCCCGCCCCGTCCCCCCTTGTCCCCCACCGCGCTCCCTGCTCTGTGCGCCTCGCGCGTTAAACTCAATTAGACTTGCCGCCTTCCCTTCAAACAAACTCGCGAGTGGCTCAAGGAGTGGCTGCTTCGCCCCGCTCGGCGTGCGCGATGCGCCCGTGCTGTGCCGGCGCGGCGGCGGCAGCGGCGGCACGGCTGCAGCCAACCAACTCCGGCTGTAACTGCCTTAGTGGGCCGCGAGCGAACACCCCCGCGGCCCCCGCGGCCCCCGCGGCCAGCTCGGGACTCGCCAGCCCGGGACTCGCCAGCCCCGCCAGCCCGCCGCGCCGCCGGGACCCGGAGTCGCATCGCGTCGCTCATTATTCCCGCCGGCCGTGGCGCCTCCGGGGCTGGCGCCGCGGCGCCTGTAGTCGTGGCGCGCCCGGCAAGGTGTAGGAGCGTAGCCGCGCGGAGTGCAGGTATAACTAGTGCTGGCCGCGTTACTCCAGCTCTATTTGTGTCATAAATCAGAACTCATATGCTGTAGACGAGTAATTGATTTGAATTTAATCGCTGAAGGTCACGTTCAGAAACCGAACCCCAAAATCGACAAATAGCCCCTGAAAAAGTGAGTGTAAAAAGAATCAGTTGTAAATTTGATTCTCCGTCTAATCGGGGAGGCGTTCGAGCTACCCACCACGACTTCACGTCAGCTAACTTACATTGAATTCGACGTGTGAACGGCCTCATTCGTTAGCATATACGAATTCGGCGCAAGGAGGAGGGCTATGGGTTGTTGTGTGAGAGAAAGAGAGAGAGAGAGTGAGACAGAGACAGGGTGAGAGGAGCCACCTGGCACGGGGGCCAAGCTGCATGAGTGGCCGGACGAGGGCAAGTGGCGGCGGCTGCGGCGGTTGTGAGGCAGTTTGGCGGTGGGTGACACATTGCTGTGGGGGAGGGGGGGGGCGGTGCAGTGCACTGCAGGGGACGTACAGCGAGGCGCACTGCAGGACACAAAAATCGCAGTTATTCAGATGGCAGCGAGCAGGCTAAGCCGGGCGCCGGGGCGGCGCGGGCGGTGCTGCAGCATTACTCCGAACAGAACGGCATGCGACCTCGTTCTCTCTCCTCTGCTCGGAGACCGAAGACCCGCGCATATGTCGGCCGGCGATTTCCTAGGAACGTTCGTGCTAGACACGAGACCGCACGGAGTGTAGTCGGTTTTTCGGTCGAAATGACTTCGGGAATGGAAATAAAATAAGCAACATTGGCAGTAACTTTGAACAGATATGAAACATAGTTCAAAACTGTATGGACTGTTTTATATGATTGCAAACTTTTATGCGCTCAGTTCTCAGCCGAATTGCTCGGGGAGCGACGGAACGAAAAAAGAAATGTCTGTTGGACTGTGCGATGTCCTCCGGCCCCTCGTCTCGACTCCTCCAGTCAACACGGCGCTCCGGAGCTTCCATAGCGCAACGGCACCGCCCAGGCGAAATTAAGTTAAGGGTTTGGTAGAGGGGCGTGGAGGCGGGCTGCAGCGCGGAAGCCAGCGGGGGAGCAGAGATGAGGGAGGGGAGGGGGGAGGAAGGGATTTGCAGGAAGAGGGAGACAAGTGGGAGGGGCTGGCTCGCTGCCCGCCGCTCGCTGCTGAGGAGTGACGGACGCATATGTGGACAGGCCCTGCAGCCAGCAGACCTCCCCTATCCTTCTCTTCCGCCTCCTCGACCTTTTCCGTCCCACTTTCTCGGGAGCTAACCACCATCCGGCCGTGCCTCACTCTATCCCATTCCCGGAATATTTCCCCGCCCGCTCTCATCTCTCGTGTTTGTCATGCTTTTTGCCGGCGTTTACTCACTGCTCTCCATGGCGAACGAGCACTGGGGATCGTCGAACGGGAAGGTGGCGATGTGTCCCTGACACGATAAGATGAGATGTCTCCTGAAGGAAGAGAACAGTTCGTCAGATTCGGTCCACGGGCTCTTCAGCTCGACGAACCAGCCCGGAACTTTGATTTAAAAAAAAATACCCCAGACTTACTTAAGTCAGAGCACTCTTATACATCGACCCTTTTATGCGTCATCGGCTGTCAAAGACAAACATAATGCCGCGCTTAATGCTTCGCCTATCTTCTTCTCACCGCATGAGGTAGTGGACGGTGCCGTTGCGGAAGATGCGCAGTGCGAAGTGCACGGGGATGAGCGGGTCCTTGAAGTCGCCGTGCATGATGAAGTAGGTGTCCGGCAGCCAGATGTCGCTGTGGTGGTGGATGGCGTTGAGGTAGTCGTACCGGCTGTGATTCGAGTACTGCAGCCGCGGGTCCAGCCACTGCTGCTGCAGCAGGAACTCGACCTCGTATTTCTGGAAAGAGACGGAGAAAAAAGTTTGGTCATGCTTCTGCTTGCTTTCTGAACGACAGAGAAAGGGGGTAGGAGGGTGGGGTGAAACGAGAGAAGGAAGCAATTGGTTACGCTGAATCATTTTATGACCGTAATTGGTCACGCAGCGCCACGGCAGCTGACGTCATTGAAAACAAAAGAGAAACAGAGTATTTCGTTTGGTCAGCGTGATCGGGCAGAGGTTTTGGGACATCGAACCGGCGGCGCGGCGGTATGTTTAATCTGGCGCCAGGCGATGACATGATGCTCGCGGACGCGGGCCGAGTCAGCCCGAGTACTGCGTGCGTTTATGTCCCTTAATACTCAACGGCGTACTACGCAGGCGTTGTACGAATTTTCTTGTACCCTAACGGCACGGTCGAGGTCGAGCGCCTGCGAATGCTGGGATAGGCCAGCCCGCACAACACGCGTGCGCTGCACAAGTCAAGATTGCCTAGCCACCAGGCGCCGTGCGGGTGCAGACGGTCAAACTGGGCAAGGCCTTCACGACAACATCGTCCACTGCAAATGCGGAAGTCGACCGAAATTTTAGCGAGAAAAGTTTCACTTTCAAAATTAGGGGCGGGGACGGGGCTTTGCCCCGGTGAAGACTGGGTCATTTTTACCCCCAGGGTGAGCATGCCCCGCTCACCCTAAATTGGGTAAGAAACCTGCACTACAAAATTTGGCAGTGGTCACTGTAATATGAGTCTTTGCTCTTCTTTGGGTTTGCATTCACGGCTCGTGGACGTTCTTAATGGATGATGCTTTACTACCACTCATTCTGTGGCGCGTATAACAAGCGAAAATGAGCGCTCGCTTCACCCGTTCTAAACTCATTTCGTCTCGGAATCTGCGTAACAGATTAGTTTTCGGTGTGCGTTTTGAACTACCTATATATAAGTCTCGAATAGTAAAAAAATGTAAAAGAATTAGAAGAACGAGGAGCTGATTTTTCACCGTCACGAGTGCACGGCGCCGCCGCCGCGGGGGCGGAGAGTAGCGTGCTGCGCAGGCCGCCCAATCAATATTCGCGGGCCATAGCGGAAACAACAAAATCAACAAAGCTAGACGCACACATATACATCGCGTGCGCCTGCACTTGACCCAGTAGTACTGCCGCAGAGGAGGGAGGAGGGGGGGGATCCGAGGGCCCAAGGGGAGGCCGAGAGTGGCCGCAGGGCGAAGCGGGGCGCAGCGGGGCGCGACACGGAAGGCGGGCGGGGGAGGGGGGTGGAGGGAGGCCGAGGGGAGATTATTGTTGATTATTTTATAGCTGGGCTCGGCAAAGGGGTTGCGCCGAGGGAGGGCCGGCGCGGCAACACGTCCAATGCCGACGAGAAAATCTCGGCACCGCCTCCTCCAGTTTTTCCAGCATCGACGACGATCTCGTAAGATTTCGTCAAGAGCAAAGTGAGGTAGAGATAATGAGCCTGCATTCCTCGTGCTAAACCCCATCCGGAACACACTTTGTGTGTGGGTTCTCTCTGTCTGTCTCTCTCTCTCTCTCTCTCTCTCTCTCTCTCTCTCTCTCTCCCTCTCGCTCCCTCTCTCTCTCTCTGACTCCCTCCCCCTGCCGCGCCCGCCGCTTCTGGCGACTGTACACCATGTGACCTTGACACCACTTTCCACTCCTTCCTTTGTCCGCCTCTCATCCTTTTTCGTCATTAAAAACTGGGCGCCGGCCCGACTCAACTAGACCAGCACTCACCGCACTTGTGGCTGCGGGCTCGCAGGGGGAGGGGGTGGCGGGCATTCTCATTGCAACGGGGAAACGGGCGCCTTCGGGACATGTCAGGGCAAACGTCTCTCTCTCTCTCTCTCTCTCTCTCTCTCTCTCTCTCTCTCTCTCTCTCTCTCTCCACTATCCCTCTGTCTGTCTCCGGTTTTCTCTTTGCCTGTCCCTCCCTCTGTCTCCTCTGCCTGGCCACCACGCCGCGTATTTTCGGTGCACAAGCGCACAGCAGATGTACGGCAAATTCAAAAGCTCGGAAAAAAAATTCGGAAACCAACTTTCCTGACGTTCCCCTCAAATTGATGATATTCTTAGATTTTTGAGGGCAAGATCGCGTGAAGATTGGAGTGCAGCGGAAATCCCTGCTGGAATTGAAGCCCCCGCGATCCTCACTGGCATCGCTCATCGCCCCGCTCCTGTTTGCCTTCACGAGTTATTTCGGCCTGTAATGTTGCTGAGTGTTGTTTCAGAAAGGAGCCCTGAGTGGGGATGGGAAGGCCGGATGCTGGAGCCGCGCCTCTAACAATGATGAAGCGGGACGGACAGCGGCGGCGGCGGGCGAGTGACCCTGACTGAGAGAGACAGAAAGAGAGACAGAGAGAGAGACAGAGAGAGACAGACAGAGAGAGAGACACACAGAGAGAGAGAGACAGAGAGAGAGAGAGAGAGAGCTATGGCGGCGCGGGCGGGCAGGCAGGCAGTGAGTGTGCGTCGCCGCTCACCCTTGCACAGAGGGGCCCTGGGAGGCGCCTGCCGCCCGGTCTAGTCTAGACCGCCGCCGAACCATTGAGGCATCGCTTCCTTCCCCGCCTCCCCCTCCGTCGCCGCAGACCACTTTCACACCCAGTCTGTCCGGAAATACAGAGCGGGCCGCGCCGCTTTTATTGGAGTGCGATGAAGGGACGCGGGTGAATCTAGCGCGCATCCCGGCGTGCCGGAGATGGTCGCCGGCGCCGCTCCTCCCGCGGAAGTCGTCGAGGTCGCGGCCCCGGGTGGTGCGCCCCGGGGAGGTCCCCGACGGATCCCCTCCCCGCTGTCACCTCGCCGCCGTCGTCGTCGGGGAGACAAGCGCGCCGGGCCGCGGAGCAGCGCCGCCAGCGTGCCAAAATGCGATCGAATGGAAAAACAATATTGTGGTTGGGGCTCAAACCGGAGAGCGGGTGGCGCCGGCGGCGGCCGCGCGGCCCCCTGCAGACGGGCTCAGCGCCGGGAGTAGTTCCGCCCCCTCCTCCGCCTCCGCGCACAGCTACCCGCAGTCCCCCGGGTGCGTTTAGGACACGTACAGACTGCGGCGGCGGCTAAACGGAGCAACTTTTTAAAGTCCGGCTCAGCCCTGCGGCCCTGCGGCCCCGCAGCCCGGCGGGCCTGACCCCCGCGGCCGGCGGTGGCCTCCACGGCCACCAACATACCGTCGTGCCAGCCGAAATAGAAGCGCGGGGGGGAGGGGTTCTATCTCTATCACTGCTCTAGGCACTTGCGGCGCTGCCCGTGGGGAGCGATAGAAAAGAAGCGGGGAGATGGGCGGTGCGGGAGGCGAGGAGCAGAGAACTCCACGCCACTTCCGCGACTCAGTGGGAGCAAAAAAAAGGTAGATAGAAAAAAAAGTCTGAAAAAAACAACCCTCATGTGATGTCCACGCACCCAAAGCCCCGGCCTTCCGGTGGTCTAATTACTTTAGCGTCTGCCGGGGATTACACTTAATCCGGGGAGGAGACAGCAGACGCTCCGCGCGGCCACGCCCTCAGCGGCCCGGAATCGCAACCGGAGGAGAGCAGGAACGAGTTTCCATCGCTTATTCATTTTGGAGTCCGGTCTGAGGCCAGCGCCGCGCCGCGCGTCTCGTCCCGCCACGTTATCCCGGCGCTCTCCAAAGAGGAGAGGTAAATTAATAGATAAATCTCGTGAAAATTTAAGAGTATAAAGTGCCATTAAGCAGCGCGCAGCGTCACACCGCGGGAAGGAGTCAGTAGGGACACGCAAAAAGAAAGCCAGTAAAGAGCCAGAAGAGAAGGAGAGCGGGAGGGAGAAAAAGAGAGATAGAGTTTACCACACTGAGATGCACGACCCCTTCTCCCGCTCCCCCACAACTTCATCTTGTCATCACGACCCCTTTTTATACTCTGAGTGGAGCAAGCACCGTGTTTGGTGCTCGGCCTCGAGCCCGCGCGCGGCCCTTGAATGGAGAACGTAAAGGTTAAAGTTGCGGGGCCGGTGGTGCGGCGACGCGGTGACGAAAACTAGACGCGAGCATGAATTTCACCGCCCCCCCTTTCTCCCTCCCTCCACGCTCGAAGCTGGAGTGACTGGTCCACATTTTTCCCAAGCGACGGAGTGCTCCTTGAGCGGGACAAAGCGCGTTGTGTCGCATAGTGAGGCGTGGTCGGTGTGTTGAACGGAGCGGTCGGCCCTTAGACTCCATTGTGAGCCCCCCCCCCCCCCTCGTCCCCCACCTCCGCCGGCTCCCCGCAGGCGCCGTAAACGCTGTACGACGCAGAGCCGTGAGAAAGGCGTGGCAGTAACCTGATCAGACTTCTTCTTCTCCCGCTGGTGCTGCTCCCCTCATCCCCACTGCTCTCTTGTCGCCACTTTGCGGGTATTATTACCCGAACGTTTTGGAAGGGTCGGGGTAAATTTTCTCTCTGGCGTTCGTTGGCAGCGAGCGGCACTGTTAGTTAGATGAAACCTATTACCACGAAACTCGATCCCAGCGACCAACACAGTCAAGTTGTTCGAATCAATTTTTCAGGCAACTACGATATCCCCTTGTTATGTGCAGTTCTGCGGTGCACGAATCGATGTCTCTCTGTAACCTACGGATGAATTCGAACTGAGATTCGTATTACGAGCATAAAACGGCCGTGCACGAAACGCCAAGTATATTGCAAATACTGTAACGAGTCCAGAGCGGACGGCCGCGTCCAGCACTGCATCTCCGGAACCACCAACTCACCAGACTGCTCTCGTCGGGCGACGCCAAGCTGAGGAGGAGCACGCTCATGTTTACTTTCAGGACCCCTGGAACACACGGAAGCATACCATGGCAGTGTTAGTCGGGGCGGAGCAGACATTGCACATATTATGGACCGGAGGAGAGAGGGAGTGACGGTTCCCTAAGCAAGGCCGCTACGGTCAAAGCTCGTCATAAAATCACGTTTTCGTAACCCTAGTTTTTCAATTTTTTTTCGGCATTTCACTGTTTGCGAGCCCGTTTCCTGGTTTTCATGAGTGGAGGTATGATGCCCGGGCGTCATGTCACTTAAAAATCCAGTGGGAAAAAAACGCCTACTTACACATTCATAAACGAGGGAACTCCTATTTCACGAGGACTGTCCAATTAAAGAGAAACGCTAAAACTGAGATTTGGTTTCCAGCACTACATGCGTATCCTCGATATTTGGCAAAAAAAACGGAATCAGAAAATGTTTGGATAGTTCATAAGGTTATTACTTTTTTAAATCTTTCCGAAAGCGAGATACTTTTCAGATCAAATTCAAAATCTTTCTTTTGATTTCTTTCTCTATATATATTCAAACTTTTTCAAAAATATTCCGGGGGCCTGGCAGCACGAACGCCGGCCTTAGCGCTGCTTTGCCAGGGACAAACAGCCCGCGGTTCAGTTCGGTCCGTCCCCGCCGGTCCCCGCGCGCTTTTGTGTCAACGCAGAATGGAATGACGACGGCTCTCTTCAGATGCCTCGAGCAGAAGGCGCCGCTCAAATACCCCGGGGGCTGTGAGGGAGGGGGAGGGGGTGGGGGTCTCGTCTCTCCACCTGGCTGCGTTCACTGCGTTTACCCCGCCACCCTCCGCCTCGCTCTGCCCACACGGGCCTGCGCCAGCACGCCACATGACGTCCCGCCTCATCGTTTGCGTGACACCACGGGGGACAACCAGGATGAGTGCAGCTCGAGTGTTCGCGGTACGTCCTCCGGGTATTCCGAATGGAATCGGGAAATAATATTACTCTCGCCGCACACTCAAAATGGAGGTGTGTGGAACGTGTCTTCCCAGAGAGAATCTATTCAAAAGAATGTCGATAAAAAGTGTCTCAAAGTACTCTTGCGGTCTTTAGTATGGATATTTTCGCAGACCCTTACCTACTACCCCCTCCCCCTGCTCTACCCCGTTTCCTACGCTGGCTACGCCCGTCCTCTAGGTACACAAGTCTCCTGATGTTTTTTTTTCTATAATTTGTTCTGTTTCTCCCCCGCTCCCCCACTCCTCCCACTCTCCTTGGACGTCAAATAAAGCGCTTTGCCCTGGTCACCGCCCCCCCCCCTCTCCTGCGGGACCCCCCGCAGCGCGCGGGACCGCAGGCGCTGCTGCAGTCTTGGCGGCAGGTCTGACTTGCCTGCCGTCCTGGAGGATTCAAAAGGCGACAAAAGGAAGCCGGCGATAACAACAACGCCGTCCGAAATTAAGCCGCTTAATAGCACGAATGCCATTCTTCCCTTCATCTTCATCCCCGCGCCTTTCTGCTGCGGGCGGAGCGGAGCAGAGCGGAGCAGAGCGGCGTAATTTCGCCCCCCACAAAAGGGTCGGTGGGGACACGCGGCGCAAAAAGGTAACATTTCGAGGGAATCCGCACGTATTCCGGCCGTTTCCTTCGCGTGCCGGTCCCCTGGACATCTCCGTGAGATTATCTGAAGGACGCCCGGCCGCGGGAGAAGCTCCGAATCCGCGGCGGCGTGTCTGCCGTCTCCAATAAGACGTTATTTGAAGAGATCGCGCACCCCCAGACGCTGAAAACCCCCCCTGCCTGCACTGCAAAGAAGCGGAGTGTTTACTGTCCTTTCCTATTGCACTTTCCATTATTTGCACTTCTTCTTTTTTGTGTTCAGGCACGGAGCCAGACACTTGCTTCTGTGGTTTTAGTGCGAGGAGCTCAGCAGAATGCGCTGCAGCGTCGCCACCGGCCTGCCGCCGCCGGGGCCCCTCCGGTCCGCGCAAATATGGATGACGTCGGTGGCGACCCCGACCTGGTCCCAGCGGCTCGGCTCCGGTGCGGGCCCTGCCGCCGCACTCCATCCCTCTCACCCTCTCCTCCCCCCACCCACCCCCACCTCCTCCCTCCCTCGGTCAGCGCGGGGCTGTTTGGCGAGGTGGACCGGCCGGACGGAGTGTCTTCTGTCTCAGTCGCCCGCTCATTCATCGCCATACCCCTTCTCTGTCCGCCTTGGACACACAACCACCGCCGCCGCCGCCGCAGCTGCTGATGCTGCTGCTGCTGCACAGGACCCCGAAGGCTCCTATGAGCACCACACAAACACACACGGCCTCTCATGTGTGTGGGAGGCCCTCCTCCAGCCCCCCTTGACGTCGGGGGCTACGTGGTGTGACAGGGCCCCTCCCCCCCTCTCTCTCTCTCACTCGGGGAATTCATCGACACGCGACATTTTCGTGTGAAGCATAGGCAACAGGCCATGTACAATTCCTTTGATCATGACGACGGGCCGCACCGACGGCGGTCAGGGCTGAGGAGGAAGGGCAGAGAGAGAGAGAGAGAGAGAGAGAGAGAGAGAGAGAGAAATACAGAGGGAGAGAGAGAGAAAATACAGAGGGAGAGAGAGAGAAAAGGGGTACAGGAGATAAGCCCCCTCACATCGTATCGGATGGCCGCTTTTCCTCTCGCACCGGACCCCAAGCACACACACACACACACACACACACACACACACGTCACCGTTTGTCCACTGTACGCGGCCGGCTTCTTGTCGACGAGTTCATGTGTTGATGGAGACCAGCAGCGGCTGATCGGAGCAGGGGAGGCAGCAGGTCGTGCCGATAGGGTCCCGGGAGCAGCCTTATTCTCCCCGGGAAAGAATGGCAGATCGACAAAAGGGGACAAATGAGGTGAATTGCGAATCCGGGCAGAAAGGACCGTCGCGGTGCCGTGCGGCCGGATAGCTCGGTGACCCCGTCTGGGGCTGGCTGGGGGGGGGGGGGGCGATCGGAAGTCCCCCGCCCGCCGCACATTCCCGCAGCCCCCGCACGCCCCCGCAGCCCCCCGTGCCCCCGCAGCCCCCCGTGCCCCCGCAGCCCCTGCTGCCCCCGCAGCACCCCGGACAGTCCCCTCGTTTCGCTCTGATTGATGGGTCCTACAGTTTCCTCGGTCTCATTACTTTTTCCCTGTCGGTTCGGAAGGCTTCTCTTGCCATCGGCCGCCACGACGTACGGCCGGGCAGCGAGACGAGCAGCCGCAGCCGCAGCCAGCCGCCCCCGCAGCCGCCCCCGCAGCTGCCCCCGCAGCAGCTGTAAGGGGCGTAACCAGGAGGGAGAGGGGGGGGGGGGAGACTCACCCGACACCGGCGGCAGCAGCCTCTTATCGTAGCGGTTGTTGGTCAAGAGATTGTCCAGGATTTCCTTGTCCGATTTGCCATCGTCGAATCTGCAACAGCGAGAGAAGAGAGGGAAATCAGTGGTGTTAGTACATGTCATGATGACACCGTCTATCACATGATGCATGATGGTGTTGTATTGATAATGATGATACAGTTCCCGGGTGGAATAAGGATAGTGAAACAAACCACATGGAGTGTGTTAGAGGGCGTTGTGGTTCGATTCAACATATGTCGTTGCACTGTTGTATTGAAGTCGCAAGGAGATAGTTTGACCCAGTTATCCAGTACCTTACAATTAATGAACAAAAACTTAAGTTTATCCGTAGTTTCTTTGGTGAAGTTCACTCTGGAGATCCTCTTTCTCGGGTGTTGTCATGATGATAATGTTGTGTGGTTGATGATGACTTTATCATGAGTGTCCATTCCAGCGCGTCACCGTCACATGCCGTCGTGGCGCTGCTGGCCGGGTGCCGCGAACCCGCCGACAGGGGCCCTGAATAGAATATCACCGCCGATATAAAGCGGTCGGGAGGCGAAGCCCTCGCCAAGCTCTGTGAAGCCCTGCGAAGCCCGCTCCGCCATAATATGACGAGCTGCCGCTGGTGAATCATGACGGGCCCGGACGCACGGCGCGCGTGCAGCAGCGAGCGCAGCCCTGCCAGCTGCAGCGGCGCGGTGCGGGGGCCGCCGGCCCCGTCGGCCCCGTCGGTCCTGCGGGCAGCCGCGCGCTCGCATCACCGGTCGTCAAACACGTGTCATAAACAGGCTCTGCTGCCCGCGCGCCGAGCCCATCGGACGTCATCACGGGGAGCAGGAGGACCGCTACCCGCATACCCTATCCTGTTCCCCCTTCGTCGTTCTCTCTCTCTCTCTCTCTCTCTCTCTCTCTCTTTCCCTCTCTCTCTCTCTCTCTTTCCCTCTCCTTCCCCTTACTCTCTATACTGCGGGTATATTTTATGATACCGTCGATACGGCATTTGATATGGTCGACTGTAAAACGGATACACACATTATTTGTGAGCTTACTTCTCGAATAAGTTTTTAAAACAGAGATATCTGCATAATTATAAGTATAAATCTAAAATTAAGTTGAATATTTATACAAGAAGCGGGGTATCGAAAGTTACCGAATAGATATTATGTTTATTGGTGCTTAGGTGTTCAGTGAGTTACCACAAAACCCTTTTGCAGTGATAGTTCCAAACTTATATTTAAAGAGCGTTTGTGGAAGGTTAATTTTTCACCCCTGATCATTAACCTATGTGTAATAACGTTTATGTTTTTTATTGTAAACTGCCAAAACTACTTTGTATGTCCATTACATAGAGCCATATAGAGCTAATAAATCAAATAAAAACAAATATTTCTCTCGTTCTTTCTCCCTCCCTCTCTCCCTCTCTCTCTCTCTCTCTCTCTCTCTCTCTCTCTCTCTCTCTCCTCTCCTACTGTCTATATCACCACTGTCAGTAACACTGACCCCAACCCCCTCTTGCTCCTTCTGTCTCTTTCTGAAAGTAGACGAAGACGACAAGACGATAATATGGCAGATTGTCAAACTTTCCGATCCGACGCGCTGCGCTGCCCCCCCCCCCCCCCTCCTACACCCCTGCAACTCTCATAATCGTTTTTTCCTCCTTCCGGATGATCGATAGTAATCATCGGAAGGCGCGCGAAACAATCGTCGCTAATGGAATCACAGTGGTCGGGACATTATGCAGCCGGCGTAGCGTCAGGCCTCCCATTGACTTTATGCCCGGGCCGGCGGCACGGCGTTCCGGTCGCGGGCTTTTCAAATGGTAGAAAGGGAGAGTGAGAGCAAGAGAGAGACGGAGAGGGAAAGATAGAGAGACAGACACAGAGACCGATAGGCAATGAGAGCGAGAGAGAGAGACACACACACACACAAGGAGGGAGGGGGGAAGCGGTGCAAATTAACTTTAGCTAACATGGAGTCATGGTGATGGTGATGATGATGATGATGATGATGATGATGATGATGATGATGCTCTCGCAAATTGCTTCCGGATCAGCCTCCTAATCGTGGCGCGGCATCGAATATAATTTGACGCAGGGCCTCTCCTCAGCTGCGCGCCGTAATTCAGTGAAATGTGTCCTCGAACGGCGGCATAAAGTGCCGCCGCGTCAAGTGGTCTGTGAAGAGCGTGGACTCGCGATAAAATTAAAACATATTTCTTCTCAAGGGATCCTCATCTTGGCGGAGATGGACCTCTTACACCCCGCGTCCCGTTCGCCAAACTCTGCCACTGTCTCTTTCTCTCTCTCAGACACACACACACACTCTCTGTCTCTTAGACCTGCCTTCTCTCTCTGTCTCTCCGTCGTGTCAACGTCTCTCCCTCCGCAGGCGAAAAGCGCCGCGGTGGCGCTTGCTAAAACCGTGGCGCGCGGCTCACTTTGATAAGGGCGGGCAGGCGGCGCAGCGGCGCAGCACGGCGCAGCAACAGCGCAGCACGGCTGAGCACGGCGCAGCGACAGCGCAGCACGGCTCAGCACGGCGCAGCACGCCCCAGGCCCTGCCTACCCCTGCCCGCCCTGCCCACCGGTCGGGGATGGAATGGCCATGTATTTTTAATCGTACATGAATTAGGGATGGTGCGGCGCCGGTCTTGTGCTGCCGGCTGCCGGGGCTGCCCGCGGACGTGACGGCCCGTCATGCCCAGGTTAGGTGAGGTTAGGGGAGGTACACAGCGCTGCAAGAGGGCAACGATGGCGCTGGAAAAATGTTTTCAAGTGACAACGTTCCACGTCTATTTTAGACGGTGCGCACATTTTCGGAATGCAAGAAAAGCTGCTCACTAGCTGATTTTTTACCATTTTTGCCGGTGGGGTCCTACGCCGCCATATACTTACATGTCCACGTTGTCCGAGAGCGCCGACACCTGCCACATGATGAAACACAGGGCGGCCAGGCCCGCCAACTGCGCCAGCATCTGCAACAGCCAATAAATAAATCGTAATTTTATTTTCGGTTTTGAAGTGTTTGGTGAGGCGCACGCGGGTCGTTCATTAACGAACGATGACGTATTTTTATGCAATATTTGAGCCCCTTCTCGTGACCTGGCGAACATTGACACGCATTGGAGTAAGCGTGACCACATCCTGACTGCCCCTCCCCCTTCCCTCCCCTTTTTGGTCATGCAGTTTACGAACGTCCCCTATTTTCCTCCCCCCCCCCCCCTCCTCGGCGCCGTATCGGAAAGAGCCTGATAAAAGCTCACACCGCGCGGGGGGGCTACGTTAGGCTCCGCTAGGCAGGAGAGCAGTGCCAGTGATAAGGGACGAACTAAAAGCGACGAGTAAACTTTGCGTACCGCGATGGCTCCCCTCCCGGGCCGCCGTTGTGGGGGCGGCCGGAGCCCGCCGCACGGAACGGTCTATTTAAAGTAAACACATCTGCTAATGGTCTATTTGCATTGGCGCCGAGCGTGTACGGGAACCCCCGGGAGAAACCTCGGAAAAGTAGCTTCAGTGCCCAAAAGGTGCATACCACACTGCCTTGAATAAAGCATAAAACTTTTCCAAATATTTGTGCTGTTTTTTTTTTGAAATAAAAAAATGTATATATGTGTGGCTCACCCGTGACTGTTTGACTGTGCACTGTGCAGGGCGGGGCAGCTTGGGGGCGACGCGGAGCGGCGTGGGCCGGGAAGTGCCCTCAAACTGGCCTCGCCTCCAATGGTCGAGTCTGAAAAACAAAACGAACAACAAAATCTGATGATCTGCGCAAAGTAATGATAGTACAGCCGTCGATTCGTGTGTGAGTTTCCAAAACCTAGCAATTAACGAAAACAGAGTGACTAGAAAATGGTAAAACAATCGTAAACATGAGGAGCGTAAGGGAGTATTTCGTAAAAAAAAAAACAATTTTATCTCTTTTACTGCTGTTTGCGGTGGGGGCTTATACCGTGTAGGGCAGGAGCGGCGGCTCACCCTGCTGACGGTACCAACAACAACAACAACAAAAACAAATCTCGGGCAAGAAAACGCGGGGAACGACGGACCGCATCAATCAACTCCTTTACAGCGCCGCGAAAAGAAATAAAAAGCTGGAAGTGAAAAGATGAGAGAAAGCGCAGCGCCGCACCGCAGCGGGAACAATGGGGAGATTCGAAACGAAAGTAGCTTTCTGCCCCGCCGCACCCTACCCCCTACCCTTCGTTATATTCGACCCCGCCTGCTTTCTCTCTCTGTCCCTGTCCTCTCTCCCTCCATCTCTCTCTCTCTCTCTCTCTCTCTCTCTCTCTCTCTGGTGGCAGCGGTGGCGCCGCTTTCGCGCCGTGAGCTGCAAGACAAAGACATAAGGGCGTCTTCGTCCGAGAGGAATCACTTCGGCCTTTACCTTCTTTTCGCTCTCGTAACGAGGCGCCCCGCCAAAGTGGAGTAAAAACAAGGCCGGTGTCGTGGAGGGGGTAAGGGGTAAGGGGGAGGGGTAATGGGGGAGGGGGGAAGGTAAGTGTGGGCGCCCGAGGATCAGCCCGGCAGCATGACAAGAACTTAGCGCCTGGGAGGTAGCCCGGCCCGCTGCGCTGCTGTGCTCTGCGGGTCGCGGCAATTGCCTACCTCACAGGAGCCGCCGCAGGCCCGCAGCGCGAGAGTGATTAATCGCTTGCTCGAGAGAGAGAGAGAGAGGGAGAGAGCGATGAAATTCAGAGAGAGAGAGAGAGAGAGAGAGAGAGAGAGAGAGAGAGGCGAGAGGGAATGTGTGTGAGTGTGTGTGTACGAGAGGGAGGGAGCGATGGGATGGAGAGATGGGGGGGGGGGGGGGGGGGGAGGCGGGGCGCGACGCACAACAGGTCCACGCGTCAACTGGGGTGGGAGTCACAGAGCGAGAGCGGCTTACTACTTGGACACCGCAGAACGATGTCGGGGATTAGTCCTCTACCCTGCCACTCTCCCCTCGCCCCCCCCCCCTCCACCGCACTTCTGTGGGCTGGAGCATTCGAGTGCACAAACTCCCGCCCTCCCCGCGGTGCTGTGCCGCTCGCGCTTCCGATGCCGCCCCGCGCCCCGCCCGGCCAACAACACTTGCCTCGGCTATCCACTCGTCTTCTTCGTACTTTGTCGGCCGAGCAGCCCTGACCCGCCCGGCAGCAGCGGCAGCAGCGGCAGCAGCGGCAGCATGCCGAGGCAACAGCCTCATAGCCATCGAAAAACTTGCCCTTGCTGGGGGCTATGCGGCCTATAAAATAATCAAGACGCACTTCTCGCCTTCTCTCATCTCCGCGAGAGAAGCACTGGGCGCGAGGGGCACCTTGCGTGATATTATAAAGAAAAGTTATTCTCCTTTTTATTTTATGAACTTTTGAGAGGAGCATGTGCAGTGCGGCGGCGCTGGCACACGGCAGGGACGGGTTAGCCCGTTACGCGCCGGTGACGCCACGTTGGGAAAAAAAGGAAAAAAAAAGGGTTTTGTTTTTAAACAGGATTGACTGGTCAGCACGCCTAGCTGGATAGACAAACGCGTCTGACCTGCACGCACGTGGGACGTGCGCTCCTCTCCTACCATTCGCTTAAATTAACCCCTTAAGCGAGGCTTGGTGCCTGTAGTACTTCTGATGCCTCGCGTAGTTTTTGTTCTATTTTGAATAATTTTCATTCGTCCAAAAAAAATCAGAATTTATGTCAGATTTACAGAAAAAATCACATTTCATTTTTCTGCGGGCTGGAAACACTGGCGAGTCGTTGCGTACCCTCTGCCCCGAAGTCCCTATTCCGCAGCGTCACCCCGGCAGGGCCCCGTAGCGCCCCGTAGGGCCCCACAGGCTCCGGGAAGGCGTGAAGCGTGTTCACACCTCATTAACGATTGAGGGCCCGCCGGGGACACGCAGGGCTGCCAAGGGTTGCGAAGGGCGTCGGACCACCGGCCGATCCGACCGCCCGACCGGCCCCTCGGCCCTCCGGTGCGGACAGGCCGGCAGGGCCGCGGCCCCTCGTAGGGCGCCGGTCCGGCCGCGTCCCGACCCTCTCAACCTACGCCGGGGTGGCTGCGAAGGGCCCCGGACCCTTTAAGGGCTCGCCGGGCCGCCGCATTAGGGCGACACGCCTCTCTACCCTTGGCCGTGTTTTTAACCCTCTTTTGCTGGGGTCCCTTGCGCGCAGCCGCCGCTATTTTTGTGTCCTCAAGGCGGCTCCCCGCCCTCTCCCTTTTCGGCGCTACACGCTCGTTGGCTGGGCCAGGCTGGGCGCGGCCCGCAGCGGCGCTCGGGTTAGCGCTCGGGGAGGCACGTGCGGCCAGAATGCAGACCGGGGTGTGGCCTCAGCGGGTAACGTAATGCCGTCGGATGCATGGAGGGGTGCACCGCGGCGAGAGGCGAGGGGGAGGGAGCGAGATGGAAGAGGAAATTTTGTGAAAAGTAACAGATAAAAAGAGAGAAAAAGAAAAGATAGAGTGAGAGAGAGAGAGGGGGGAGAGCGAGGGAGAAAGAGAGAGAGAGAGGGAGAGAGAGAGGAGGGGAAGAGGGGAGAGAGAGAGGAGGAAGAGGAGAGAGAGACGCGGTGAGATGAGAGGTCAGGGAGGGGGATATGGTGGCGAGACGGGTGCGCGCAAGAGCGCGACATCATGAAAAGAAATGGCACAGCTTGAGGATCCTTGAGGGATGCGGCGCGCACGCTGCACCCAAAGGGATACGCCGCGTTCTTGCGCGCACGCACGCGCATGTGTGTGTGTGTGTGTGCATGCTTGCGATTGTGAGCATGTGCGTGTGTGTGTGCGTGTGTATGTCTGTCTGTTCCGGTGCCCCTGTGGAGATGGCCACCAGCTGTGACTCCTTTTCGGAGCAGAAACGCTGGCGCGGGGAGACCGCCGCCAGACCCGCTGTGCTCCCTGCTCCCCCCCCCCCTGCCCTCCCTCCCCTCCTCCTCCCCCCCCCCCCCCCCCCCTCTCCACGCTCCCCCCCCCCCCCCCAGCAGCTGTGCGGGAGAGAGCAGGTCGTAGGCGGCAGCCGCCGGAAGTACCCTTCCTCTCCAATCCTGTCTCCACAAGTGTACAGCCCGGACACACAACTTTTTTTTTTCGTGGAGATCTGCGCCGCTCGCGTTGCGTTGGTGCATTCGCGTGGCGGTGCATCGGTCAGGTTACCGTAGCCGAGCCGTGCCGCGCGCTGCCGTACCCACCGCAGCCGTGCTTGCCCGACTGCTCTTTGTGCGTGTGTGTGTCTGTGTGCGTGTGTGTGTGCGTCTGTGTGTGTGTGTCTGTGTGTGTGCGCGCTCGAGCTTTCCCTTTGACAGCGGAGCCTGCTGTGCCCGGTGGTGGCCGGAGCCGCCCGCCTGCTCCTGCCGTGTCCTGCCGTGTCCTGCCGGGTGCTGCGCTCTGAAGACGGCCCGTGAGTAGCGTGTGCCGCCGCCGCCGCCGCTGCTCTCACTTACGGCCGGGGGGCTCCGTTTTCACGCGGTACTTTAAATATGAATAAGGGGAACAGGATAAACAGCCGTGCGGCGTCGCCGTCGGGGAAGTGGAGGAGGTGCACGGAGGGTGCCCGTCGAGGCCGCGCCGTCGCCGCCGCCGCCGCGGTTGGGGGGAGTAAAAAGGCAGTGGACCCGAGGGGGGGCTGGAGAGAGAGAGAGAGAGAGAGAGAGAGAGAGAGAGAGAGAGAGAGAGAGAGAGAGATAGAGAGAGGAGGGGGATGGAGACGGGCCATTTTCTTGGCTGTTCGTCGTCCGGAGGCGGCCCCGGCCCCTCTCCGCCGACACGGACACCGACGGGACACGACACCCTGAGGGATGGAGACGGCGGCCGCCGCCGCTGCTGCCGCTGCAAGGAGGACCCGGGCAAACAGTGCGCAAACAGTGCTCGAGCTAAGTGCCATCGTTGTGGAGGGGGGAGGGGGTACCATATGCAGGCCGTCAGCCCGGGCGAGGGAGAGATAGGCGACAGAGATGGACGGAGAGGGAGAGGGAGAGGAGAGAGAGAGAGAGAGAGAGAGAGAGAGAGAGAGAGAGAGAGAGAGAGAGAGAGAGAGAGAGATAGGGAGCAGCAGCAGATTGTGATCGATAACCGCAGTCGGTCCTGCGCGCTGCACCACAAAGTGACATCGGGGGGCATAACGGTGACGTATCGCCCCGTGCCATGCTGCACAGTAATCCAACACAGCGGACCAAAGGCTTTTTTTTTCGGCTTCCCTTCCCCCCCCTCTCGCCCTCCCCCCTCCTAATGCTGACAACCACATACCTACACAGATACCTATACATACTCATTCACACACACACACACACACACACACACCACAGAGATGAAATAACGCTCGCGTGCGAAAAGCTGGCGTCGCGGGTGTATCTGTGGGCAGAAGGCGTTGTGCCGAATCGGCGCGGAGCGCGGACAGGTGTGCGTATGTGTGTGTGTGTCATTGCGTGCGTGTGTGTGTGTGTGTGAGTGTGCGTGTGTGGCCTGCGGGGATATCCGGGCCGTGACACGGCTGGCAGCGCCCCGGCCCAGTCTCCCCGCGGCCTGCCCGGCCCGACGCGGTGCTGATGGATGAATGGATTGACCCACAAAGCCGACGTCGTGCGCATTTCAGTGTGCAGAAGAGGAAGTTTAGCGCGGTGGCGGCGGCGGCGGCGGCGGCGGTGGAAGGCCGGGCTGCCGGAGCCACCTGTGCTCCTGCCTGCCGCAGTCTGCTGCCGCCACGCCGCCGCGTCCGCAACGCTTATCTGCGAGAGGAGCGGCTCCGGAAGAGCCGCGCGGACACTGCTGCACCCCGCTAAAAGGGGGGACAAATGGGGAAGTACAACGCCGCCCGGACATGACGCCAGCGAGCGTTCACACTGTCACAAGAAAGTATGCGCCGAGGGGGCGGCCACACCGTGTACTAGCCGTGTCGCTGAGGAGTGCGATTCCGCTTGGTAATCGATATTTTGAGCGTTAGGACGGGGTAATACATTGCGAGTGGCATAGGAAGTCAAATAGGAAGAAGTCGGGTCACAGTTTTCGATAGTTTTTCGACACCCACGTTATGTTCCCTGTTTCTTCCTTCAGCTCCGCGACTTTTCTGATATACCTGCCGAATTTCTCTGCCCAGTCTTCAATCTCGCAGCTAAGGTCCCCCCCCACCCCTTTCCACCACCACCACCATCACCACTCCCCCCACCTCCATCATGCGGCTGCACCTGCACTGTGACTGCCGACTTGCCCGCAGCCACTTAGCTGGGACCGCTTCCCAGGGACACCTGGCCTCCCCCAGACCACCTCACCCCCCCCCCCTGCCCCTCCTCCCGCCAACAAACCACTCCATCAACTTCCGTCTCCCTCGCTCCCCCTCAGACCCCGCACCCCTGCATTACTTCTGTCTCCTTCCTTGTCCGTCACACTACACCGCTCTCGTGGCATCCAGTGTTGCCACAGCAACGGTTTCCACTTCTCTCCCAGACAATCAACTTGATGAAGCCCGAAAGAAACCTGCGAGGATAAGGCCTTCAGCTTTATATATATATAAATAAAAAAAGGTCTACAATTTCCCTGGAGAGGAGTGGGGAAGTAAGGGAGGGGCACTTTTACGTCGGCCGCACTCGCCGCGAAAGAAATATCTCTCGCGTTTGCACAAGAAAGAGAGAGAAGAAAAAAAACATAACCGTGTGCGGTGCAGTATTTCTGATATCACGTCGACTACGTGACACAATATGTGGCGATGACACGGGGCGCCGGGGCTCGCCGTGGCCGCCTTGCGGCGGGGTGTGGGGACAATCTCCCGCGGGCCTGCGAGGTAAGCTCCGCGCTCAAAACATGGTAATAAGGGATAGGGCCGCTCTATGCGAGTTTGGCGAGCAAGTTATTCATGAGGGAGCCCGAGAGGCGCAGACGCGCAGCGCTGCTTGTGGCCCGGCCGGTGCCTGCTGCCCTGCCCAGCGCCGCGCCGCCGCCGGACAGTTTACACATTTACGCGAAAGAGGAATGCCGCCGTCGAGGTTTTTCATAATGAAATTGTCGCTGCGAAGCGCCACCGGCTCGCACCGCGTGCACCACCGGAGAGGTGCGCTCCGGGCCACCTCTCTCCCGGCCTCCCGCGGAAACAAATTCCGGAAGCTCGCGGGCTTCATCTCTCTGATGCGCTGGCTGCGCTGCCTCTGCGCCCGGCCGCCGGTCTGCTGGGGGGCAGCGGGCAGATGCAGACCCTCACCCCCGCGGAGCGCAGCGGGGAAGGTCTTCAATAACTTTAATTCCATAAAGAGAGAGGGGAAAAGGTTGGGAGGAGGGGGGGGGGGGGGGAAGAAGGGCGAAGAAAACGCAATCGCACTCTGCCTCGGCCGGCGCGCTTCGCGCTCTGCTAACTCGCCGTGCGGCGGCGGCGGAACGCAGCGGCAGCAGCCACCCACTCCAGGGTCGGGCCGCGCGCACACAGCGGTACCCGGTGGGACTGGAGCGGGGGCCGGTGTGGCTGCGGGGTGCCGACTGGCGGCGCTGATCCCCACGGGGCCGCGCCGCCACACGGGAGCGCCCGCAGGGTAGGCAGCCGCGGCCCGGCCATGCACGCGTGCGCCGCGGGCTGGCCTACCCTGAGTACTGCAGGCGCTCGCCGCTGCTGGCACGTCCCGCTCTGATCGGGGGGAGACGGGGTAGAGAGAGAGAGAGAGAGAGAGAGAGAGAGAGAGAGAGAGAGAGAGAGAGAGAGAGAGAGAGAGAGAGTGGCACAAAAAAGGAGAGTGGGAGGAAGACGAAGATGAGAAGGAAGGCAGAGGAAGAAGAAGAGGAAGAGGGGGTGCGGAGGTGGAGGACGGTGGGGGGAGCGGTGAACGGGCTGCGCGCATGTATAGCCCGAGCCAGTCCCAAGGTGAGCCGGGCCACCAGCACAGAGCCCGGGCCCGGCCGCTGTGGGGCCCAGCCGCCCCGCAGCCGGCAGGCGGCCATCAAGGCAGCCGTGCGGTGAGGCCAGATAGGCCCATTGTGTCACGGGCCTGCAAAGTGATTAGATCGGCAGGGCCCGCCTCCGCCACCGGCGCCGCCCCTCCGCCCGCACCCCTCGGCTGCCCGGCTACCCGGCGGCCCGGCGGCGCCCCCGACTGCCCCCGCCGGGTCAGGGGCCCTGGTCAGAGGGGCCCCCGGCCAGGGCCGGCGGGGGCATCGGGGCCCCACACAACGCGGTGTAAACCCGCAGGGAATCGCCGACCCCTGCTTCCTGTGCGACCCGCCGGCCACCCCGCCGGCCGCCCCGCCCCGGAGGATCTCTCCGCCGGCTTAACACGGCTTGTTTAACATCGCGTCAGCCATTTTGGGGAAGCTAACAGGGACAATATGCCGAGAGGGGGCAAAAGTGCCAGCGGCGGCGCCCTCTCCACGAATAAAAACAGGTAGAACGGAACGCTCACCTCCTGCCACTCCTTTTTTTTGCCAGCCTGACATTTATAGATAAGTTTTGCACAGAAGGTACAACTTCTCTGACGAAAAAAGAAATACAAGACAACGAGAGACCTTGTACGTCAATAAACCACCGCGTGCAATGGGGTGGACCGGGCGGACCGCGGCGGGCGGCGGCGGTGGCGCCAGTCTCGATAATGGAGACCAACGGGCCGAACGGATAAAAGATAATAAATAGCTCTGTCGGCGTCGTCAACGTCAGCCGGGGGCGCGCGCGGTCGCTTGGACGCGTGCCCCGAGCCTTGCGCGCCACGCGCCGCCACGCGCCGCCACGCGCCGGTCGGGCAGATGGGGCGCGGCGGCTGAGCAGTACGACGCGGATCAAAGGGATTTGATTGAGCGGCGCGGGACGCGACAGACACTGCCGCGGCGGCGTGACGGGCTGACGGCCTCACCCCCCCCCCTCCACGTCTTCCCTCTTTATCCCTTTTTCTGGTCTGATAACGACGTATCGGATGCCGATAGTGGATTTCAATCACATGAAGAGGGAAGCACTGAGCGGCACCAGCAGCAGGAGCAGCGCGGCGCCGCACCCGCGGGGAGAGGGGAGGACGGCGGCTAACTGGCTTGCGGGACGCCCCTCCGTCTCGCGCTGTCTTTCGCGGCCGACCAACACACACACTCGGGCGTGTACACACACATAGTTACACACACACACACACTCGGGCATGTACACACACACAGTTACACACACACACGGCGGCCAGCAGCGATCGTCACCCCGAACTCCGGCAAACTCCCGGAGCAGGCCGCGACGCAGCCGTGCATGTCACGGTCGTGACGCGCGTTGAGCTCTGAGAGGCGGGCGAAACCCCGCGGGCAAACCCCGGACCTCAGAAGGCGAGCGGCCCGGAACTTCACACGCCCCCTTCGGTCAGACACGACATTCTTCCGTCCGACGTGGTGGTGCAGCACGGACGCGGCGGCGCTGAGAGGGGCGCGGACCCTCCTCTCCAGCAGCCCCCAAACACGGCGGCCTCCAGACACGGCGGCCTCCAGACACGGCGGCCCCCAGACACGGCGGCCTCCAGACACGGTGGCCCCCAGACACGGCGGCCTCCAGACACGTAGGCCTCCAGACACGGCGGCCTCCAGACATCGGCGGCCTCCAGTGACGGTGGCCTCCAGACACGGTGGCCTCCAGTCACGGTGGCCTCCAGCCGTAGCAGCCTCCAGCTACAGAGCGGAGCCTCCAGCGCCGCCCCGCCTTCCATAGCTCCTCGCCGCCTCTTTCGACCGCCAACCAGCCAGCCAGCCAGCCGCCGCCACCACCCTCTAACACCCTTAAACTTTGGATACGGTCCGAAGTCCAAGTGGGATCCCCATCCCCGTTGGCGTGCGTGCGTATGGCGCGCGCGTGTGTGCGAGTGTGTGCGAAGCCGTTTGAGGGGCTCATGCCGGCGGTTCCAGTGCCGTCAGGCGCCCCCTCAGCCCCACCCTCCGCGGCTGCGTGACCCAGCACACTCGAGTCCATTGCAAATAAATGTCGTTTTTCCTTGTAAGTAAATAATAAGTCGTCCAGGACCACCAGTGGGGGACCGAAGTGTAAGTCGCTTTCAGACCGTATCTGTGATTTAACAAGAATACGTGAGCGGGTCTTGAAAGAGAAGTGATGGTGTGAGTAATCTGATATTCTAAAGAGTTCGAAAAAGTTCTACTATAGGGCCCATGTATAGCCACGCTACAACAAAAAAAAGGCCAACCTCTGGCGTAGGGCGATTAATGAGAAGGAACTCCGTATCACTCCGCGACTAATTTTCTCAGCAAACGGTCTGCGCCTCGGTACGCGGAAAAGAAGTTCACTTAAATCGCTTGAGACAGCTGATACGTTTTTGTTAACTTGTGATATCGCCGCTTCGGCCCCCGGACCAGGCAGCAGTCCACACCGCCGCCGGACACGGTGTCGGCCCGGCGGGGGAGGGGAGGGGGGCCTCGCGCACCGCAGACACGCTTCCGCCGCCGCTTCTGCCGCTGCCACCGCCGCCGCCACCACTGCTGCCGCCGCCGCCGCTTCTGCCGCCGCCGCCGCCGCCGCCGCCGCCGCCGCCGCCGCCGCCGCCGCCGCCAGGCGTGAGACGGATGTCCCCGCCGGGACCTATTACTTCTGAGAAGCACCGAGCAGCGGGGCGATACGAACTGCGCGGGACCACACCGCGGGAGAGACAGAGAGAGGGAGATAGAAATAAAGAGAGACAGACAGACTTGGGGAAAGGGAGACAGAGTGACAGAGAGGGAAGGAGGCTGAGGAGTAGAGTACCTCCGGTCCGGTCCCGCGACCCCGCGGCCCCTGCATGACAGGCCTGGCACTGGCACAGGCGCTGGCGGTCTGCAGCAGACGCGGCAGACGCCCCACCAGGGTAGCCCGTTCCAGCCGGCCGTGGGCCTCGCACTTCCCTTGGCCGGGCCCCCGCCCTGTCTCGCCACCAAACGGCTCTTGATATTTACCCTGAAATGCTTTTAAAGTCGGCGCCTGTTCGCGCCGTCCGCCCGCCTGCCTCCCCCCCCCCCCCCCTCCGCCGCCACGGGCCGCGTACCGTCTGCCATTCCGAGACGCACCCGAGCTGACACGGACACTAACAGTAACAGTCCCGGCTGTGTTGTCGCCGGCGACGGCTCTAAGGGCGGGGCGAGGGAGGGGGGGGGGGGGGCGCCTTTCGTCTGACTGAAGGGCACAGTTGGCGGCCGTAGGGCGCCTGAGGCAAGCCGCGCATAACGTTCTAGGGAGAAAGAGGTACGCCAGGGGACACCCCTCCTCCTGTGCACACTGTAGTGTACCGTGTGCCGTCCGCTGTACACACCCCGTGGTAAGCCGTCGTCGCCGGGGCCATAAGGTGAGGGTCGGCGAAGTGGCAGACCCCATCTTATTTTACCAATAATTTTCCAACTCTTCCAACAGGTTCCGTTGGGGGGGGGGGGGGAGAATTATCCTTAATGTGTGTACACTTACATGCCCTTCATTCTTTCCCCGGCACTGTCCCGGGCCTTTAAGCCTTCCGGGCACCACCGAAAAATGACACACCGCTACCAAAATTTCGGACGAGTAGCGATCATTTTACCTTTTTCTGGTTACAAAGAATTTCGTAAAATAAGAAGGGAGAGGCAGTGGCGGCGCAGCGCGGCCGAGCAGTCCGTACAGCGTTGGCTGTGCGCCCGCGGGCAGCGCGGCGCGGCCGGAGCGGCCTGCGCGCCGGCTGTCGCTCCCACCGGACACGGCTACGGTGCCGCCGCTGTGCCGTAATCCTTAACAAGGCAGCGCCGGCCAGCCCGCAGTCAACAGGGACCGAAAAACATTACCCTTTGTCCTCTTTTCTCTTTCTCTCTCACTCTTTCTGCGACTTTCATTCGCGAGCGCGCGCCCCCTCGGCGTCTCCGCTTTCCAGCCCGCGCCCTCTGCTGCCGTGACTGCGTACAACGCTGACGTCGGCACGTTTCACATTCCATCTCTCTCCTTCTATCCCGCGCTCTCTCGAAGCCCGTAGTTCAAGACAGCGGGACACAACAAGTCGTTTCAGTCCCGACAAAAGGCCCATGTTGTCACGAGGGTGTTTACGGTCCTCTTTCCGCGTTAGTTAGCGGAGCAGCCGCGGCAGGCGGAGGGGGGGGGGGAAGGCTCTGCGGCGGTGGTGCGGCCCGGTGCGGGGGTGGGAGAGAGAGAGGGAGAGAGAGAGGGGGGGGGTTGGTCGGAGGAAGGGTTGGTTAGTTAAAGCAGGCAGAGAGCAATGCCCACAGTGGCACCATCTGGTACAGCTCTCTCTCTCTCTCTCTCTCTCTCTCTCTCTCTCTCTCGCACCCTTTGTGCCCGCCCACTCTCAACCCCTCTCTCGCTCCCACTGAGGTGAACAACGACGGCACCGCCGCCGGTTCAGAACGCGGGGGGGAAGCCTAATAAGTGCATGAGCTAACCTTCTCTGCTCCCCCCTCCCCCTCATTCATCCCTTCCCTAACCCCAGAGGCCCCCACAGCCCGCCCCCAGCCGGCCTCCCCCAAACAGAGCGAGAGAGCATCAACCTGTGAATCCTCTCTCACCCCTCTTCGCCCCCCTCCCCTGCGCTTACCCTGACCTCTCGGACCAAAACATTCCCCCTCTCCCTCCCTCTTTCCTCCTCTCACTCTGCGTGTTCGGGGAGGGCCGCCACCGCGCGCTGCTGCTGCTGCTGCTGCTGCTGCTGCTGCTCGTCGCCCCGGGGTCAAGGGTTGTACGCGGGAGGAAGGGAGAGAGACAGAAAGAGAGAGCGAGAGATAGAGGCAGCCGAGGGGTAAGGGGTGCGACAAGACGGATTTGCCTACCTTCACGGCGCTCGCTCAGCCTCGACGAGCCCCAGCCAGTCCCTGCAGCGCGCGCCCATCTGGCCTGCAAGCAAAAACAACACAAAAACGTTCAGCATCGATCAGAAGGGGGCACATGCGGGGCACCGTTCCTCACGCCGCTGCCGCCGCCGCCGCCGCCGCCGCCGCCGCGCGATGCTGTGTGGATGTGATATTTCCAGGCGGGTCACGCGGTAAGGGGGCGGGAGAGACTGAGAGAGACTGGGAGAGACAGAGAGCGAGAGAAGGAGAGAGAAAGTGGGGCTGTTTTAAAACCAGCGCACGGCTACTCAGCAGTGAGGGGAGCCCCCCTCCCCCGCTGCTCCTCTATATTTCTGGAGCTTGTGCGCTTCTGAGGTGGTGGGCCTGTAAGTGACCTAATGCAGAACGCCGCCGTGGCGCGCTGCTCCTGCTGCTGCTACTGCTGCTGCCGCTGCGACTCTTGGCAAGCCTCTGTGAGGGGTGGGGCGGGGGAAGGGGCTTCCAAGTCGCCTTCCTCTTCATGCGACAACCAAGTGCGGCACACACACACACACAGCGTGAATCGTCTCCATGCCTCCGTCCAATATGTTTATCAGATAGGGGCAACGCCATTTCCTAGCGAACCGGTAAGTAATAATGAACACACACACACACACACACACACACTCGATGGCAAATGCGGAGGGAGCGCGTGCGTCGCACGTCACGCGGCGTAATGTAGAGCGGCGTGCCGCATGCGGAGCCTCGAGTCTTGCGGAGCAGCAGCGGCGAGATATCGAACGCGCGTGTGCGAGCTCCACCGCCGCCACCGCCACTGCAGCAGCAGCAACCGCAGCAGCAGCAGCGGCACGCGTGTTCTCCGCGGGGAGCGTTTCGACTGGATGATAAGTCTCGAGGCATTATCTCGGCGCACCGATCGGCCGACACTGCTCTCTCTCTCATTTACTCGCTCTCTCTCATTCACTCTCTCTCTCATTCACTCTCTCTTGCTCTCTCTCTCTCGCTCATTTCTCTCTCTCTCTCTCATTCACTCTCTCTCGCTCTTTGCCCTCGCTCTCTCTCTCTCCCTCCCTTGGCTCGTGGTGGGGGCCTCGGCCGCGGGCTCGGTGTGCGCAACTGATTCGAAACACACGTCGCACACCGCCCATTCCGAGATAGGAGAGGGTCGGGAGCGGCGGCTGCCTAAGGAAGGGGGGGCAGGCAGGCACCGGGGGCAGCCGCACTGCAGCCCGCTCTGGCCATCAGCGCGCGCTTGTTGATTGGTTTATTATTTATTTTTAAACCGTATGCTCCTATTGTGAGTTTTCTTTTTTCCACCTCGGGCCAACGAAGGCAGATCTCTGCCGTATAATTCTTGGGACGCCCTCCAGGCACGCATTCTTAGGGCCGACACAGAGATCGAGGGATCTCAAAGGAGGGTCTCCATTTCGTACTTCCTGCCTAACGCCTTCCTAATTTGGTCCTGATTCGTCTCCGTGTGTTGACCCGGATCTCACGCGTCGTCCTGTCCACGTATAGCCGCATGACGGGCTCCGCCAAGGGCTCCGCCAAGGGCTCCGCCAAGGGCCCCGCGTGAATTAGTTGTCGACATTTGTGAGTGTCGGTGTCACTCACGACGCTACCATCAGTCCCTTCCCCTCTCCAGTGTTCCGCTCCGGATTGGCAGAGGCAGGTGGTGCCTCCGTCCCGCAGCCGCAGCCCTGCCGCAGCCCTGACGCAGCCGCAGCCCTGCCGCAGCCCTGCCCAGCCCAGGCATTCCGCCCGCGGATGCGGAGACGGCGATTTCCCCGCGGCAGCGCCACGCCACGCCACTCTGCCACTTCTCGTCGTCCCCGAGACGTCGAATAGACGCCTCGCCCCTTTTCTCCCCACCTGTCTTCTCAGCCACACGCACACAGACACACGCACAGACACACGCACACACACACACACAGACACACGCACAGACACACACACAGGCACACAGACACATGCCCCACGGCCACGTACGTCCTTCGAGTACTCTGCGAGGACCAGAGCATCACACCGAAGGTGGCTTGCGAATGCCGCTCCTCCAAAGAGTCGCGTGGCGCGCCACCTTGGCCTTAGAACCACTATACCTCCCTCTCTCTCTCCCTCCCTTTCGTTCTCTCTCTCTCTCTCTCTCTCTCTCTCTCTCTCCCTTTCTCCCTCCTCTCCTCCCTCCATCCATCTCGCCCTACACCCTTGCTGCGCCCTACCGTCCAACACCCTACGCCACTCACGGCGAGAACACGGCTCCGACTCTAATGGCTTTCCTTCCACGACACACTAACAGCCTCTGGAGGGCTAGAGAGAGGGAGAGAGAGAGAGAGAAAGAAAGATCGTGAGAGATAGAGAGAGGGAGGCGCACACGACGCGGTAAGCAAGCGCCCTGCTGCTGACGGAGACCGAAGACCCCAAGGCAGGTAAGGCCCGGGTGTTAGAAAGAGCGGCACGGCAGACGACCGGCCCAGACGGCAGTATGTGGGTTGTCGGTTAGGTGAGGGCGGTCGGGGTTAGGTTAGGGTGCTGTTGTGGCAGGTTAGTAGGAGGCAATGCCGAGTCGGTGTATTGTACACACGGCACCGCTGTTGAGGCAAATTAAGGGGAGTGTTTAGGGGAGGAGGGGGGTACGGAGGGGAGCGGAGGGGTTCGGAAGTACCGCGGCGGCCATACAGGCTGCCGCCGGAGCCGGCGGCGGCAAATCGTCGTCGAGAAACGGCGCGGAATGGAGAAAGCGGGCCAAGAATGCGGCGACATGCGGAGGGGGAGGGGCACGCATTTTTGTGGGCCGTGCCCGGAATGCGCAATGGGGATCGCCGCCGCCGCCGCCGCCCCGCCGCGCCGCTGCTGTCTGCCCGCCGCCCCACCTGCCGAGCCCCCGTGGCCCCCGTGGCCCCCGCGGCCCCCGCGGCCCCCGGCAAGCCTTATCGGACCGATTTATGTGTCCTGTCCACGGGGCCGCCACAGCACGGCCGCGCACGCCCCCCCCCCCCCCAAAAAAAAAAAAAACACACAGACCCTCGCTGTGCCTTTTGAATCTCACTCCCATCGCCCCCACCCCCACCCCCTCCTAAAAACAGACGGTGTTGTTGTCGGGATGGGAAGACACTGTCTCGGAGGGGGCGCGGAGCGGAGCGGAGCGGCGCAGCCCATAGCCGCGGCGCAGGCAGCCCAGACCCCACAGCAACCACCAGCGGCACTTTAAAACTCGTTAACGCTGGTTCATGCCGCGTGGCAGCCACAGGCGCAGGCAGGAATCCGCCGAAGGTCCTCTCTCTCTCTCTCTCTCTCTCTCTCTCTCTCTCTCTCTCTCTCTCTCTCTCTCTCTCTCTCTCTCTCTCTCTCTCCCTCTCTTCGCCCCCTCCCTTCCTCTCCCTCCCTCTCGCCTTCGCACACTGCCTCTCTCTGTCTCACTCCCTCTCCCCCCTCAGCACTACGGCAGAACATGGAGCGCGCAGATACCGAGGAGGTGGCCTGGTCTGACCCCCTGGTCGGTGTCCGTACCACCCCGGCGGCGCCCGCCGCCCACACTGTACATTCCCGCGCGTGCCTCTCGGCACTCGCTCTCGGCCGCGCTGCTCTTTGCCCGGACCTCGCCGTCGGCGGACCGCTGCTGCCCGCCGCGGCACACGCCGCACGGCGGGCACCGGGCGCCCTAGCGCCTGCGGACCGCGGGGTAGGCACACCGCCCAGCGGCCCGGCCCGGCGGGCCAGCCTACCCCGCCGGCTGACCCGTGGCCGTCACCTTCCCACGCACCAGACCTCGAGTCCCGCCGGATCGGGCCAGCAAGCGGGGCGTCCTCTGGTGCAGGAGGCCGACTAGTGTCTCATTCTCATTGGCGCACTCATTAACGACGTCATCAGATGCGCACACACTGTCGCGGGTTGAGAAGGCCTTGCTCGCGCTCGCCAGATCTGGGACAAAGGCAGCAACGCTGCTCAGAGCCTCGACGGGACGCGTTATAGGCGCATCTCCCAACTCCGTCGCACTTCCGCCAGCCATATGAGGAAGGAGAGAGACGGCGGTAGGTTTCCACGGCAATGACCGCCCCTCGCCGCCCTAAGCCGGCCGTGCCGCACGCAGGCCGCACCGCAGCGCCCCGTCTGCCGGCCCGGAGTCTGCGCTCTCTGGTTGTGGGCCAGATAATTTGGCCGTTTCATTTCGGCCCAGCCTGGCGGGCCGTGGGGTCGTCATCATCTCACGGTCTGATGACGCCGTGCCGTGCCGCCGTGCCGTGCCGCGCCGTGCCGTGCCGTGCCGCGCCGCGCCGCGCGCTCCGCCCTTGGTGTCGGTAGCCAAGTCGTGTATGCAAATGTCCTGTCCATTAAACATAACCCTCACGGCCCGGGCCGTGCCCCGGTGGCCCCGGCCTCCGGCCGCCGGCGCCCGGCCGGCCCCTCCGCTGCCGCCGCCGTCCAGGGCCCGCGGGGTCGGCCCGGGCGGCGGCGGTGCGCAGCGCTGCTGCTGCTGTGCGAGGCTTACACGCCGCCGTCAACTCTAAGCCGGGTGGGGGGCCCTCCCACTGCCTCCCCGCGGAGCCCCGCGCCGCCTACACCGTCAGAGCTACGGCCGGCCGCAGCGGCTATATGCACTAGGAAATTATCCCGGTTTGGCCGGGCGGTTATGACCCTCCCCCTCCTCCCTCCGCCCCTCCCTCCACTCTCCCGGAGCCAAGGCGCGAACCCTTAGGGACCCTCGACAAGTTTTACCGGGGGATAGCACCTCACCGCCCCCCCCCCCCCCACTCCCCCTTCCTCCCGTCCTCCGTCTCCCTGCCGCCCCCCGCTGCAGGTCCGTCGCTGCAGCGATATGCAAGAGGCGCAGGAGATAGCGGTGCAGGATCTCTCTCCCTCCCCCCCCCCCTCTCTCTCTCTCTTTCTCTCTCGCTCTCTCCCCGCGCTGCATCGCTGTAGTAGTACTCGTAGCGGCCGTGCTCCCGCGCTTCCTCTGCTGCACGCGAAATCTTAATTAAGCAGAGAATGCCGCGCCCCCCTCCCCTCCGCCTCCCACTCGGAGGCGGCGCGGAAGCGCGCGCGCGCGCGGTTCATTTGAATTTGAGAAGAAGAGACGTCGTGGAGAGCGAATCGAGCCGTTCTGTCGCTGTGCGCGCTGTGCGGGCTGTGCGGGCCCCGCTGCCGGCCCCGCTGCGGGCGGCAGTCCACGCCGCCGCATTCTGGCGAGTGCCTTCACACGTCGCGTCACGGCCGTCCGCCGCTCCCCAACTCCACTTTAATTACAATTTTCGCGGCATTCCGCGCGCGCCCAGCGGAGGCGCAGTCAGTGGCGTCGCATCAAGGCGCGAACGGCGTGCGCTCTGCGCGGACACTGCGAGAAAGGGGCGCAGTGAACTAAATCAGAAAGAACGAAAAAAAAATCCCGGTGCCTTTAAAGCTTTAAAACTGAAGCGACCCCTTTTGGGCACCTCAATCTTCATATACTGCGCTCCTGAGGAGGGGAAAAAAAACGAGGTAACGGAATAAAACGTGTGACCCCATATTTGGTGATCCTCACATCAAGAAGAACCACATTAGTCTTAAAACGAAAACAGATTTTAAAGATTTCCTTAATATGTTTCAATAATCGTAGAATCTCATTTGCAGTGGAGCCTTTATCATTACCACCCGCACTCATCGCCGTCGAGGCGAAACCGAGAGACTGGGTATCTAGGATTCTAGGTCGCAATGTGTTTGTACGTAAAATGCGCGGCGCAATTTCAATGTAAATTTACGAAAATGTGCACATTTTTACATTTAGTGTAAAGTTTTCTCGTCCGCGACAGCAGCGTGCGTCGAGCGAAATTATGGTGGCTTTCTTCGGCGAGCGCGCGCGACGGCGGCTGCAGCGGCGGGGCGGCCGCACTCACTTCCCCGAGGAGATGGAGTGGCTGTCTCCACTGGTGCTGGTGACCGGAGGCGGTGGCAGGGGGGCGGGGGCACGGGGCCGGCGCAGCGTCAGAGAGAGATGGATAACACGCGTCCAGCGCCAGCGGCGGCAGCGGCAGCGGCAGCGGCGGCAGCGGCAGCGGCGGCAGCGGCAGCGGCGGCAGCGGCAGCGGCGGCAGCGGCAGCGGCAGCGGCGGCAGCGGCAGCGGCAGCGGCGGCAGCATCAGAGCGAAGCGCGGAGCAGGCAGCAGCGCCAGACCCGCCCCGGCAGGCCGCAGACCGGAGCGGGGCAGACATGGCGGCGTGTACTTTGGCCACCACAGCGTGCAATACTGCGCGAGGTCGTCGGCGGCCGTGGCGTAGGCGGGGAGGGCTGTGTAGGCGGCCCCCGCGGGACTGCGGGCTGCGGGGCCGGCGGCTGCTGGCCGGGTCATGCGAGCGCCTGCGGGGGTGCGGCCCGAGCGGAGAGCAGCGGGGGGCGTCGTACACTTCCAGCGCCGCCCCCGCCGCCCCCGGTCGCTCGCACAGTTCCAGTCGACTTCAGTAGCTCGGCGTTGGCGGCGTCGCTCCGCTGTTGCCAAGGATCGCACGGGGTGACGATGATCCACCGGGACAGCCAGTCAGCGGCTGCCGGCGGCTGCCAGCTCTGCCAGACCCCCCGCGGCCCGCGGCCATATTAGGCTACGCTGTCGCTCACCTCGGCAGGGCCGCCGCCGGGCCGCATCCGCGCCGCCCGCGCTCCGCACTTCCGGTCGCCTTCGGCACGGCCCCGGGCCCTTCCCAGTGAGACGTTGTTCGTCCGGCCGTCGGAGGCGCTGACAGCGTCACGTCAAAGCTGGTTACGGGCCGGCGGCGGCCGCGCGGCGGGGGGCCTCATTACACTACTGCCGCACTGTGAAAATATTTCGCCACGTCCTGACAATAACAATTGATTTGTTACCCAAATATCTCGTCACTTTACGATTTTCTCGTCACGTGATGAAAATATTCGGTCACAAAATTTTCGTTGCGTCTGGGCTGAACGCTTAAGAAAATGATTTTCTACATCTTTTCCAGATAAAATTGTGATTTGTGACGTTTTTTTTATATCAAAACAACTCACTAAATCTTGAACGAAATTGATGAGTAGGTTGATCGTGGAGCGGCGAAAAATATTTTCACAGTGCGGGGCCTCCTGCCGCGCCCGCTGCTCCCGTCGGCTGGGTCCGAGAACAAGCTCTCGTAGTTCTGCCTCTCTCGCACGCATGGGGCGTCCCGTAAGGGTGTGAGTGAGACAGGCGGAGGCCGGAGGCGCTGCTCGGACTCAGCCGCCGCTGCTGGCGCTGACAGAGGGTCGGCCGATCGGGATCGTAGAAAGGAGCAGCAGCAGAACAGAGCGGACTCATTCAAGATGTAAATCACAATAGCTCACTGTGAGAGAGGAACCCAGAATATTCGTCATCGAGAAGGTCAAGGATTGCCCGAACTCCACCGAGAAGTCGATCGCAAATTTTCCGGAGTGAAGATGACCGCGAGGTCGAAAACCGATCAAGTCCTTGATCACGAAAATTGTCAAAACATAATTATCTTCGATTTTAAAGAATATGTGTACTGTACAACAGTTAAATTTCATTGTTTCCTTTTTTAAACCTCCCGCTGGGCGAACCATGGCTACAATATTCTGTGACTGTTGCCTGCTTCCCAGTTCGGCACCCACCCCCGCGGCAAGGACAAACTGCAGCGAAACCGCCAAAAACCATGGCTACAATAGCCTCGCCCTGCTCTCAGTTCGGCACCCCGTAGCCGCTAAAAAGACCTGTGCCTCGCGAATTTTCACAAATAGAATACACTTTAAACACGTCTATATTGTTCATTTAAAAAGGACAGGCACGCTGACCACCACACTACGAGGCCGACGTGCCTTGAGTTCTCTTATACCTTCCCCCTCGGAAGCGCCCGAGAAAAATTATGGCGCCGGCATAGAGTTGTACTCGGACCGGCCGTCCCCACCGTCGGCAACGCTAACCACTGCGCCACCGTGACACAATGACGGAAGTGATCTGTGCGGGATACCGTACACGCAGGGTGAAAGAAGAACTCAAAAATGAACGACCCCAGTAGGTCTCGAAGCTCGGACTTTTGGATCGACAATCGACCGACGGCCCGCCAGACCACTCGGCTACCCAGGCCTCGATGACGGCGGTCGTGCGGTCTGTCCTTTCTGTCATCGAGGACGACTCAGTGCTGCAGGCGCTGAATTTTTTTTTTTTTTTTGGGGGGGGGGGGGGGGGGGGGAGGGGCCTGCATCGCAGTTAGCTGCTCTGTGTGTAAGTTTCTTGGAAAGCTAAAGTTGATGCGGTCTCGGGTTTCGGACCGGTCCCCAGGCCCCGAGGCAACAGCAGCACCTGTCGCCCACACCGCCCAACGAACATCGCATCTCCCTAAGAGCGACGACCAAACAGCTAGGTCATCAGGCAAAAGTTCCGACGAAATTAATGACATCCAAGCAGGCTTTCCGGGAACAAAAGCGCCATTTTAAAAAATAAGCAAATCAACGAGTTCAGTTTTTTAATTTATTTTTTCTTTCTTGATTTGCGTCGAGTTAAGTATAAGATAATTACACAGCATCTCCGGTGTTTATCTTGGCCATGAACAGTTTACCTTTTACTTTCCAAGTGACATTATTTTCTCTCTCTCTCTCTCTCTCTCTCTCTCTCTGTCCGGCCGCTGTGACCTCCGGCCCGCTTCCCCACCTCTACCACCGCCCCTCCTCTTCTCCTCTTCCTCCTTGCCCACCTTCTGCTGCTGTTAGCGGAACACGACAAAAAGATTTCCCGTGAGTGAATAATCCAATTTCTTTTTATTGTCGTGTTTGCCCTGCGCCCCGCGCCCTGCCAAGTGGCATCGTGGGCTGCCTCCGGGAGGGGCCGGGCGGAGTGACAAGGCCGGACCTCCCGGACAGGAAGCTCGCCGAGTGAACATCGGAACGGAAATACCCGACCCGCGTCGCTCGACACTGATACCATTATCAATGTGCACCAAGGCCGCGGCACAGCGCGGAGAGGCGAGCGAGAGCGGCAGCAGGCCTCCAGCAGGACGCTGGAGCGGGACGCCGCCAGAGAGTGCCCCCGGTGTGGGGCCGCGCCGGTGGCGAGCGGCGGAGCAGCGGCGGAGCAGCGGCGGAGCAGCGGCGGAGCAGCGGCGGAGCAGCGGCGGCGCAAAAGGGGTTCGCTGCCTTGTCTTTCCTGCGGCCCTGCCGCCCTGCCGCCCTGCCGCCCTGCCGCCCTGCCTCCCTGCGGCTGTGATCACGGCGGCCCGGGCGCGCACGTTCCTGCCGCCGCTGCGATCCGGCAATCCCTTGTGACAACAGCGCCGGCGGCCTCTGATAGACGCGTCACGTCTCCGGGGCCTGGAGGCCGCAGGGCCGCAGGGCCGTTGGTGTCGGCTTCTAATCCCCGCCGGCCAGCTTATTAGTTTTTTTTTCCTGCTGCCACGCGTCCTTTTCACCGACGGCGGCGGCGGCTCCTGCTGCTTCGACCTGCTGCGCTCTGTCTCGGAGAGCCACGACGAGTCTTTGTCTATATCGCCACGGAAACACTTTTGTGCGATCGATCCTGCGCAGTTCCGGTTCCAGGCCAGCGTGGCGGTGCCGCTGTGCCGCACCGGCACAGAAAACGTCATCATCTTGCCCGTCAGCGTCAGGTCTCGAAAGAAAAACGTGAAGAAAAGTCAGAGTGAAAGGTAAGAACATGTAGGTAAAAGAAATCACGATAATACACTCAAAAAATCAGACCAGGAAAAATCAATACAATTGTGAGCATAGCTACGCACAAAATTAAACATGCACATGCTTACCCACACTTTTTGTGCTTATTTAATCGCACAAGTGTGGGTAACTACGCTCAGAAACCTCGCGTAGTTGAGCACAACGTGCGTATTTTTAATTTTGTTCGAAAGGATCATACACAAGGATTGGTGTGTATACAATGATATGTTTCAAAATAAGTTTCCCATTCCCAAAATTCCCCCCCCCCCAAAAAAAAAAAAAAGAAATTTTCCGAAAGAATTTTCCGGAAGAAACCCCTTCTTTTTTCCGGCCGCTTGTTTTCCGCCCTCACGCTGCTCGCGCTTACTGCCCCTGACAGGTGCGGGACGTCGCTCCGTGATGATCGCTCCGTCTGCCCACCTCGCTGCCCGCGTCACTGACGCGCACGGCAGGGCCCGCTGTCGCGCCGCCTCACCGACTGTCGCCGCTAATCTCACCGCGTTAAGCGCTTTCTCTCTCTGACACCACACAATTCGACATTTCTGTTTCGATCTCCGCATCAGTTTTCCCTGTTATTAGTTCCGTTTTCATGTATTTCGTTCCGCCTTTGAAGTCGTCCTAACATTCCGTACCAGCATACCCGCACAACGTTTTACATATGGAGTGGCAATAAGGACAGAGCGATGGCGTTACGTAACATTGAGGACGACCCCTTATTTATATGGCCCGTGTTCGCTGTCACGCACATCTCCGCACACTCCGCTATCGCTCACGTGTGTGCTGTCAGACCCAACGGCCGGCCCCCGGCGGCCCTCGGCCTCCGAACCCTTTCGGGCGGCACGCGTCGCTCTGTGTGCCATTCAGACAGCTCGGCAGGCCCCGCAGCAGCGGCAGCGGCAGCAGCGGCAGCAGCGGTAGCAGTGGCCGCCTTCCCAACCACCGCGAGCCCCCGCCCTGGTCGGGGCTGGCCTCGGAAGCGGGGCACAAGCCAGCACTACGTGCGCCGCGTACGGGTGTAGGCAGTAGGGGTTCGGCCGGCCCCACCGTGGCCACCCCGGACGCTAGGAACAGTTTCTATCACCGTTGACATCCCAATCAGACGCGTGGGAGACTGTTTCCTTTTCATTTGGGGGACTCGTTCACTTTCAGAAAATCATCAACAGTTTTTAAATGTTAAAAATAGATTCAAATAATTTAAGTAAAAAAAAAATGAGACTTAGGTAATATTGGTACGGTTGAATTTTTTGGTCCTCGACGTAGTCAGGTACCCTTGCACGATGGAATTCTTACTTGATTTTTTGGTAAGCTTGTGCACAATACAGAGCGTGTCGGCCACTACGTACACTCGCCTGCCCGCCCTCGCACTCGCGCGCGCCTTCGAGCCATGGGCCGAGCTGGTCCGAGCCGCCCCCCCCCCCCCCCCCCCGCTAGCTGGCCTCGCAGGGGGCGGGGGGGGGGGGTGTCCCCCGGGAGGTTTCAGGGGCCGCAAGTGGGGCGGACGGACTGGGCTGGCCGGGAGGCACCGCGGGAGATTTAATTAGGGTTTATTTTTGTGTTGCGCTGGCTGTGTGCAGCCAGACCCCCCTGGGAGTGGGGCAGGGCGGAGCGGGCGGAGCGGGCGGAGCGGGCGGAGCGGGCGGAGCGGGCGGAGCGGGCGGAGCGGGCGGAGCGGGCGGAGCGGGCGGAGCGGGCGGAGCGGGCGGAGCGGGCGGAGCGGGCGGAGCGGGCGGAGCGGGCGGAGCGGGCGGAGCGGGCGGAGCGGGCGGAGCGGGCGGAGCGGGCGGAGCGGGCGGAGCGGGCGGAGCGGGCGGAGCGGGCGGAGCGGGCGGAGCGGGCGGAGCGGGCGGAGCGGGCGGAGCGGGCGGAGCGGGCGGAGCGGGCGGAGCGGGCGGAGCGGGCGGAGCGGGCGGAGCGGGCGGAGCGGGCGGAGCGGGCGGAGCGGGCGGAGCGGGCGGAGCGGGCGGAGCGGGCGGAGCGGGCGGAGCGGGCGGAGCGGGCGGAGCGGGCGGAGCGGGCGGAGCGGGCGGAGCGGGCGGAGCGGGCGGAGCGGGCGGAGCGGGCGGAGCGGGCGGAGCGGGCGGAGCGGGCGGAGCGGGCGGAGCGGGCGGAGCGGGCGGAGCGGGCGGAGCGGGCGGAGCGGGCGGAGCGGGCGGAGCGGGCGGAGCGGGCGGAGCGGGCGGAGCGGGCGGAGCGGGCGGAGCGGGCGGAGCGGGCGGAGCGGGCGGAGCGGGCGGAGCGGGCGGAGCGGGCGGAGCGGGCGGAGCGGGCGGAGCGGGCGGAGCGGGCGGAGCGGGCGGAGCGGGCGGAGCGGGCGGAGCGGGCGGAGCGGGCGGAGCGGGCGGAGCGGGCGGAGCGGGCGGAGCGGGCGGAGCGGGCGGAGCGGGCGGAGCGGGCGGAGCGGGCGGAGCGGGCGGAGCGGGCGGAGCGGGCGGAGCGGGCGGAGCGGGCGGAGCGGGCGGAGCGGGCGGAGCGGGCGGAGCGGGCGGAGCGGGCGGAGCGGGCGGAGCGGGCGGAGCGGGCGGAGCGGGCGGAGCGGGCGGAGCGGGCGGAGCGGGCGGAGCGGGCGGAGCGGGCGGAGCGGGCGGAGCGGGCGGAGCGGGCGGAGCGGGCGGAGCGGGCGGAGCGGGCGGAGCGGGCGGAGCGGGCGGAGCGGGCGGAGCGGGCGGAGCGGGCGGAGCGGGCGGAGCGGGCGGAGCGGGCGGAGCGGGCGGAGCGGGCGGAGCGGGCGGAGCGGGCGGAGCGGGCGGAGCGGGCGGAGCGGGCGGAGCGGGCGGAGCGGGCGGAGCGGGCGGAGCGGGCGGAGCGGGCGGAGCGGGCGGAGCGGGCGGAGCGGGCGGAGCGGGCGGAGCGGGCGGAGCGGGCGGAGCGGGCGGAGCGGGCGGAGCGGGCGGAGCGGGCGGAGCGGGCGGAGCGGGCGGAGCGGGCGGAGCGGGCGGAGCGGGCGGAGCGGGCGGAGCGGGCGGAGCGGGCGGAGCGGGCGGAGCGGGCGGAGCGGGCGGAGCGGGCGGAGCGGGCGGAGCGGGCGGAGCGGGCGGAGCGGGCGGAGCGGGCGGAGCGGGCGGAGCGGGCGGAGCGGGCGGAGCGGGCGGAGCGGGCGGAGCGGGCGGAGCGGGCGGAGCGGGCGGAGCGGGCGGAGCGGGCGGAGCGGGCGGAGCGGGCGGAGCGGGCGGAGCGGGCGGAGCGGGCGGAGCGGGCGGAGCGGGCGGAGCGGGCGGAGCGGGCGGAGCGGGCGGAGCGGGCGGAGCGGGCGGAGCGGGCGGAGCGGGCGGAGCGGGCGGAGCGGGCGGAGCGGGCGGAGCGGGCGGAGCGGGCGGAGCGGGCGGAGCGGGCGGAGCGGGCGGAGCGGGCGGAGCGGGCGGAGCGGGCGGAGCGGGCGGAGCGGGCGGAGCGGGCGGGCGGAGCGGGCGGAGCGGGCGGAGCGGGCGGAGCGGGCGGAGCGGGCGGAGCGGGCGGAGCGGGCGGAGCGGGCGGAGCGGGCGGAGCGGGCGGAGCGGGCGGAGCGGGCGGAGCGGGCGGAGCGGGCGGAGCGGGCGGAGCGGGCGGAGCGGGCGGAGCGGGCGGAGCGGGCGGAGCGGGCGGAGCGGGCGGAGCGGGCGGAGCGGGCGGAGCGGGCGGAGCGGGCGGAGCGGGCGGAGCGGGCGGAGCGGGCGGAGCGGGCGGAGCGGGCGGAGCGGGCGGAGCGGGCGGAGCGGGCGGAGCGGGCGGAGCGGGCGGAGCGGGCGGAGCGGGCGGAGCGGGCGGAGCGGGCGGAGCGGGCGGAGCGGGCGGAGCGGGCGGAGCGGGCGGAGCGGGCGGAGCGGGCGGAGCGGGCGGAGGGGCAGGGCGGGGCGGGCGGAGCGGGCGGAGGGCGAGGTTCGGCCGTTCGGGCCGCGCACACGGTGGGCGTTACGGACAGCCACGACGGCAGAAGGCGGCCGCCCCTTCCCGGCCAGGAAAACGAGGTCAGCGCGAGGTAATAAGAGCGATTTTATTGATGATTAGCAGCGGCCACTTCGCTCGCAGTTAATGTCGCTAACGGCGTGCGGGGAAGACCAGCAGAGCAGCAGTATGCGGTAGAAATTTCGGATTGCCGTGTGACCGCCGATGTTGGGGTCAAATCCACGAACCTTAAAAATGGTGGTTCGTTTGACGAGAATCCTTTCACGTCGTAAATTACCTAAAGTCGTTCTCATACGACGACATCATTCGTGTGGCCAGTTCGCAGTCTGAAGGCGGAGGGCGAACTTCGCTGTTTGAGAAAACACAGCTGACGAGTATCAACCCTGACTTGCAACGACATTTTGTTGTTTAGATTTAGAGACAGGATTGTATTTGTGTCGATGAATAATGTAAAAAAAATGTAATTTTACAAAGACAGTTTTGGACCCTAAATTTTGTGTAACAAAAAAATTGTCATAAAACAACAACTGTACCCTCATAGGAAGAAAATCATTTGTTAAACGTTCTGCCTAATGGTGACCAAAATATTTCGTCAGTTAACGAGAAAATTGTAAAGTGACGAAAAAATTAGGTGCTGAAATATTCGTCATCAAACATATTTAATGCCACCACCGCGAAATATTTCCACGCTGCGGTGCTACAGCTCGACACGGCACACGTATCCTGGGAATCTGTCACCGCTGGTGACGCAGCGCGGCGCTCCCCGCTCCCTCAGCCGCGCGCGGCCCTTCTTATGGCGGTTCCATCGAATGTCGCGGGGAGTCTGACCGCGCGCGGCAGACGGCGAACGGCCCTGACGGCCCTCACGCCCCCCCCCCCCCCCCCCCCCCCCCCCCCCGCGATGCTGCCTGCTGCCTCCTGCCTTGCTGAAACGAAATGGGAAATGTCAACCGTGCGGCGAGTTCTCGGCTGCTGCCGCCGCGGCGCCCTGAAAGCCAAAGATAATCGCAAAAGCGAATACGGCGAGCAGCGCGGAGAGGTACGGTGACTTTTAGGCGGAGATTGGCCTGTCGGTAGCGGCTGCACGTCCTTGCAGCTCGAGTGGGGGCCTCCCGGCGGAGACACGACTCAGCGAACGTCAGCGGACAGTCAGTCGTTCGGAAAACTTTTCTCCGGACTTAGCAGCGCAGTGCTGCGCAGCCAGCGAGCGATGACTATGGATGACTGCGGCGCGGGTGGCGCAGGCGCCAGGCGCCAGGCCGCGGGTGCAGGCCGAGGGTGGGGAGGGCGTAGTGCGGAGCAGCTGCTTCCACAATTAATCATGCCCTCGAAGCAGGTACGCGATTTGATTCTCATCGCGATCATCATATCGACGCAGCTCCAAGACCATCCACTCACGGCCGCCCCTGGCAGCCCGTGACAGTCCATGGCAGGCCGTGACACCCAGCGACAGCCCATTGGCAGCCCCTGGCAGCTCATGACAGCCGCGCTGTCCCTGCGGGCGGAGTCCGCCCGGCGGACGGCAGCGGCGCCTAAATGAAAAGACGACGTGTCCTGCCGTCATTACGCTTAAAACCCCGAAAACCCTTCCCCTGCTCCCCCCCCCCTCCGGAGCCGAATAAAGGGGTGGCGCCACGCGCTGCCACGCCGTTCCTCAAACGTGATGAGAGAGGTTGAGCAGAGCGCCGGGCTCGGGCGGGCGGGGGCCGGGCGACGCGTTCCCGGGCATCCCGACGTCCCGGCGTCCCACGCGGCGAAAAGCAAGCAAGCTGGCGAAAGTCAAAGCGAGTTAGCTTCGCGAGTTAGCGGGCGTCAGCGGCTATGGCGCGGGGCGTCGCAGAGGGAGGGGAGGGGGGCGGCGTCGCGACGGACGCGCCAATGGCGCCAAGCCGACGCGCCGTTTCGGCTTATAACCGACGACGCAGTGGAACGTTTCCCTTATTACTGCTTAGTCGGCTCGACTACTTTTGATTCGGCGGGCTCCGCGCACACAAACGACGGTGGCGCCAGGCTCCTCGGCGGCCTCCCCGAGGAAGCCGTCATTGTGATCGGTGTCCCAACGAACAGTAAACAGCTCCGTTTGTGCCTCACCGCCGCCTGTCTGCCTTTGAGGCAAAGTATTAACACCTCCTTCACGGCAGGAGGAGGACGCAGGCACAGTCATTACACCCGTGCTACTTTTTGCCTGCTTCTGTGGCACGTACTGATTAGAAGCTGACTTTCGCTGCTGCTGACGGTGACAGCCAACAGGGAGACGCGCCGCTTCAAAGCGGTTGGCGGAGCGCGAAACGGGTCTGTGTGCACCACAGCCGTGCTGCACACACCAGGCCTCGTCATACGAATGTGCAGTGCTGCTGGAGGGGCGCCCAGCCCGGGCGGCAGTGCAGTGGGGCCGGGCCGGGGGTACGCGGCCCAGCGGCCAAACGCCAGGGATGGAGGACACACGAGGTGTATCCCATCTCTGCAGTGCGTGTAAATACCGGGGCAGCGAGGGGGTGTCTCCGAGCACCAGGGTTATATGCGGCAGGGCAGCAGGGGAGGAGGCCAGCCGGGACCAGCTCGGGCAGCACCGCGGCGTATCTGGGACCGCGCGGACCCGGCGGCCGGCTGGTGCCCAGCACAGCGACACAGCCAATAGTGCAGTCAGTGGCCATGGCCGCGGGCCAAAGGCCTACTCCAGCAGGGCGATCCCGAACACTGTGAACTCGTCTCTCTCTCTCTCTCTCTCTCTCTCTCTCTCTCTCTCTCTCTCTCTCTTTCTTTCTCTCTCTTTCTCTATCCCAATCTCACTCTCTCTCCCCCCTTCTCTTTCGATCCCTCTCTCTCTCTTGTGCGGAGCAGCCTGTGGGTGCGCCTGGGACAGAGCTACGAAGACAGTGTGCAGGCCCCGGTGGTCCCCTGTCAGTGGCAGTGGGGCCGGCAGGGCGGACCGGTCGCAGGGCCACACCACACATGTGTGCGCCGCACGGGCGTCACGGGCACATGAGCGATGTGTGGCCGGCCGCCAAGCCCCCGGAGATGTACGGCCCCGGGCTGGCATCGGCGCACACCTCCACCTGAAGGGCCTCACTGCTCGCGCGGGTCTGCGGCGGCACGCGATTACAAGGCTCTCTCTGAAGAGGTGGCCGCGTCAGCTTCGGAGAGCAGCAGCGCCCCGACTTGACTGCTCGGAGTTGCAGCGGGCAGGAAGGCCGCTGGGCGGAATCGTTCCGCTCGGCCGTTTGGACAACGATTCCCTGGTGGGCGATCGGAAGGCAAGCGCGGCGGGGCAGGGCGGGGCGGGAGAACACGAGGACCGGGGGCCGCTCCGCTCGGCGTGGCGGTCTGGGCCCCGTCCCTAACCAGGGGGCCCCGCAGGGCAGTGATCGACGCCGCTACGGCCGCACGCGTCTCGGTGCAGCCGGCCCCTGCCAACCGCACCCGACCGCGCTGCAGTGGCGGCGTCCGGGTTCCGAGCCCCGGGCCTCCGGGACCGCGGAGGGTACGGCCGTCGGACCATCGGTCAGTGACAGTGTGTCTACTCACCCTGCGTCCACCCCGAAGGGTCGCCGCCGGCCGTCGGGGAGGCCAGGGGCGCGGCCAGGGGCGCGGCCCCCGGAGGCCCCCGGAGGCGCCCGGCCCCGCTCAGCCTCCGGGCCTCACCTCCGGCGCCCGCGGCACCCCGACGAGGCACCGCGGCTCCGGGCGCGGACCATGCCTCGGCGCGGCCGTCGGCGCAGCCCAGCCTGCAACAGACACACAAACATGAGGGGCAGGAACGGGCACGGCGATGCGTGATGAGGGCTGTTCAGGTCGGACCTAGAGAGTGACAGAGCGATGCGGCGCGGCGGGGAGCGAGTGAGACGGCCGTACGACGTCGTCGGCTCCAGCGAGAACCGACACCCGCCGCTCATCTCTGGCCAGGCAGCGCGGCCGGGCGGCGGCCATGGCGGCTGTGGCCCGCAGGATGCACGCCCCCCACCGCACTGACGACCCCGCTGCTCGGCCGCCCCAAGACAAGGGGGTGATGGAAGTGTGGAACACAGTTCTCCGCCGCTCCTCGGGGACCCCAGGCTCCTCCTCTCTCCTCCGGCCCCTCCGGCCGCTCCGGCCTCCCCAGCGGCGAGGCGGGCGAACACCACTGACGTCACGAGGAGCAGCTCATCGGCGGGGGGCAGAGACTGAGCTGAGACTCGGCTGAGACTGAGCTGAGACTCGACCCGACAAACCGCGCGCCGCTTGCAACTCGCGGCCGCCGAGTTTGTCTTTCACTGCTACTTCTCTCCCTTACCCCCTCCCCCCCCCTCTCTCTCTCTCATCTTCCTCTATCTCTCTCCGCCCCCGCTCTCTATGTCTCTTTTCTCGTCCTCTCTCGCTCTTTCGATATTCTTCTCTCTCCGATGACCCCCCGATGTGACCCCGGATGTGGGACCTGCAAGCTCTCCCTTCCGCATCTGTCTTTTCCCCTCTTTTGTCCCTCTCTTTCTCTCCCTCTCTCTCTATCTCTCTCTCTCTCTCTCACCTGGTGGACCGGCAACGCATTGAGCCGCTGGATATAATCTAGCGGCAGTATTCATTGCATTGAGAGAAGGCCGCTCGCACAGTATGCCGCAGCACAGTCTAGATGAGACGGAACATGTGCCGGCGGCGGCGAAGCGGCGGTGGCGGCGAGCCCCCGGCTCCCTGACCTGGCCCCCGCACCTCCGTCCGCACAGCGCTGGCCGGCACCGACTGGCCAGGCCGGGACGCACGCAGAGTGCACGCATTTCCCACGGACCTCTCGGGGCTCGCGGCATGGCACGGCACGGCTCGACACGAAAACCATAGATCACCATCGCCGGTGAAGGCTATGGTCAAGCTAATTAGTTTTGCTTAGAGCGCAGGGAGAGAGCGAGAGAGACGGAGAGACGTTGAGAGAGAAAGAGAGTGAGAGAGGTGGGGAAGGGAGGGAGGGGTAGCGAGAAAGCGTCGACAGGGAACAAAAGAAAAACATAAAAAATATAAGCAGCGCTTTAGCCATGATACCTCCGCCCCTTCCACGTCGCTGAATAGCCCGGCCCCGCCCAGCGGGGGCAGCAGCACAACACAACGGGCTCCGGGATTACGAAATCATATTTCTTCATCCAGGTGCAGCGGTGTGAGTGGGCCTCATCAGAACTGCTGCCGCCGCTGCAGCTGAAATGGGCTGGATCGGCCGCCCTGACGACATCGCCCTGACGTCGGGAAGGCATTGGCATTCTGCGCTCGCCTCCCACAACAAGACCCCCCTGGCCTCTGGCCCCTCCCTGCGGCAACCCCTTCCCGCGGACGCCACCGCCAGCGTCTGACCAGAGCCTCTCACCCCCCTCCCCCCTCCTCCTTTGCAGTCCACTTATTCAACAAATCAGTTGGAATGGCTTGTGCTGAAAACAAGGAGCAGGTCTGTTCTGCGGTCCTGGACGGTGGGGGGGGGGGGGGGGGGGGGGATAGGAACCGCAGGAGAGGAGCCACGGAATGCTGGCCGTGGAGCAACGGGGAGGAGGGCAAAGAGAGGGAAGCGGGGGGGAGGAGAATCTCTGACAAACTTGTGACTCATAAATCAGAGAGGTGGAGGCGAGCAGTAAGCATCCGGAAAGGTCTCTCTGGCCGCCCGCGGGGGAGGCAGGCGGGGTAGTTTGAGGAGCGCCGCGCCGACCGCAGCCCGCCGCCGAGACGTGATCGTGATCAGAACTGTGAGCGGCGCCCGGCGGGGCGGGGCGGCCACCGATAGTACAGGTACTACTGCAGTGCCGGCGGCGCAGACCGCAAGGCATTACACCCGTCTACTGTACTGGCTCAGAACGATGAAAAATTTCCCTTCCGTGCAGTGCCCCGTAAATTGGGCAAAGCAGCCTGACGAAACGGTTCGAAAAAAAAATTATTATGACAGTGTTTAAATGCATATTCACGTCGCAACAGCGCATTTCTCTAATATTTTATTCCGTCGCTTATTCGCCAAGTTATGCGCGTACCGGCATAGACGACGAAGAAATGACCCCGGCGCGGTTGTGGTGGTGGCTGCGGCCTGCGGTGCGGCCGACTTCGGGTCATTATAATGCAGCAGACAGTGTTGCGGTGGTGGTGGCTGCAGCGGCGGCGGCAACGGGGTACCCGGCGTGCATGTTAAAGAAAACTGCTTAGGAGCACGCATGACGAGGGCCCAGCGCGCCGCCAAGCCTCCCGGCGTGCCCTACCCGCCCCCGTCTACACCACGCCAACGCACCTCCGCCGCCCCTCGAACTAACAAAAAAGACACAAGAGGGTTAAAAAAAAAAAGCCGGGGGCGTGTAATGCCGGCGTGGAGCAGGGATTCCCGCTGATCCATGGCATACGAGATGAGCGCTGCTCTCATGCAAGAGTGATGGGGCGTCGCTGCGAGAGCGTGGGAAAGTAACCCCTCACCTCGGCCCGTGCCCGCCCGCCCCGCCCGCCCCGCCCGCCCCGCCCGCCGTCTGGCCGCTGGGTAGCGACCTTTGGCTGGGGAGACCGCTTGCGCCCCCGCCGCCGTCCCCCGCCGCCTCCCCCCTCCCCTGCCGCCCACCGTGAAACTCCTTTGGAGCAAACACCGATATGGGGAATATGCAATGAGCCCTGGCCGAGGCCGTGGCCGCGTAGCAGGCAGCGCATCACCCCCCCCCCCCCCTCACCCCCACTCCGTTCATGGAGGCGGCCGGCGGCGGCGCCGGAGCAGAGGTAGCCGGGGCAGACTCGAAGCCGCAGCCATCGGCCCGCGCTCGCTGCTCTGTGACGGGCCAAGCAGCTCACACGGAGGGGACGCTCTAGGAACACGTCCTGTGCCGCCCAAACCACCGCACGACCACAGCAACGGTGTGCTCTAGCGGTGCGCACTTGTTCTCGTATTGACAATTTACGTCGCGGTACGCAGAAACGTAAACGAGTGCTGGACTCAAACGAAAAGAGTCACAAAAGTATCAGTTCCATGTAGCTACCTCGCGGAATGGCCAGGCCAGCCCCCTGAAAAAATAAAAATAAAAAGAGTTTCTGTGTGGCCCGCACCGGCCTCTATACGCGAACGGGCCAATCTTGTTACTTGCTCGGTACGACCCACGGTCTGCATGGCGTAGCGCGGCACGGCACGGCATGCAGGCCCTATGCTGCCCCCGCCTCCCCCAGCCGCCCCGGCTCCCGCCGCTCCGGCAGGTTATGCATATTAAGGTAGTCGTTGGACAGCTCAGTTTGTGATGGCCGCCCGGCCGCCGCGGCGCCACAGTGGTGCGACGCAACGTGAGCAACACGACGGCGAGCCAACAGGCGCATCCTTCCGTCAACTTTCGTCTGTCACAGGCATTTCATTTGTAAAGAAAAAAACATTTTAGTATGAAGCATTTAAGTTTCTACAACATATGGAATTCCGAAGGTCTAAACCGAAGGGGGGGAAGATGTTGAGAAGTACATGACCGGGTCCATAGAACGCGGTATTGTGACGGGTGGATGAGGTCCACCGCAAGTACACGGGCGCCGACTAAAAAAAATCGGAGACAAAGCTCTCACTGATGATGTGTTACGTCCATTTTTCTCGCACTACATTTTGTGACCGTTTCATGATATTTCACACACGCGGGCACCGACGCCCTCCGGGTCAGCGTCGCGAAGTGGGGCTGCCGCGGCCGCCCCAAATGCGGCGGCCCAGACACGCGTTGATAACTTTTCTAATCCGCAGCTGTGCCGCCCGCGGCGGGGCAGGCGGAGGCGGCAGCAGCGGCGGCAGCAGCAGCGGCGGCAGCAGCAGCGGCGGCAGCAGCGGCGGCGCCGGCGTGCGGGGCGAACACGGAAGACACAGGGCCACGCCACGCCGAGGTTCCGGTAGTTCGTTGCGTTCTCCAGTGAGCTCATCTCTCTCCGGAAATTTCAGTTCTCACAGTCTAAATTTGCTTCGCGAAGCCTGACTGAAAATTAACATACTGCAACCAGCTTCGTACGCTCGTTTCCACCCCGCACCGCAGCCGAGCGTCAAACGTCACGGACCGAACATAACTCGCGCACCACATTAATTTCTCGCCGCTTCGCCTTCCGCGCGCGCGCGACGAGTCGAGGAGCAAAAACATTTTCGCACACCGAGATGAAGTAATTTGACAAAGTGGTGAGCCCTTCTCAATCCTCTTTCGTGCTCCATCTCTCTCTCTCTCTCTCTCTCTCTCTCTCTCTCTCTCTCTTACTCACTCCCCCTCCCTCCCTCTTCCTCCCTCTGGCAGCCCCCTCGCTCGCCCCCCTCTCGTTCCCTGCTGCTCCATAGTGTCCAATGAGCAGAGACACTACACCAGCGCTGCCGCCACTGATGCTGCCGCCGCTGCAGCCGCTGCAGCCGCCTTCGCCGCCATGCCGGTGAAATGGAAATAACGCACACAAAAGAGGAGCAGGAAAAACTTGCGTCGCCGCGTCGCTTCGAGTCGGGCGGGAAGGATTAATAGCGCCGCGGGCAGGCAGAAAGTTCGCAGGAGTCGCCGCGTGTATATTTTTCTCTCCCGCCGGCAGGGAAACGGCGGCGTCGGCGGGGCAGGCAAAAGAGACGCCGCGGCGGCGCCGAAATAAAAGTGAAAAAAGGGGGGCTGGGGAGGGGAAAAAATGAAGAGGAGGTGAGAGGGGCGGGGGGGGGGGAGGCATTTGAGTGTGCTGGGCACGGCTCGGCATACGTGGTGGCGGTCATGTCAAACACAGGCACGCACACACACGTCGCAAGCCCACCGCAGACCCCACGCGGACCCCGCGCGGACCCCCCGCGGACCGCAGAGCAGCAGAGCAGCGCCGCCGCAACACACTTCCACACCGATGGTTGTTATTCCGGTTTACCGAATCCGGTCATTTGCCTTGAAACGGTTCCGAGTACGGCAAAGCACGGCGCGGTGCGGCACGGTGCGGCACGCGCGCTGCGGAGTTCGGCAAACAATTTCACCGTGTTGGATGGGGCGCGGTGCGCGGGGGGAGAGGCAGGGAGGGGGCATGAGGGTGAAGGGGGAGCGGGGGGGGGGGGGCGGCAGGGCGGCCGGCTGACTTACGGGCTGAGCGACTGAGCCGCGGGCGGGCCGGGGGCGGGCCGGGGCCGACCTGAGGTGGCCCTGCCATAACCGCCGGCGACAGCCGCCGCCCGCAGACCGCAAGCGACCGCAAGCGACCGCAGCCGCAGAGCGGTTCTCCCGCGGGGTCCCGGGACGCCGATAGAAGGGCGCGACGACGAGCCCCGGGCCCGGGATGTGATCGCCGACAGGAGGGAGGCCGGAGGGGGGCTCAGTAATTACTTGATTCCTGCTGAACCGCAATAGGGACTGCGTGCATGGAAAAGTTTACAACAAATAATGATAATTCCTCTGTCCAATTTTTATTTTTCTCGTTCGTGATTTGCTTCCATTTTTGAGCGGAGAGAGGGAAGGAGGGGGTGCCCAGCTGCAAAACCCGGAATCACCCGGTCGGGTATGTTGGGTATGTCCAAAATTCCGATCGGATATGGCCAAACGCGATCGAATTTTGGACATACCCGACCGGGTGATCCCGGGTTTTGCACCTGGGTGTTACCAAAACAGGACGTCTTTTGTAATTTAAAGTGGACATCACAAACGGATCGAGGAGATGTATACATATCGAGATTTAGACTGAGAGTGAAAGAGTCGTGTTCATCACCCGATTTTGGGTCTAAAATCCCCCTTCTTCCTAAAATGTGTGCGCCTTAGTTGTTTCCTGGTTAAGCCTCGCCAAAAGCAAACGCGTCTTTTCTTTTTCAAAAAGGTTATTGCAAGGAAATTTGAGGTGTCCTCAAGTGTGAGGCGGCCCCGCGCCGCGGCGTGACATTTCCGGCCGAGCGGCGGCGGCCGTATGGAGAGCTCCTTACCTCCGCAGCCCCCCGCCTCCGCATCCAGCCCGACAACATTCCCCTATTTCCGCCCCATTTCGCGTCTTCGAGCTTTCACTTTGAAAAGGGTACAGGAGGGCTATTCGCCGCACGCGGCCGCTGCCTCTGATATACAAACAAAATCGTTCCATAAATCTTGGCAAGCGGAAGCAGTTTTGTCTCAGCAGAAAATTGCGGCGGCCGACTCAAGACGGACACAACAAAGGTCGGTCCCGCCCCCCGCGTCTCAACCCCCGCCCCCCGCGCCTCACCCCCAGCCCCCCCCCCCCCCCCCCCCCCGCCCCCCGTCCCCTCCCCCTACCCCCACCCCCCGACCCCCTCGCCCGAGGTGGCTATGGAGCATGACGGTTTCGCGGTCGTGGCCGGCGTTGTATAATGAAGAATGGGGGGAGAACTCGCGGAGGAGGAAGCGGTGCGGAGGCGTCGGGGAGGAGAGGAGGGCAGAGCGAGGGCCGCTGCTCTTCGGCACCCCGATGTTGTCATATAAATCCCACACCCCTTTTCCTCTCTGCCACCGCGGGTCACCGACGCAGGGCGATCCTGGGGCTTTGCGGTTCGATGGGGGGGGGGGGGCGACGTGGCCGACCGAGCGGTGGAGGTGGAGGGTATTGTGCCCCCCAGGCCCCCCGCAGACCTGAGTCCGCAGTCTTCATTACATTTATCATCGGTCGGCCATGACGCGGGGCTCCGCGGGTCCCCGCCGCCCCCGCCATCAGCCCGCCCCGGCCCGCCGCGGCACAGCGCAACGCCCAGTGCCCGCGACCCGACACCTTTGCACTGCGCTGCACTCACTCGAGAGCCCGCCGCGAAAGAGTAATGACAACTATTTGCCAACACATAATCTGAAAGTCGAGATATGAGGGAGAACTCCAGAGGCAGCCTGTGCTGTGGGCCAGGATTTCGAAAGAGGTTCGGGTTATCATGCGGGCTGGCACACAATAATAATTAAAACACCTTTTTATTTAAAAAACATATTAAATTGGAAATAAGGCAGAAGGGGACTTGGAAAAGGAAAATACCACGTACTACTAGGTTTTCTTTGAAAGAGCGCCATTTTGAATCATCACTATCACTGTAGATTGACGCTCTTTTAGGACGAATTTCGTAGATGTCGCTCATATTGAGCAACGACTTCTCAGTGTTTCTCTCTGGAGAGCGACGAAATTAGAGCCAAAATGTCGCTCTTTTAAGGGAAACTTATGTCGCACTCTAAGATTACGTGTGCCGAATCTTAAAGATTGTAATAGGCTAACACGGTTGGCGAAAAATAATGCTGCTGCTGTGTGTGTGTGTGTTTCCATTCCGGAGCGTTGCGGTCGTTTGGTTCCGGTGGCCGCCGGCGCACGTCATGCCCGGCCGCCCAGCTCACAGGGGCCACAGGGGCCGCATAGAGGAGGCCCGGTTAACGGCCGAGGTCACAAGGTGGACGAGGCCAACCGGACGGACAAATCTCCCCCTGGAACGGCTCCTGCGGGCTCCTGCAGGCTCCGGCGGCTCCGGCGGGCTCTGGCAGAGGCCCTGTGTGCCGCCCTTACGGCCCCGCCCGGCTCCGGAGGCTCCCCGAGGCCGCGGTGCCGCACAGGTGCCCGGGGCATTCCAGGGGGATCTCCCTGCGGTGCCCTACAGTCCCTTTCCGGCGGCACAGGGCGCCGCGCGGCGAGCCACTTAAGCCCCTCGCACTGGGCGCCGGGGGGACGGACCGGCGGCCGGGGCTGCGGGGGCCGCACCGGGAGGGGGCCGCCCGTACCGGCTGTAAGCCAAATTGCTCAGCCATGTACCCAAATGAGTGGGGCCCGGGCCGCGCGGGGGGCGGCGGGTAGCGCTGGCATCGTAAAGGCTGAAATGTCACGAGTGATGCGGCCCGGCATTGGCAAGGTCGGCGTGCGTTAAAGGTTCTGCAACGTGAACAGGGGCGCCAAACAGCAGCGCCGCCGCGGCCGCACCCCACGATCATCGGGGCATATCGCTTGTCCCGCTTCCCTCTGCAAAGACTTTGTAAGACAGTCGTTGAGACTTCGTTCTTGGCTTGATACGCCGCTTTAGGAAACGGTGCGCAGTTTAAAGCGGGCGGAGCGGGCGACCCCGTAATGCTGTGCTGATGTCATAGCCGAGTGCAACGGAGCGGGGCCATGACGAGAACAAACAGAGAGAGTGAGAGAGACAGACAGGGGGGGGGGGGAGGTAGGAGAGAGAGAGATAGATGAAGAGAGAGATAGAGAGGAGGGGTGCCTAACAAGTAGTCTACCTCCCTCATTAGTGCCTTTCTGTACGTCGTAGCGGCCACCGGGACGACGACGAGGGTGTTCCCGGCCACAGTCGGGCCGGGCAGGCGACGCGGCGACGCGCGGCCGGAGCCGGCAGCAGCCTCAGCGAGCAGTCCGGCCGCGGCGCGGACGGCCACTACACGCTACATCGTGCCGACACCTTCTGCCCTCTGAAAGGCGAGACTCGGGCGTTTTGAGTGTAAAAGGGTTCGGCACTTTGTTGTGCCGATGTACGTGTTCCTGCCGATTGATTCTGTGACATTGGATGATATTTGAGTTTCGCCAGTGTCATGTCTATGATGCAGCTGCTCATCGCAGAAGGTGAACCCTGTACGAAACTGCGAACCTGGCCGTCAGTTATTTGAATGACGCTTATCATCACGTGTTACTGTACCCGCAAAGTGACAGCATACGCCGACGTGCAATTGATGTGTACTGACGAATGGAAAATTTCCCACATTTTTCTTTTTTTCTTTGGTTCATGTTTACATCAGGTCTTGGGGCTGGAGCCGCAGAGAGAACAGAGGTTCCGTAACGACGGTCACAAGTAGGCTTATTCCGAGATGTGGGAGACACTAGAGCCCGGGAGAGGCGGACAAGAGCCACAGAGAGGCGGGGTGGGAGAAGGGCATTGTATGTGACCTTGGCAACGACCACGGTGACACGTGTCGTATGATGTTTGGTTTGCCCTGATTTTTCTCTGTCTCTGTCTGTCTGTCTGTCTGTCTGTCTGTCTGTCTCTCTGTCTGTCTGTCTGTCTGTCTCTCTCTCTCTCTCTGCTACCTCTACCTTAAAACTGTACCGGCTAAAGTACATCGGTCTGTGCTGAGAGTTCCCTGAACGACCTCAACATCCGCAATGAATCGTTTCACACCGAAATTTTTTCACACTGTAAGTTTCTTACAGCGTCCTGTTCCTTCAAAATCGCCTCAGTCAAGGTCCATGTACACCGAAGATGCTCCGTCCCATCCCTCTCATCTGCTCACATAATTGTCGGCTAAATTACGGTGTCTCTTCCGGTAATCCGACGCAGTGGGAATTCTCTCCACCCCCTCCTCCTGCCCATCCCCTCCTCTCCCGAGACTCCGGCGCCCGCCCCACCCTCGCTTATATATTTCGTGCGTCTAGGCGCGCGACGCCCGGCGCTCCCTGCGTGAGCGGCAATGAGCAGCCAAAGTGGCGGGCTAATCCACTAAGTGAAGGCGAAAACAAACTCTCTTCAGCCCGTCTACTTTGGGGGAAGGAGGGGGGCGGGCGGGGGAATAAGTCGTGTCGTGCCGACGGAAGACACAACAGAATGTCTCTTTACGACAGCCAACACAATCTTGACCATTTCTATATCAAGAAACAAGGGTGCGTTGATAAGCAGTATTCACATGAAATGCTCTTGCGCTAACACTCGAAATCGGTAACGATTCTCTGCCCGTGGCTCAGGCGGGCAGAGGCCTTCTCGGCCACCACCACCACCACTGCCGCCACCACCATCACCGCCACCACCACCACCACCTCTATGGGACTGAGCCTGTTTTTGCACTGCTCCCCGGACAACTGCTATTACAGGCCCAAATGAATGGACGCCCGAGTGCCGTGAGTGTGTGTGTGAGCGAGCGAGAGAGAGACGAAGCGGGGTAGAGATAGCGAGAGTGGGATGGGAAAGGAGGAGGGGGAGGAGGGAGGAGCAGTTTTCCGACGCTATGGCAAGGGTGTACCAGTTGCCACGCGTGAAAAACTAGAGGACAAAAAAAAAATTGCGTCCGCGCAACGACAGCCTTCGGTTGCTCTGGCGCTCTGGTGCGTTACAAAGCGCACTCGCCCCCCACCCCCCTCCCCCGACACCGTCGAAACTCAAATAATTCATCTCGTCATAATCTCCACGACAAGATTGACTTAATTAAAAGTTTTGGCCGCAACGCTCGAAAAGTGCGGAATGGAAGGGTCGCGGAGGCGCGCACTTGCGACCCGGCACTCGCACGCAGGCTAAAGAGTCCGCCACTTTCCGTTTCCGATCCGGCGGCCTCGGCCACTAGCTTTGGTTCCCCCCCGCCCTGCACTTCCAACCGTTTTCCCCACGCCTGCCCGGCCTGGCCGCGCCCCTGCTGCTGCCGCTGCTGCTCTCCCCCCTGCGAAACTCGCGCGGCGGACTTCGAACAATACGGCGGCCCGATGATACAATAAACTTTATGCGCCGCTTTTATTTGGCACAAGTCTCCAACCAGATGACGCCGCACGCGCCCGCCACGCGCCGCCACGCACCACCGCAACCCACCACGCTCCGTGAGCCGCGTGCCATTTCGGAGGGCAGCATCATAGAGCAGTGCAGCGCGGCGCGCGGCCCAAAAGCTGCGGCGCCGCGCTGCGCCGGCACTGTTGCTGCCCGGCGGCGCGCCCCCTGTACGCCCTGCGTCGTCTGCTTCTGCGCGTCGTCTGCAAGAACAACAACGGCAACGTCATCCGCAATCGTCCGCGTTCGGCCGGACGCAAGTGGAGCGAAAGAAAAAAGTCCGGGGCCGCGTGTCGTGCCGCCTCCCCCGCCTCCCCCGCCTCCCCCGCCTCCCCCGCCTCCCCCGCCTCCCCCGCCTCCCCCGCCTCCCCCGCCTCCCCCGCCTCCCGCGCCTCCCCCGCCTCCCCCGCCGCCCCCACGACTGCCGGCGACTGCCGCGCCGCCGGGCCGCGTCCAGCTTAGACCGCGTTGAATATTCAGGGTCTGTCCGCCCGGCCCGCCTGTCGCCGGCACACCGGGCTTCCCCCGCTGCCGCCCCCGCTGCCGCCCCACCCCCCTTCACCCCGTGTCAAGCAGTGCTGGGCCCGCAGAGAGCGAAACACACAATCATAACTGGAATTGAAACACGCAATTAAAATTCATTGCCGCAGCGCCGGCGCGCAGCACCACCGGGGTGCATCCGGCGTGACGCGCGCCCCTCGCCTTGTGCGCCGCGACCCTCATGCGTGTTGTGTGTTTGTGTGTGCGTGTGTGTGTGTACGCGTTGCGGTGTGTGTGTGTGTGTGCGTAATCCTCATCGCGTCGCGCGTCTGTTTAGCCCCCGCTGCGTCATTTCGTCGATTTCCGGAACCGCAGCGGCGTCGGCAGGGCTGAGGGCGGTGGAAGGGAGGACGCACATGGTCTAGAGACACGCTGCGGCCGTACTTATTGAGACATTCCCACCATCCCACTCTCCTCCTTCCTTAGCACCACTCTCCCTATACTCTCTATTCCTACTCTGCCCTACTCTCCCGCGAGGCGCAGCGGAGGGGGGGCCGTGGGGGGGGGGGGGGGGGGGGCACCATACCGAGCGGTAGTAACTTTGTGTCGTCACACTGATGACGTCATGGACAGAGAGAAAGAGGACGGGGAGGAGGAATAGACGGAGAGAGAGATGGAGAGAGAGAGAGAAAGAAGAGCGAGAGAGATGGGTGCTATTCTGACGATGACGATAATGTGGGAGCATCACTACCGAGCCGGCCGAGAGCAAGGACGGAGCGGTACCCCCCCCCCCCCCCCACCGGTCGGTAATGGCAGAGGGGGTGGGGAGGAGTGGGGGGGGGGGGAGACGGGCCGACGACCACGACGGCCTGATGTGTGACGGGCGGGTATGACCTCACACCACCTCCGAGCAGCCGCCCCCCCCCCCCCCCGCTCCTTTTGCGACGAAATGTCGTCAGGTTGAGTAGCGCAGCGGTGAGAACAAGAGAAACGAGGGACAGGTGGGGGTGGAGAGGGGGGAGGGGCTTGCCGGCTGCGTATACGAACCTTAGGTGTGAGCACTTTTATGGGACGTTTTCTTTTTTTTTCTTTTCAACAAGAAAGAAGAGAGCAGAGCGGCGCGAAGGATCCAGTCTGAGGTGGAGGAAACGAGAGCAAAGAGCCGAGGGCCGGTCGCGTCGCGGACGCCGCAGATGGAGGAGGCGAGATGAAGACGGAATGAGGGGGCATCGTCGTGTTTGACTTCTGTTTCCCGACGGAATTTCGGCGCTGCAATCGTGGTCGGGGACGGTCGCCGCCGGCCTCGCGGCGGGACCCCGGCCGGTAGGCGGTGTGTGCCGGGCCTGGGCGCTGTGGGGACTTCCTTCCTACGGGAGGGGGCGTGGCGCCGCGACACCCCTGCAGCCTGGGAGGCGCGGCTCATACCGCCGGGCTCCGACGGGCACAGCCCGCTCGGACAAGATGTTTGGCATGCATGTTTATATTCATGGGGCGCTATCACCGTCGTCCGCGACGCATGGAGGCCTCATGCGTGTGTGCGTGTGTGTGTGTGTGTGTGTGTGTGTTTGTGAGGGAAAGGGTATAGCAGGCTCAAACGCTAGGGGGTTGTCAGCTTATGATGGAACCACGAAACGTAAACGTTGAATGTTACTGTGATACGAGGAGATCGGTCAAGAATCACCGAAGGCTCCGATGGAGCGACATAGAGAGAGAGAGAGAGAGAGAGAGAGAGAGAGAGAGAGAGAGAGAGAGAGAGAGAGAGAGAGAGAGAGGGAAGGTGGGGGGGGGATGACTCCTAATTTTATTCCTTCATGAGAATTTGCTTCACCTCAACACCACAACGATGTGGAATCCAAGATTTCTTCAAAGGAAATGAAGATGACAGAGAGAGAGAGAGAGAGAGAGAGAGAGAGAGAGAGAGAGAGAGAGGGGATAGAGAAAGAGACAAGAGGAGTGAGAGAGAGGGCAGTAATAGGACGACGCCGGGAAAGGAATAAGAGGGATGGAGGTGGACGAGGGAGGGGCTGCCCGAAGTGTCCTCGGGGATCCCAACGATGTCGTCGCGCAGCGGGGCCTCGGGCGGACCCGCGGGTCGCAGCCGGCCCCCCGGCCCGGGCAGGCTCCATCACTCTCAGGACGTGCGGACACATTCGGAGCACCGCGCGCGCGCGCACGCACAGGATTCCCATCCACTCGACAACACGAGCCCGGCCGGGGCCGCCCAGCACGGCAAGCGGCCGCCGGCCCGTGCGAGAGTGAGAGCGAGTAGGGCGGACCACGTCCCTGCCCCTTCTCTCTCTCGCTCTCCCTGTCCCTCTCACTCTCTCCCTCTGTCTCACACACAGATAGTCTTGCACTCTCAGCAAGGCCACACCACGGGCGGCGCGTTGTTGTCGGCGGAAGCAGGTCGCCGACGGCGACGGCAACAGCGATAGAAGAGGACAAACGTGATCGCCCTGCCGGATAGAGGGCTGGTTGGCGACCGACGGCACCCACTGCGCCGCCGCCGGGGCGGGGGAGCGGGGGCGCCGATCCGATGCCGCCGGGGCCGCCAAAGACCCGGTGCGGGGCCCGCGGGGGCTACGGCCGACGTCCGATCCGTCAGCAGCGGTGACCGGGGCGAAAACTATCACCTCCGGCCGGTCGTTGGGCGTCCTATGCGACACCCGCCGCCCGCCGGCCCCAGGCCCGTGCGATCCGAGAGGAGCTCATGGCTTGCGGAATAGGGTTCTCCAGCACGAGAGTGCGCGCTGGACTACTCTGGGATTGTTTCTCCACATTGCCCCCCTCTCTCCCTCTCACTCCCTGTCTCTTTCCCTCCCTCCGACTGTATCATGCTGTTTCTTTATTTTATTTTTTTTCGCCGCGGCGTTCCGCCATGAAAAAGGAAACGGACGAAATTTTAAGAGCTCGGCGTCGTTGTTGCGCGATTGACTGCCGCGGCGCGCTCTATAACCCTTTCTCTTACGACGATGGACGCCCGTATCGCTGTAAACCGGGAGGCACTCTCAATCACCCTTATTCTTGCTCTCTTCTTTCCACGCACGTTGACACACATAGGCGCGCACGCGTGCTACGCACGCCAGAGGGGCCCCATGTGTGTGCCCGCACGCCCAACCGGCGACGGCGGCGCGCGGCGTGTCCTCTTGTCGTAAAATATCACGACGCCTGTAAGGGGTGTCAGCGGCCCCCGCTCCGCGCCGCCCCGAGCCTCCCGGCTGCGCGCCGCCCCTGGGAGCACTTGACCGCCGGCCCCGCTCGGCTGGACAAGCCGGCCGGCAGTCGTTTAGAGTGACCCGCTGCGTGCCGGGGCCGTGCCGGCGCCGTGCCAACGGGGCCGCGGGGCCGCGGGGGCACCGCGGCTCGTGTCCGGCCGGGAGCCCGGGTTGTCGTCGCCGAGCCCCGCAGCCTCGGCTCGGCCTGTAACGCGCTCCGACGGGCGGCCGGTGCGAACGGGGAGGTTAAACTTTCACGGCCACGTGTGCTGGCCCCCGGCCCCCGGCCCCCGTCCCCCTGCAGCCCCGCCCGCGCGGCCACTGCCGCCGCCGCCGCTTTTGCGGGTCGACGTCGCGGCGTCATCGATAGCAGAGTGACTCCAGCCCGCGGTGTGGTGATTAACGAGGGTGTGGCTGACTGAAGGCGTCCGCAGGTGCGGCGGGGGCGCGGCGGGGGCGTGGCGGGGGAGCGGCGGGGGCAACTCCGCAGGATCGGACTCCGCCCGACCGTCGTTCCCTCCGCCTGTTGTGCCGAGCGCCGCCGCCGCCGCCGCCGCCGCCGCCGCCTCCGAACCGCCCGCCAACAAAAGCACTGCTCTCGGCCGCCCGCCCCTTCCCACGGCCTCGCCGTGCCGACGACGGCGTCCACCGCGCCACCGCGGCTTCGCGAGGACCTCGACGACGACGACGCCGCGCCACGTCGTGTCGTCATCGGACTTGTGACCTGGTTTACGGCGAGACGCGCAGTGAAAGTTGATTATGCCCCGCCCCGGACGATCCGCGCGCGCGTCGTCTTCGACGTCTTCTCCACGGCGGACCTTCTCCTGGCCTTGGTGGAACGGGGGTCGTGAACAAATTACGAAAGCACACGATGCCGCCGCCATCCCGCTGAAAGAGCGAGGCCAGCGTACACATGTGGCCGCCAATCAGTGGGTTGCCCCAGATTGTACAAATCAACCGCCGGCGTGCACGCCGCATTTTTTCCAGTGGCGGCAGCCGCGAAAATTTTGTCATTTTCAGATGATAATTTTGGTTCTCTAAGTGCCAAAACGCAAACTTCGTGAGATACAGAAGAATATGCGGTCAAAGTAACATAGAAGCGCTATTTTGTGAACTTTGGCACACAAGCTTATGTGCTTGATTTTGTGATAATCTTGTGCCGAACCAGAATCACCATTTCTTGTAGACTTTCGACCTGGAGCAAGTCGTGAGCACGCACGCGGTGCGCTGATGAACTTCTGGCGGCGGTGGCGAGCGAAACTCTCTACGGGCGGCGGCCGCCCACCTCCGCTCCAGGAGCGGAGCGCCCGCCCGGCAGGCAGTCCCGCCAGACACGGCAGCGCGGCGGGACGGCCTACGCGCTCGACCGCAGGCGCTCTCCACCTGCGAACCGCTCCGGCCGCTCTCCGCGCCGCCGCCGCGCTATTCCTGGCGAGAGAGAGAGAGAGAGAGAGAGAGACAGACAGACAGACAGACAGACAGACAGACAGAAAGAGTGTGTGTGAGAGAGAGAGAGAGAGAGAGAGATAGAGAGAGAGAAGGGAAATGCGGACTGGCTCGGCAAACGGGCGAATAAACACTCGGTGGGTGGGAGAGAGTGGGTGAGTGAGAGCGAAAAAGAGAGCGAAAGCGAGAGAGGGCGAGAGAGAGAGAGAAGGGGGGGAGAAGGATAGGAGGGAGGTGCAGACAGTTCTAAACATAGGTCTGTCGATGTCCACTCGTGTCGCGTGCGCCACTGTTGTCCGACGGCCATCAGCTGGTGGCCACGCCGCCGCTGCCGGCCGCTCGGACCGAGGCTGGTGGGGCTGGTCACCCGGCCGCACTGCCAAACAGCCGAACACGAAACCCGTCCGTCCGCTGTTTGCCGAGTGCAGCGCCGCTGCCGTCGCTTGTTGTCTGCTGCTGCTGTGCACTGCGCTGCCGGCCGTGTTGTGTGTCTCTATTTGTGTGTGTGTGTGTCACTGTGTGAGTGTGTGAGTGTGAGCGTGTGTGTGTGTGGGGGGGGGGAACTCCTCGAGGAGTGGCGGCTTCATCCCGTCTCCACCCGGAAATGCCGCTGTACGCGGTGGCGCCCACCCGCCCGACCGCTCGCGCCGCGTCCTTGCCGAGCGCGCGTCTTCCCTCCCATACGCTGTGTGAGTGTGTGTGAGTGTGTTTGCGTATGTGTTTGTTCGTATGTGTGAGCTTGTGCAGCTAGCCGTCGTGCGGGGGTCAGGAAGTGGAGAAATAGTGTTGTTTTTGGAGTGGCCGTGTGTCTCGCATAATGTGGCCCCCTTCGCTTCTACTCCGCGCTCCTCCGCCTGTCCCGCCCCTGCTTCGGATGCTCGACCTGTGCGGCGGCGGCGGCGGCGGCCAGGTCCTATAAGAAGTGCGGGACTACCGAGGCCGACAATCTCTGCCGCTGATGTCCAATGTGGCGCCAAACATTGAATTAGCGTTAAAAGAACAAATAACAGTGAAGTAATTTCGGGAGGAATGAGAGGTCCTCGTGCCAGCGTGCTTTTCAGCGTGCACTTCCACCGCTGCTAGAACAAGCCCACTCGAAAGAGAACGACGGCAGGGGAGGCAGGATCAAGAAGACCGGAGGGCCCATGCCAAAACCAATACCGTTCCCGACACTGCGAGTGGCTGCCGAGTGGAGGTGGGTCTGGTGGCCCCCCGCGGCCCCGCGGCCGCCGCCACGGGAGGGCGAAGGCAGAGGAGGAGGGAGAAGTGGAGACGGGGGGTGAACGCGGGCGGCAGAAGTGCCCCAGTAACGTGAACCCGGTTCACAATGCTGTGTCGTTGCCGGGCCGTGGCGCGCGGCCCGCCGCAGTAAGCTAAAACCCCGCGGCCGGCTCGGCTGCCTCCCTCCGGTCCCTGTGGCTCTGAGGCCCTGAGGCCCTGTGGCTCTGTGGCTCTGTGGCCCTGCGGCCCTGCGGCCCTGCGGCTCTCGGCTCGACTCGCTTTCCCGCACCGCGTTGGACCTTTGGTTTCCCCTATCCCTCCCCGATCCTGTCAGCCACGGTAGGCCCCGCTGCACGAACGCGCGCGCCGTCACACACACACACGCACGCACGCACACACTGACCGCGTTCCCATCAGCATCACAAGTCGGGCCGCGCGCGGCAGCCACGCCCCGCGCGTGACCCCCGAGTGCCCCCCCCCCCCCCGTCCGCCGTCCCACGGGGCCACGGAGACCTCCCGGGGGCAGGAGGGGCGGGGAGGGGGCTGGCCGGATGTCGTGTATTCGAAAAGTAACATGGCGTGCTAATGCATAAAAAATGTTTGGCCCACTGCGGGCCGCCCGGCGTGCCGACTCTGACCCGGCCGCCCCCCCCCCCTTCCCTCTTCGCCGCTGCCCCGCGGTGCCCCGCGGTGCCCCCGCCGCGCGGGTCGCGCTCTCCAAACAGGTTGGCGGCCGCGGCGGTACCCGCGTAACCCGTGGCCGCCGCCGGCCCGGCTGCCGCCTGCAGCCAGGACTCCGCCAGGGACTCCGTCGAGGGGACTCCGCCGTTGACAACACGCCGGACGGCGGACCCCGGGGGCGGCAACAACCGTCGTCAGCGCGGCCAAAACTTTTGACAAGCCGCCGCCGTGCGGCTGAAGGACGGGCCGTGGCGGCGGCAAAGCGGCTGCTTAGGTCTTCATCGGGCAACCCCGCCGCTCCGCCACGCCCCCTCGCACGCCCGACCAAACTACGTCGATCCCTGTCGCGGCCAGAAACTCCGAATCTGTTACTGGAAATGATGTGACGGCGAACGACAATGATTGGGCGAGTGTTTTATTTTCCACTCGTCTGAAAGTAAACAACGGTGCCCGCCGATGCAGTTCGCTGTGCGGTCGCAGCGCGGTCTCTGGGAGGGGCGGGGCGTCTCCACCAACGCCGTCTGCGCAGAGTTTCCGAGACGGGACGGAGGGCGCGGCGCGGGGGGCGTTGTGGGTGCAAGTGGAGGGGGCAGGAGTGGGGCGGGAGTGGCACAAGGGAATGGGGGGGGGGGAGGGGGGTTGAGGGTATTCATCGCGTTTGTCACAAGCGAAGATGACGCTCGTCTGCGGCAACTTTGTCACGGTGCGTTTTATCGCTTCTGCTTATCTGGTTTCGCGACAAAGAGGGGGGCAAAGACAGCCAGTGAGAGAGTGAGGGAGGGAGAGAGCGCGCGCGAGAGTGAGAGAGAGGAGACAGGAGAGGGCGGTGGTGCAACAACACCGGCTTCTGAAGGCGGCGAGGTGCGGGGTCGGGGTCGGACGCAGCCAGCAGGGAGGCCGCGGGAAAACAAGCCGTGAGTCGGAAGTGATGGTTCTTGGGGCGGACGTTAAAAGGGTCGGCTCGGTGTAGTGGGCCGCCGGCCGCGCTGTCGTCTTGTCACATCCACTACTTTGCCGCCCCAATGCCACTGTCTTCGTGGTGATTACGTAAACGTAACAGTAAAAACCAGTCTGCCTGCAATGAACGATTTCTCTGTAATTACGATGTCCTCTGCGCAAACATACCACGGGCGATCCCAGGAATGTGACAACGCTCCACAGTGTCACTGTCACAGTCCTCGGAATGACGTGTCACAATCGAGCAGATTCCTCACGAAGTGGCCCCTCGAGTGAGGAGAAAGAGAAATTTCTCACAGTGAGATTTATCGAAAGCGCGCACAATTAAATCGCTGCCAGCGAACGCCATGCTCTTGGCCTTCCCCTTCCTGCCTCCCCGTCCTCATACTCCTATATGAATTGCGACGTATAAACATCCCCTTGAACAACGTGGCTCTCACGCTCTCGAAAGCACCTCCGAAAATTACCATTTTTTTTTGTCTAAGTCCCTGATGTAATATTATTCTCCAGAACGAGTTGCCGAGTTTTGCATTATTCACGTACGCGCATCGCTCGCTATATGGTATCGATAATGGGAACGCCCTCACGGACGTCCTTCGGGGGAGAAAGACAAAGAAGAGAGAGAGAGAGAGAGAGAGAGGCAGAGAGGAGGGAAAGAGCGAGAGAGAGAGAAAGAGAGAGAGAGAGGTGGGGGAGATTTACTCATAGGCCTCTCGTGTATAATTTCTTTTCCTGTATAGCGTTATTGAAATTCGAAAAAAATGGGGAGGAGAGGGATAGATAGAGAGAGCGAAAGAGAGAGAGCGAGAGAGAGAGAGAGAGAGAGAGAGAGAGAGAGAGAGAGAGAGGGAGGGAGAAAGAGTTGGGGGGGGGGGATAACAGAAGGGAGCAAGAACGGAACGGGATTATCAGGTCGCAGCGGAGAGAATAATGAGAATAAGAGAGGGCCGAATTGTTTTATGGGGCGCAGTCAATTAGCATGTGTTCTGGCCATTCCGCACATCTGCGGGTAATGGCCGCGGCCCGCCGCTGCCGGTAACTCTGTCGCTCCTTTGCATTTTCACGGCAGCCTCCTCCTCCTACCCCATCCTACCCTCCTCCTCTCCTCCTCCCTCCCCCCCTTTTCACACAGCCGTACCGTGTCTATGACTGATTCTCTTCTCATAAATTTGCCCGCACACACACACACACATACACACACGCACATTCGGTTTGGCTGTGGAGCCGCTGAGAGAAGGTCTCGCACATATATATATTTCTTTGGCAGCGCGCGGCGCCTCCGGGCGACGCGGCGTACCTGGGCCGCCGCGTGCCCCGGCGGCATCCGAGTCCTAAATAACGCAGTCCCAATTCGCACCGACAGCCGCAACAGCGTGCGGTGCGGGGCGCGCCGGTGTGGCTGTGGTGGTGGTGGTGGTGGTGGTGGTAGTAGTGGGGGTGTGGGAGGGGGTGGGGGTCGGTGACTGCGCGGATGCATGGCTTGCGGACCACCAGCGCGCGCGCTGCCCCCGCCGCCGCCTCCCGTGCTTTTGTTTATTTTCACAACCCATCCGCTCCCCTGCTGCTGCCGCAACAGCGCTCGTTCGTGTCGGGAAAATGATGCGACTGACGAAAGAGTGAGCAGCGCGGATAGAGGGACACACATATGTGTGTGTGTGTGTGTGTGATTAATAAATCGTTTCCCCTTTTTTTTCGTTTTTTATTTTCCTGTGTGTTTGGACGTTTTTCGATTCCTTTTGTTTCTTGTGGCGTGGTATTACACTGCCATTTTTAAGGCTCTGTGGTCGAAAACGGGCGTTACCTATCAGAACGGACCACCGGGGTCCAACACAGGAGGACAAACTTATTCGACTCTTTATTTCCCCTGAGACCCGCAGTGGAGCGCGGCAATAATAATTAATCGAAAATTGTCGAAACAAACATTGACGTTCTCGGTTTTGTCTACATGGTGTCGCCCCTCTCCTATTCACCCCAGAAAGAAAGAAATAGTTGGCTGTATGATATTGAACACTATTTGCGAATTCAACCCTGACTTACACTCGAATTTCGTATAAACAAACTACAGTGACCATAAGAAAACTATCGCAGTGTGGCGTAGTACGAGAAGCGATAGGTGGCTCGGCGAGGGGGGTACGGGGGAGGGGGGGGGACAGACCTGCAGCCTGCAAATCTCCCTGTATACGGCGGCTGGGGAGGCCGCCGGGGCTACGCTGTGGCGCTCCACAGCCACCCTCTCTCAGTCTCTCAGTCTCCCTCTCTCTCTCTCTCTCTCTCTCTCTGCATCCCCCTGTCGCTATCTCTGTCTCTCTCTCCCGATACCTTCCCCTCCCTCTTCGCCCACCCACCGCAACGCTGACCCTCAGATTTACTGGACGGCTCGCTGTAAAGTGGCGCTGCCCTGAGACACGGCTATTTGTCGTAATAACCGGAAAGGGATGGTCCGGACCGGTAGTGTGCAAGGACGTGGCGGCGGGGAGGGGTTGGGGGGAGGGGGGGATACTACAGCAACCAACTCTGTGGGGGGGGGGGGGGGGGCTGCCGTACATGTGCACGCAGACACACAAGCCCTTGCGAATAAGAGATCTCGCAGCGCGGCGAGACCGCACCCAGTGCGCGGCGACATGGGCAGTGAGGGTAAAAAAGAGAGAGAGAGAGAGAGAGAGAGAGAGAGAGAGAGAGAGAGAGAGAGAGAAAGAGAGAGAGAGAGAGACGGAACAGGCGGAGAGACAGAGAGAAGCTTACGGCCTTACGGCTCCTTCTGGCCGGCAGCAGCAGACACTTTGGGAGGGTGGGGCAAAAACGGACTGGGAGACGGGCGCGAAACCTCACAAGGATGGCGGCAAATCCGGGCTATGCGGGCAATGCCACGGCGATAAGGCCGGCCTGGACTGCGCAGCGGCGGCGGCGGCGGTAGCAGCGGCAGTAGCAGTGGCAGTAGCACGATTCTCTTCGATTCTTCGTAGAGCCGCAGCAGCAAGGGAGGGTTGGGTTAGGTGGCGCGGCGGAGAGAGAGAGAGAGAGAGAGAGAGAGAGAGAGAGGGGGGGGGTAGCCGAGGAGTGGAAACATTTCGCGGAGCGCGCGGCGGAGGCCACGACGGGCCGCGTATACTGCGCCGGGGCGAGGTGAGCGGCGAGGTGCGGACGGCGGCAAGAGGCGAGAGGGGCCGGAGGGGCCGAAGGGGCCACAGGGAAGAAAGCGGGAGAAAAAAAAAGATTTGCCGAGGGCTTTTGGAGGCGAAGTGAGTTGGCGGCGGCGTTGGTGCCGGCGGAGCCCGGCGGTGCTGCACTCCTGGCTTTCCTCCGCGCGCGACGCAATCTCCTTACTCTCCTCATCGCCAGGTGAATGGGCGGATTTTCGCCTCGCAGGGCTTCGAGGACAAGGAGGAAGGGAGAGACAGAGAGTCAGACAGAGAAAGAGACAGAGAGAGACAGAGCGGCGCACACTTGAAGTAGGGGGCCCGGTAGGAGAGACAGAGACGGAGACATAGAGGGGGAAAAAAACAAGGCCGGGCGAAGGTGTGTCGGAGGACAAAGGCAAGCTTCGCTGAGTACACCACTAGAGATGTCCGTGGTTTTCTTTCCTGTCTCTACATCGTACAGCGCACACTCTCATTAATAAACTTTACTGCTGCTTGCCTGAGAAACACTCTTAAAAATTAATTCGAATTGACCGAAGATTTCCTGAACCAAGAGTAAAATTTTGATCGTTTCAGGAAGTCACCAGAAATAAAATTGAAATTGAAATAAATTGATTTTTTTAATCAAATAATAATTGTTCTGACTAAGAATTAGTCAAATGAACCAGCTTTTTGAGTCGATTCAGGCAAAATTTTTGTCACATCTGGAAACGACTTTACTCATTTGGGAGTGACTAAAAGCTCATAAGCTCGCGAATTTCGACGCTGTAGTGGCGGCAGTACACCTCCGCGAAATGTACTGTTTCGCATGTTACCTCACTCTCTTTTTTTTTCTCCACTCCCCTCCACACGCTCGCGTGAGGATAATAAAATGTTGCATGTTTAAAAGGGGTCAAAGTTCTGGTAACGACGATGCCCTCTGCCAACACTAATGGAGGACTGGGTTATTCAGTACTTGATGCTCTCGCTGCGTATAATAGTTGACTGGGTGGGTGGGTGTGAGGGACGGGGGGGGGGGGGGGGGGGGCACCGAGGGTGTGCCTGTTGCTCGGCGCGCACAGGCTGCGCTTGATGGCGACCATGATGACGTCACGCACCTACCTTCAAGCCACACTCCCTCCGACTGCCACTGCTACTACCTCTATGACGACTGCTACTACAAGTTGCTGTCGTTATATACGGGCCGCTTTGCAGGAAGAAAAAAATAGCCACGGTCACGAAGGGTGCGAAAAACGCTGGGGGTGACTCACGGATTACAATCATTCACGTGCAGAATTTTCTTTAGCTGTTGTTGCTGTCGCGCGCCGACTGCGTCGACTGGAGCGTCAACCCTTGCAGCGGTATAATTATGGCGGTGTGACCAAGCCCTCTGCAGAGCCACGCGCTGCTTGGAGCCGCCCTCTCAGGCCACGCCCTCCGCGGCCCCCGCAGCCCCGCCGCAACCTCATAAGTCAGCCGTCGCGTGGCGTTTCAGTGCCAAGGCCTGCGAGCCCGCGGCGGGCTGTCCGCGGTCCCCACAACGCGTAACACTGGTAGGCCTCGCTGAGGGGGAGAGGGGGGGGGGGCTGTAGCCGCATGGTAGAACCGCAGTGGGAAGGCAAAGCAGGCGTGTCGAAAAAAAAAATATCCTCGCGAGAAATGTCGCGCGGAAGATCAGCCAAGTGAAATAACGATGTGTGAGTGTGTGCGATCTCCTTGCGCGTCCGTATGCTCTTCAACAAGGATGGATACGCTCAGGCCGTCCTCGCCGCTCTTAAACGCACTCTCTCCCTCTCTCCCTCTCCCTCTCCCCTCCCCCCCTCTCTCTCTCTCTCTCTCTCTCTGCTGTATAAAGGGACTTACTAGTCCTTCCGCAAAAAATCTTAATTGCAATAAAAATATGTTCGATTTTTTTTTCTCTCTCTCTCTCTCTCTCTCTCTCTCTCTCTCTCTCTCTTACCCAGCTAGGTGGGATGAGGAGGAGCCCCGCAAGGAGCCCGCCCCCGGCTGCCCGCTCTTATTGAACGAGCCCCCGGCCGGGCTTCCTTCGCGATAAATCGGCCGGCCGGCCACCTCCATCTCCCCTCCCCTTTCGCACCTGCCAATATCTACACGCAGTAAAATCGCAAAGGATACGGCAAAAATGGATGGCACCTCCCTCCCTTCCTCGCTTGTTCCCCGCGCGCGTGGCGGCGAGAAACGCGCTGAATTACTCGTGTTTGTATCGAGTTTACGAATAATGTGGCACGTGACGGCTTACAGCACGCCGGCGTGATGTAAAGTCAGAATATTTCTTGTGTTATGATGGTCTCTGGGAGAAGAGGCCGATGTTTCGCGTGTGATTTACGACGGTCCCATGTTTCGCACTGATGATGAATATGGTCCGGTTTTCGACGGCATTATTTTGTGACCACACCCCTCACTTGATGAGGGAAGGGGCTTAGAAAACATCAGACGCCTTTTCAATCGCGGTCTTCTTCTGCAGGGTGAATGTAAGAAACATAATGTCGAGGAGTTGGACATTTCATCGGTTTCCTATTACACTATTACAATATTTAACGTCCGGGATGCATTTTCGGAGAAAAAACAGTTAAAGCAGGCAAAAGAGTTCCTTTATCGATCTGATTTCATATTTTATTCTTCTGAGAGCCGAGGGGCGCTGCGCTAGCCATCGGCTATTTTTACTAAAGGCCACCAATTTTTCTCAATATTTTTAGTAGCCTTCGTGTTTTTAAAATTGTTTTTTTTTTCTATTGATTATTTTTTAACTTTCGCTGAATCTCTTAAAATACAATAATTCCATCCTGATTCTTTTTTGTAAAAGCGCACACTTACAAGTGCTTTGATTTTCTGTGTGTATGCGTGAGGGAGGTGGGACAATGGCTGGCGCTGGCGGCAGTGGCTATGGGAGGTGGAGGGGGGGGGGGGGGAGGGGGGAGGGGGGGATGCCTGGGGACTGAGGGGCGCCGCCGGGCCGCGTTGAGGTTGGTAGGGGACCGGCGGGCCGGCAGGATGAGACAGACTCTGCGGCCCGGCGGCTTGGCGGCGGCGCCCGGCCCTCACCCATAATTTGCCTGGTTTTATATCGGCGACGACGCGGAGCAGGATCAGATAGGACGACGCGCACGCATGTGTGTGTGTGTGTGTGTGTGTGTGAACACATGCGAGAGAGCGAAGGGGAGAGGATGGGTGGGGAGATGTTTTGCTTGTAGACACAAGCAGCTTCAAGGTCAGTGGGGCGGGGCGGGACCCTCCGGGACGTCCCCCTCCCTCCCCACAACCCGAGGCACGCACTAAAGCGGGCCGCGGGCCGGCCGCCGTTCCGAAACTGACCCGCGCCACACCCGGGGCAGTAAGCAGTGAGAGTGACAGTGACAACAACAGTTTGGCGGGGGGCCTCTCTCTCTCTCTGTCACGTCCTTGGCGACGACAGTGAGCAGGGCGCAGTGCTCGTCGTCGCCAACAAGTAAAAGTATGTCGTCAAGGCGACTCGGTACGGTTATGCGGGGGCGCGGCCCGCGGCTGGCTGGCGGCGGAGTGCACGGCGAAGGTCGGGGCAGTATGCGGCGGTCTGTGTGAGTGCGAGAGAGACGGGCACCCCATTTGACGGCGTTTGTGCAAGATAGAGATGCCCCACCCGGCCAGGCATCTCTCTCGCACGTCCGTAGTCAACCGTGACCGTCTCTCTCGCACTCGCAGACCGCCCCTGCTGTGCCGCGGGGCCGCCGGGACAGAAGCGGCCGGCCGCACGGCGGCGACGCCCCGCCCCGCCCGCCTCCTTGCGGTGCTCGCAGCGACGCAATCCTGATTGTGATGCCGGGTGCAGCGCGGCGCGGCGCGGCGTGCAAGACTTGGCGAACCCCCGCAGGGCCACAAGTCGTCTGAGAACAGCGGAGCGGAGCTGAGCGGAGCCGAGCGCAGCGCTGGGCGGAGGCCGTTATCGTGGCGGTGCGGCCCGGGCCGCGCGACAGGTATGTGTGGCGCTGGCAGCGGCGCTGCACACCAAATGTAAATGTATAAATGCGGTCGTAATTATACACATGCGTACATACATAGTTTATCGCGGACAATTGTATGCATTGGGACGTACAAATGTGTGCAGGATGTACGTTGTATATTTTATGTACGTTTTTGCAATTGCACATGCACGCTGCACGCTGCGTGCTACGCTTATTTAAAGTCGTCCGCCCACGTCCAAACTTGGCAGACGGGGCCGGCGGGCCGGTGGCAGCGGACGCGCCGAGATCGGTAGCCGAGACGCGAGCAGACGGACAGAGTGTTTCATGTTTCCTGGAGATGATTGCTCAGACGGGCTGCATCAGCGGCGGCAGGGAGCAGGAGGAGGGTGGAACAGTGCGGGGAGCTCCGCTGCTGCTGCTGCCGCCCCTCCGCTCCACCGTCCCCGCCGCTCTGCGAGCGTTAGCTGGTCTCGTGCCTGCGCTGCCTGCGCCCACAACCTCTCCCGACACTCCGCAAACAGTATTTCACGCCCGTCCCGTGCCCCGCACCAAAAAGTTTTTCATTAACCAGATACCCCCTCCCCATCCTCTCCACTCCCCTCAGGCAGCAACACACCTCGCACTGAAGCCGCTCACACAGAGGCGACGCGTTTCCACCGTCAAAGCAAGAAAAAGTAATAATAACAATTTAAAAAAAATAAGAGTGTAAGGCATGATGTGCCTATTTCACACACGCACGCCACACACACACACACCGATAGTATCTCGTTTTCTTTTTCTCCCGCCGAATCGTGAACGGGAAACAAACATCCAAACGTCGAAACCGCAAAAGGCAGGCGGCGGCAGGAGCGGCTAAAACGGCAGCAGCAGCAGCACCAGCAGCATTGCGGAAAATAGCGAATCCGCACTCCGTGCGGCCACCACAGCAGCGGAGGAGCCCCGACTGTATTCCTCTGTGCGCGATGCTGGCGGTGTCGCACTGGGAGCCGTGCGACCACCGTTGCTACAGCAGCAGCAGCGGCGGCAGCGGCGGCAGGTGGTGGTGGCAGCAGTGTACGCCGTCGGCCCCAATGAGATGTGGATTCCGATTACTCGTACACTGCTGCTCGCCTGCACGCTGCCTGCCCGCAGGGCCGCGGCCGCGCCGCTGGAGGGCGCGCAGCAGAGAGTGCGCGGCTAGCTGACCCGACCCTTGTTTCCGAGCGCCAAAGTCGGCAGCACGAGGGCACCGCCGGCCCCGCCCGTCCGCCGGCCCGCCCGCCTTTGAGGGCGCGGAATGAGGTTTACGATCGGGTCGCGCTGCGGCGCGGCGGGCGGCGCGCGCGAGAAACAAAATGTAAGCCGCCGTGTTCTGTCGGGTTCGCGATTAATACTCGCCACTCCGCGGCCGCGGCTCGCGTGCTGCGGTGTGAAGGGGGCGGGAGCCGCCGGGCGGGGCCACCGGGCGGGGCCGCCGCCTGCGAAAGAACAACAACCCGGCGACGAAAACTGATGGAAACATCCCCGCCCCTCTCCCCTCCTCCTCCTCGGACCCTCCTCGTACTGAATGCGTTATTTTTGAGATGATGAGCGAAATATCGGGTTGTGCGGAAAGGTGCCGTAGGTAGGCAGCAGCAGAGAATCCGAACAGTACTGTGTGATATCCTGCTGGTGGGTAACTACAGGGGCCCCTTGCAAGAGCTGTAGCGTCAGGGGAAGATTGAGAGAGGCGGAGGAAGGGGTCAGGGCAGGGGGCGTCCCACGCATCGCAGCGGGTCAAGGGGTGCTGCTCGGTGCCATCATGAGGCGGGCTTGGGGCGGGGAGGGGAGGGGGAGGAGGGGGGGGGGAGGGGGGGAGGGGCCCGGTGCGAGATACGACTAATGTGCCGCCCGGCAGCGAAGTGGGTCAGATGTTAATGTTGCGAGTGCGGGAAAGGGTTGGGCAACGGCGGGCGGCGGCGGCGGCAGGCCGGCGGGTCGTGAAGGTGGTAGGCTGAAAGGAGTGTACACGCTCATTGTGAATCGATGGAAGGGGCCAGACGGTGAGAAAGACAGTCTTGGAGAAAGAGAGAGAGAGGAGAGAGAGTAGAAGAGAGGGGGGGGGGGGACAAGGAGAGAAAGGGAGAGAGAGAAAGGGGGAAGGGGAGGCCTGGGGATGGTTATGGTTCCACCATGGCCTGCCTGGCGCCCTGAGTGCTCTTGCGTGGAAATAGTACGTCATCAGGGACGGGCGGACGGGCTGGAGGCGCGGTATGGCCCCGCTGGTCCCTGCGTGCGGCATAACAGCCGGGGCAACTTCCAGGAGAACACATTGAAATCCGCGCAGAATTTGTGGGGTAGGCCGGTGACACCGTGCAAGGGGTTGAAGACGTAGCATACCACGGGGGTGCACACCCAATTAGTGCTACTCGTTTTCCTCGTGTCTTTCTGAAGATGTCCAGTCTACCGGGATCTATTTCCGCCGGAGAGTGAGTGATGTGCGCCCCGTGCAGTGAGTGGCTTTCGCCTCGCGCGCCTCAGCGCCGCATTACGGGCCCTGGGCATCGCTTTGCATAACCGCCGCGGTCAGGGCTGTAAGCAAGATTGTAAGCTGGCCGCGCGGCTCGACTCTGCAATCAGCTCATGATCGCAATCGCGAGGCCGTCGCCGGCGAATTGCTTTGCAACCGCCGACCGCCGCACGCACAGCCGGCTCTCGCCCGCGGGGACCGCGGCTCAGCGCCACGGGGGCTTTTTTTTTTTATTCCGCTTCCTTCTTAATCTCGAGAGATTTTAGGGGCGTCCCACCCCGACAAAACACGCCGTACGCCGCCGGGGCCGGGGCCGCGGGACTGGGAGCTCCCGGCGCGGCGTGCGGGAGACTGCAAGGGCAGCAGCAGACCCGCCGCGGCCAACCCGAGGGGAGCCACGAGGCGCCACGAGGCGGCGGCGGGGCCACGGCAAGAATTGGGAGGCCGCCGCAGCCGAGCTCCCCTCGGACCACGCCAGCCGCCACCGCCACCGCCACCGCCGCCGCCGCCACCCGCCAGGACCGAAGGCGTTGAACAGATAGGGGTAGGGCAGGGCGAGCGCACGGAATAGCAAACGGGACCCTCCCCCACTCCCTCCCTTTCCTTCTCTCTATCCCCTCCTCCCTTCGGGACCCAGTCCCAGACCCTCACCTCCCCTCCTCAGGTAGCTGATTAGCTTGCAGCCGTGCACGGCGGGTGAATATGCAGCACAGTGCGGTGTATAGCCAGACTTGGTCGGACGGCGCCTCTCGTTGCTCAGCAGCGGGACCTGCGGCGCTCTACGCTGCGCCCTGCTGCGCCCTGCTGCAGCGTCCCGCAGGGCCTTCAGTAGTGTGGGTCCGTGGAATCAAGCCGTAAATCCTTCGGCCCGGCTTTCCATGCGTCAGTGGCAGCGGCCGGTACACATTCTGACAGAAAGACAGCGGCGCCGGTCGCACTGAGGCCGCCTGTTATTGATGGCTTTTCGGTTACGCGGCCGGGGCTGCTATGGGCCCCCGGAGGAGACGCGGACGCCCGGAGTGCCCGGAGGCCCGAACCCGGACCCGTACCGAGGTCACGCAGCCCAAGGCCAGACGTACAGTGCACGGAAACGGCTCGCAAGCGGACTCGGGGAGTAATTCTTCATCTCATATTAAGGCCGTCTCTAAGAGTCAATGTCTCACAGCCTTCCTTTCATTAGAAAAGAAATAGTTTCCGAATGCGACGTGTGTATGTGAGATGCATCGCGGGCCAGAGGAGCGAGAAAAAAATCTCGGCAGGTCATAAGAGGATCGTGTAAAAGAGAAACGCGAGTACACTCTCACTGCCCTTCTCTCTGGAATGCCGTGGGACAGTTGCCTCCTGAGGCCCGTTGAATAACCTCACACGACAGAGAGAGCGAGAGAGAGGGGAAGGGGGGAGACGCAGTGGGAGGGGTGCTGTATTTCCATTTCAGCGAGCATTTTTGTCCAGGGCCGCACCATTTATCAGTGTTCCGGGGATGAGGGTGGAGGGATGGGGGTGCAGAGCAGAGGACGGGGAGAGGGGGGGGGGGGGCACTCCTCCGCTTCTCACTTGTTGCTGCCAACATTCCTGGTGGGTTTGAGAAAGGGGCGTAGAGCTGATGGTCCAGTGGAGGCGGGACGGAGAGAGAGACACAGAGAGAGAGAGAGAGAGAGAGAGAGAGAGAGAGAGAGAGGGGGGGGGGGAATAGAATGAGCAAGGCGGCCTGACACTGGTGGTATTCAGAGAGACATAGAGGAGAGAGATTGAAGGAAAGGCAGACGACAAGAGAAAGATAGAGAGAGAGAGAGAGAGACACACACACACACGTGGGGTGTAGGTGGAGGGGAGGAAGAATCACATTAGGCCGGTCGGTATTTCCGTCCCGCCCTCGGCACCGGCCGATCGCACAGCCCCCTTCCCCCTCCCCCTCTGCAGCTCGGGGTGCCATCGGTGACACCATCTCCTCCCGATTAGCTCCCCTTCCCCTCCTCCTCTCTCCTCCCGCCTCCCGCCTGCTCTTCTCCCTCGCACTCCCACACAAAGCTTACCGCGGGGCAAATGATCAGGATATTAGAGCAATCAGTCAGAATGTGTCTGCCGAGCAATAAAACAGAGAGAGATAGCGAGAGGCAAAGAGAGAGAGAGAGAGAGAGAGAGAGAGAGAGAGTGAGTGAGAGAGAATGGCAGTGGTGGAACAAATGCGGTTAGCGTGTGACAGCCGCGTGGAGGCAAGGAAAGTACGATGGTCCCTTGGATCAGATAAATAGCCGACGCCTTGCTCTGAAGACTGTCAGAAGAAGTCCACAGAGACGATCATTTCGTCGACTTCCTTGTGTGTGGTAGAGACGAAAACGCGCACATTCTCACACGTTCATATTCAAATACGCCTTGCGAGTCGCATCCGGCACAAACTCGGGTTTTCTTTCGGGTTGTAAAGCTTGGCGGGAACACGATTTGAGTGACGCGCGAGCTCTGTTCGCCGCGTTCTGACTTTGTTGCGGGGAGCTGTCAAAGATATCCTGAAAGAATAAAGCTCTCGGTATAAAGATTTAAAAAATAATAGAGAGAGGCAGCTGGGAGAGGGGGACACGTCTAACGGTGACATCGCACATTCAGCGGGCTCCTTCGATGAGAACGGCAGTCGTGGAACAGCGAGTGGCCGAGATTGGCTCGCGCTCCGCTCCAGAGGGCACCGTGGGCCCTCCGCCCGCCGCCAGAGGGCGCTGCATGCGCCCAAAGTTAGTCCGCTGTTGCGGAGGGCAAGAGACCGAGCAGAAGCAGAAACGCCGCATCGCGTCCCGGGACTTCTTGCTTCCGCAAAACGTCCGTGAAAACTTGGTCACTTCTCTCTCCCTCTCTCTCTCTCTCTCTCTCTCTCTCTCTCTCTCGCACCCTCTCCGCGCGCGTCCAGAACTGGCTCGCGCGGCGTCTGTAAAAGTTTGGATTGAAACTCATATTCCGCATCGAAGACGAAAACCCCGGGCGGGGCGGAAAGGAGGCGTGCGTTGGCTGTTACAGCGAGCCAGAAGCAGCGCCAACAAGGACCTCTCCGCCAGAAATATGATCCGCCGCTGCTTCGAGCTCGTCTTTACTTTGTATGATTTTTTTTTTCGTACGGCGCGGTGTGTACCGGTCGGCTACGAGGCGTGCCCGCCGCAGAACAAAGGGAGAGAGCGTGGCTGCGGGCCGGGCGGCCGACTGCCGCATCCACGCGCCCAATTTAGCACCTCCTTTCGACGAGGAAATAAGCCGACTTATTCCGAGCCGTGCGGACCGGTGCGGACCCGGCGGCCGGCGCTGCCCGGCACGGCCGCCGCCGCCCGGCTCGTGCGATCCCATTCTATCCGGTTCTATATCCGATTCTGCACGATCCCGAGCGGCGCTCGCGGAGCCTAAACGCAGAGCGACTCGGCTCGCTACGACGTCGGCGTCCGCACGCGTCCCGGCCGCCGGCCGCTTCGCTTACTTGCCGCGCCAAGCGGCTCCGCAATTTCAGCGACATGTCGTGTAGGTTTTGTTACCGCGACAGCGTCTCCTCGTACCTGCGAAAAACAGAAAAACAGAGTGAAACACTTGTCATTTGAACTTCGTCCTACACCGCTGATACATATTTCAGACAGCATTTGTTCGCTTGCTCTATAAACACATTTGACCTCAGAAAAACATACAGGCCAGAAAAGGATCGTCAGGAAATTCGGTGAATATGCGAGTCCTGATTTTAAATCGTAGGGACCCTCACCCTTCGCACGCGAGTCCGGCCTACTCTGAATTATTTCGGGCCCTCGAACTCGCATTTCACTCCCCCCCCCCCCCCTTGGCGCAACACAACAGGACCTCGACCCTTAGACCAGGCCTCAGGCTCCGCCGCGCAGAGCCGCGGACAGGAAAAAGGGCCATAAGATGGTGATGACCGGCCGTAAGGGCGGAAGTACTACAAGTCTACCAGCCCTTGTGCATTAAAAATGGCTGCCAGTGGGTGGGGCTGGTTGTGGCAGTGCTACCGCTACGGCATGATGAAGCAAGCGCCCTCCCTTCTTAATGTGGCCCAAACGAAAACGGCCGCCTAAGTTGGGCCCTATGAGGAAGGTAACAACTCTCTCCCGTCCCCTCTCTTATGCACAGCAGCGGCCTCCATTACGCCACTGGAGCCGTCTTAACGCTGCGTTTACGGTGAGGACGACCCAGAAATGGTGGCCAGCAGCGGGCAGTTATCGTGCGTAGCGCCACTTCTCAGGCTTCCTCTCTCTCTCTCTCTCTCTCTCTCGCTCTATTTCCCTCATACCCCTTCTCTCTCTCTCTCTCTCTCTCGCTCTCTTTCCCTCATCCCCCTTCTCTCTCTCTCTCTCTCTCTCTCTCTCTCTCTTTCTCTCTCTCTCTCTCATAACCGGGGCATGACCAGGGCACAGAGGCGCGGCACCAGATTGCCGGCTCATTCACAGCCTTTCCCTTATTAAACTCTTCCCCAGCAACAGGTGCCAACACAACGTCGCCTCTCGCCCTCTGCGCTGCCGTGCCGCCGCACAGCAGACTGTACCCAGCAGCTCCCCGAGTCGACAGTCTGTGCGTCCCGTCAGTCCCAATACCGAACGACAACCAGTCACTATGCCAGTTACGGCACCAGCTCTAGGTCACTACATCCGGAAAAAATACAACACATTTGCGCAGCGTTTCATTTGACCGCTTGTCTCAAAAACTCGTTATTTTACGCGTAGTTGACAAATGTTGGAAGGCTGTTTGGTTGGTGCCGCTGTCGTTTTGCTGGTTTCTTTCTGTTTCTAGGCCCGACACCGACATACGCGGCGTGTGTGAGCCAAAAACAGAAATCATCCAACCATTTCGAGCGTGCAGTGCACATGAATAAACGCTCGACTGGAACAGCCGTGCTGCGCGCTGCGCCCCGCGAACCACACAGGCACAAAGTGGGGCCCTCGGCTGCTGGGTCACGGGACTCTCACGGACCAAGTGGGGCAGCGTGGGCCCCGCCAGGCTCGGGTACCGCCGCCCCACGGACGGCACGGTGCAGCCCTCCGGGCCCCCGCTATGACGCTGGAGCGGTACGATTTCACGGTGTATCTGCTGCCCCTCACATTGGCTGCCGCACCCCTGCGGCCGTACCCTGTCCCCCCGCCCTCCCCTTCCCCGACCCTCTCTCTCCCTCTTACTGTGGACGTCAGGGCGGGGCCCGCGGGGCACCGCCCTGGATCTGACGGGATCTGCGAGGATTTGGCTCGGTGACCCCGCAGCGCCCGCAGCGGCGCCCCGAAGGCCGGCGGCCTAGTCCTGGCGAGCAGGGCGTCCCACTCCGTCCTGCCGTGCGCCGGCACCGCCGCCGCCGGCCACCGTATTTCAGCGGCACATTGCGGAACGGCCAGAGAAACTCGTGCGCATATCATGGGGCGGGCAGGCGCCGCAGGCAGGCAGGCACCCTGAGGCAGGCAGGCGCAGTGTAGGACGGCCCAGACATGTAAGGCGGAAGTGTGCTGCGGTCGGGTCGAGCGCTCGCGCCGCTGCGAGGCCCCCGAGGCCCCTGCGGACCCCCCGCGTGGATAGCGGCAGCCTCCGCCGTCCCTCAGCTCGCCTCACAGTCCGGTCGCGTGCATTTCCACTGGAGACCGCCCCGCCGCCGCCGCCGTTCCCACGGCGATGCCGCAGAGGGACATCACAGGACAGGTTGGCCTCCGCCGACGCTGCCACCGCAGCTTTACTATACACGGATCGGGGTCAACACCGACCGCCAGAGCGGCGCTCAGTCTGAAAGGAACCGGGGCGGCGGCAGCAGCAGCGGCAGCAGCAGCGGCAGCAGCAGCAGCAGCAGCGGGGCCGTGTGGCGTGGCCGCGGACCGGCGGTGCACCGCGCTGCACAGCGGTGAGGAGTCTAGTACACACTGCTGCTCAGCGGGACCACTGCCAGATGACATCTGCTCCTCCCCGCCCGCATCTGGCCTTCTGGCCCTGGATACCACAACGGCAGTGTGGCGGCCACACGAGTCTCCCGCCGCACCGCCGCCGCCTCGCCCCGCTCCGTCAGCCGACCAGACGACGGGACTCCTCCCAAAGAGAAAAAATTAGTACGCACAACATTTTTTTTCGTTGATTTTGAGATAAGCATAAAATTTATTTGGCGGAACTAATATTTCGTTAGGGTACCCAAGATTCCGTATTGGGGCAGCTAATTCTCAGAGACTTTTCGCCACAGTAACGGAGAATTAGTTTGGGAACTAAATTTCATGCTCCTCCTGAAACTAACGATCGAAGTCATTGTGCCAGCTAATAATTTGTCTGCGTTACGGCGCACCCGCGGAGCGGCGGACTATTCGAGCCGAAAGATATCGCCCGAGCAGACCTTATTTGTAGTCGTAGCTCCGGCCGGCGCTGGCTACCGCCTCGGGTACCGCTTCCTCCGCCGCCGCGCCCGCAGCGCCATCACGTACCCGGCGTCGCCGAGGGACGCGGGGCGGCGCCGACGACGACGCCAGCCTCGGACGCCGCGCCGCCGCCGCCGGGACGCTGGCCGCCGCTGCCCGGACGTCCTGCTGACGACTGCCTTGGCCCCGCCCCCGCCTCCAGGCAGCTGCTGAAGGTGCACACACACACACACACACACGAACACACAGACTACTGCTTCCGAGAATGCTTCAGCCGAGCCCCGACACGAAGCGACCATTCCAAGAATAAGAGGCCCGCGTCCCTTAAGTCCTCCCCGTGCCCCCCCCCCCCCCCCCCGCTCTCTCTCTCTCTCTCTCTCCCTCTCTCTGTCTGTCTGTCTATCTGTGTCCCTCTCTGTCGCTCTCGCCCATTCTCGCTCCTCACCCCGAAGTGGCCGAGACTTAGTGGGGCGATCACAATTACGGCCTTGCGCACCACGAGCTCCGCAAGGCGCGCTCCGTCACTGTCACACTGCCAGCTGTATTTGGACAGTGAATGAGAGGAAGAGAGAGAGAGAGAGGGAGGGGGTGGAAGAGGGAGAGAGATAGATATAGAGAGTCGTGCTTTCGTTTCCGGTTTCGCCCGAAAATTAGGATCCACTTTAGCTGCTGAGGACCTTGCTGCTGCTGCTGCTGCTGCTGCTGCCGCCCCTTCCGCCGCCCCCGAACGCGTGCGCCGCGGCGGCGGCCGCTCCAAATGACGGCGTCGCCAGTGGCGGCGTAAAAAGGCTGGCGAAGTGGGGCGGTGAGGGTCGTCGCCGGCAGCGCCGCCGAGATGCGCTGCACCTCGTCTCCGTCAGGGCCGTACAAAGCGTGCGTGATGGCCCTCCAGGCAGGGCGGGCCGCCGCCGGCCGCGCAGGGCGGGGCAGAGGGGTCGGGTCGGGCTGTGTGCTGCGGTGGTGGCCGCGCGGGGCCGGCCGTGCCGGGGCAGACTCGGACCCGACTCGACCCGCACGCCGCACGCCACGGGCTGGATCTACTTTGCCTCGCTTTTTGCGCAGAGGGCCATGGGTAATGGGGTTTTCGTACCATTTGTTGTTTCTTGTCGACGTTTTTAGATTTTTAGGCAGTGAGGGGAGCTTGTCGGAAAACTCTGAAATAAAGAATAAAAGTGTGAATATTTAGAGTTCCATTTTTCATAACGTTTTTATTTTGGCCCTTTTTTTTGACAGTTGATGCTTTCTTTCGCTCCCCCCCCCCCCTCAAAAAAATGGAAGAAGATGAAATGTGGCAATTTTCAGTGGACCCCTTTAAGGTATTTTCGTTAGCTCCCGTACAGCTTCCGTCCTCATTTTTCCCCTCCCGGGTGAGTTATATGGGAGGGAGGGGGAGCTCACGGTACCCATATGAGGAGTATCGGAGCCGCCCGCCGCCGCCCCCGCGCGTCGCTCACACGGCACCTGCTTCGCTCCTGCCATATAAAACTGCCCCGATCCCCCTGCCGCCATCAAGCGTTAGTGCAGGTTAAGGTATCATACCACGTGCGCTCTTCTTTCTTTCTTCCCCCTTTTTTTTACGGCGCGACGCCGCACACTTTTAATGCGACTGCGCTGCGATTGCATCACAAAACGGAGAAAAACATTCCTCCCTCCTCCTCTTGCCTTCTCCTCCCTCTGCTCCTCTGCCCTCCCTCCTCCTCTCCTCTCCCGCTCCTCCAGCTGTCGCTCCCCTTAATTCTCTCAAGGGCGAGCGCCACTGTTCCTCAGGGATGTGATGGCCTTGCACATCGTGCGCAGTCGAAGGTTGGGTCGCGGTGCGTCTTGTTTTTGAACCAGTTTGGCAACGCCGCGATCTCGATCATTACGCTTGAGCCAAGAACTCGCTCGCCAAGCACACGCCGCTGCATGCAAGGCCCAAAACGAGCGAGAATTCGTCTTTATGAATAGGCCAGAGGGAGGCTCGCGTTGCTGAATCATAAACGAAAAGTGTCGATTATTTATTCACGCCTGCCCACGTGCACTTTCGAGTGTGTGTGTGTGTGTGCGCGCGAGGGAGATAGAGGGGAAGGCCCCATCACCAGCCAGCTCGCTCTCTCTCTCGCTCTTTCTCTCGCTCCTTTTTTCTCTCTCTCTCTCTCTCTCTCTCTCTCTCTCCGAAACTAGGTTTACAGACACGGATGAGAAGGGGGAGGGGAGAGATGTAGGGAGGGCGAGAGAGAGAGAGAGAGAGAGAGAGAGAGAGAGAGAGAGAGAGAGAGGCACAGAGACTTACCCAAGGAGATCGGCCGTGCTGCGTGTGTGTGGCGCAACCATATACGCACCACAAGGGTAGTCTTGCGGCATATGAAGCGTGCTCTCTCTCTCTCTCTCTCTCTCTCTCGCTCACACACTCTCTCGCTCTTGACCCTTGGCCTCCACTGCAGACCCTTGCGCCCGAGCTTGCGCCCCTCCAGGACCAGCAGCACGCGAATGACACGGCATCACTTACATGTGTGTGTGCCGCGGCAGTTACGTTGCCGGCCTGCTCACTTAAATCTCTCTCTCTCTGTCTCTCTCTCTGTCTCTCTCTGTCTCTCTCTCTCCTTCTCTGTCTCTCTCTCCCCGTTTTGTAAAACCACCCCTCGTTTTAGCCGTTTAGTCACGCGGCGTCCCGCGCGCGCGCAATTGCCGGCCGCTGCCGCACTCGAGCGCGCCGTCGTGTAGCGAGCAGGAACAATGGGGGCGGGCGCGGGGCGCTCGGAGGGGAACACGTTCGCTGCCGCCCCCGCCGCCCCCGCCGCCCCCGCCCCACCTGCTGCACTCGTCACAAAATTCGCCGTCCCGGAGAGAGGCTCACAACAAGGCGACGGAGGCCCACTTGCTTGCTCACTGTGGCTCGCCTGCGTGCGGCCCGAACAGGGTGACAGGGCGGCCCCAGACGTGTCGCGGATACGTGTCGAGTGTTTTCGATTCGGAGTGCGTGGGTCCGAACACCTCGCGCACCGCAGTCCCCCACCCGGGCCCTCTCTCTCTCTCTCTCTCTCTCTCTCTCTCTCTCTTTCTCTCTCTCTCTCCATCTCTCTCTCTAGCCCTCTCTCTAATCCTCTCTGTCTGTCTCTGTCTCTTGCTCCTGTACTGATAATCGCGAGGTATCGTGAAAACCCGGCGGCGGCGGAGAGGGCGCGCCGAGCGTCGGGCCGGTCGGGCGAAACGCGAGAGAAAATGAGAAACACGTGAACGGGCGCGGCGGCAGCGGTGGTAGAGAAAACAAGGAAAAGAAAAATGACAAAAATATAACCGGCGGCGCTGGCGAGTCTTAAATCCAATTACTCGGGGCTGAACAGCATGCCACTGCTGCAAGGGGGCTGGGCCGGCGGGGCCGGGCGGGGCCGCCGCGGCGTCAGGGTAATGGGGCAGGGAAAGCAGTGCCCCCTCCTCCCACCTCCGACCCCTCTCTGTCTGACCAAACAATTAGGTGGCGCGCGTTTTTCACCAGTGTAACTCTATTCCGCTCTGACGCTGCGGCCCTCCGTGCCTCGCTGTGTGTGTGAGTGTGTGTGTGAGTGTGTGTGTGTGTGTGTGTGTGTGTGTGTGGGCGGGCGTGGAGTTAGGGGCTCGCCCGGTCGGGGGCCGGGGGGTGGAGGCCAGTGCATGCAATTTACAAAGTGAGTCTAATTTCATGGTACCGTGTGGGAAATGGCGTCGGAGGCGGTGTACTTTGCGCTGCTATCCGGGAGACGGCCGCGACTTAGCCCGGCCAGCCATTCCGGCGCCGCCGCTGTCCGCCCCTCCCCGCGGCTGACACACGACAGACAGAGAGGGAAGGCGCACGGCGAGGAGTGCGGCTGACAAAGACAGGAGATCGGAGCGGAGACCGGCCCGAATCTGAATAACACGTCCTGCCGATCCGGGACGGAGCTGCGCTTCCTGACAACAAACTTTGCTGCCCCCCCCCCCCCCCCCCAGTCCACCGCCGCCGCCGCGGGCACAACTTCCCCGAGAAATCAAACCGAAAGCCCCCCCGCCGGCTTCCCCGCCGCCTCCCCCGCCCCGCCACGGCCACACCGAGCGTCGCCCTGTCGTGCATAGCAAAGCGAGCGGAGCCGAGCGGAGCCGAGCGGAGCGGGGTTTGCGACGCCGTTTGTGGGCGAACCCTTAATGGGTCGTGTTTAACGGCATTCAGCGGGAAGTGGCGATGCCTTCCGTGTTGTTGTTGTTGTTGCTGTTCGAGCTGACACAGTTCCTGCGGCGGGGCATCAGACAAGCAGCGCAGACTAGCCCCGCAGACTCATCCCTGACCCGCTGACCTGCAGACACTCTGCAGACTCCCCGCGGACAAGCCGCGCACGACATGCAGCGGAGGTGGTCTGTTCTGTGCGCATGTACGGAATGACGCAGACCCGCAGAAGCAGACAAGCGCGTGTTGTGTTTGATTCTCGGAAGGGGTCTGCTGTTCTGTATGCTGGCTGCAACGGCGTTTCGATTCCGACGATTTCGCGACTGACGAACGAACCAGCACTGCCACCAGCCAGTGCGCGCTGCGGCCCCGTCCATCCTCGAATCATTCTTGTTCGGCTTCCGAAAAAAAGCACTCCGCCTCGCCCCTCTTCAGGATCCTCGCGAACGTGGCATGCAGACCTGCCTCATCATCAATACATAGCCACCTTTTGTTTTTCACCGCTACCACCGAATAACTTGACGCAAGAAGTCGATTTTCGGAAAAAAATAAAGTGACCTGAGCCGTCAAGTGGACGGACGGGGACAAGTCGATATCCTTTTTTCTTTGGCGAGGCCATTCCACACACCCACACATCAAAATCAGCGACAACGGGTGAACAGCGAAATCCTCTTTAGCCATCCTAACCCCATCTCTCACTCTCTATCTCCCTTCTCTCTTTTCCTCTCCTCACTCTCTCCCTCCCTCTCGGAAAAGAGGGGACCGGGAGCCTGCGCAAAAATGCCACGCAGCCCACGTTCATTCCCCATTCCGACTCGACGAAGCGACCCAGGAGGGGTGGAGGAAGAAGAGGGGGGGGGGGGGGGGGGGGGGCATCAGCTGACTGGAGTGGCTGGCACGGAGAGGCCGGCAGCGACCTTGTGGGGACGGGGGGGGGGGGGGGGGGGGTGCTCAGCCTAAATGCCACAGAAAGGCCAGCCTGGCAGCCAGCCGCACCGCGCCTCACCGCGTCGCCGCCGAGCTGCACGCGCTGCCGCCGAGCCGAGCACAAGCCGAGCCGAGCCGATCACAAGCCGAGCACAGCCGAGCCGAACACAACCTGAGCCGAGCCGATCACAAGCCGAGCACAGCCGAGCCGAGCACAAGCCGAGCACAGCCGAGCCAGACACAAGCCGGCCGAGACCAGCCGAGCCGCGGCGCCGCACCGCGCGAATAATTCACTCGGTCGCATTCGATATTTATGTCGCCAGGCCCCCCCGTTACGCCTTTGCTCTCAATAATTGCTCGCGGCTGGCGTGATCTCTGAGAATGAGAGGGAGAGAGAGAGAGAGAGGGAAAGAGAGAGAGGGAGAAAGAGAGAACCATGGCAACGTCGTGTTTTATTAGATTTGCTAATTTACTGTGAGAGATGGTGGAGAACCAAGATGCGGGAAGACATCCTGGACATCCTTTCCGATCTCTATTCATGAGTTGGAAGCAATTCTGGCGGTGTTTTTAAAAAAATAAAGTAGATTTTTGTCTCGAGGAATGAACATCCTGCCGGATTCCTGTGCGTGTCCGGCCTGCCGACCCGTGACGTCACAGCCACAACAAACAGTCCCCGCAGCGCGCCCGCCCCTCCCGCCTCCTCCCTGCTCGCGCGCTCAGGCCTCAGTTTGCCGAGGCCGGTTTGTTTACCCGGCATTTCGCAGTAAGGACCGAGGACCGCTCGTCGGCAAACACATTTTTGCCGTTATTGCACAGGGTAATCGCCCCCTTCCCCATCCCCCTCTCCCCTTTCTCTATCCACTGTGCGGAGATTTTAATCCGTAGAACGTCCTGAAACATTGGGTTAAATCGATGGGGGTGTTTCACTATGCCAAACAGAGCCAACGAAGGAAATTGTGACTGTCAATACTGTGGCCTCTCATCAAAATATTGTGGTTCAAGCAGAACTTGCGAGATATCTGACAAAACAACGTATGTCCGTGAGGCAGAAATTTCACCCCTCACCATGGTTTTCCTGATGAAAGAACAGGTGGAGGCATGAAGTCGATTTTACCGAAGTTTTGGGTCACATCGACCGAATTCAAGTCACTGCAACAAAGTTATTTCTGTCGAAAAGGCGACCTAAAATGATGCTGAGTTGACCGAATTGCGGGTGGTATGGCCAAAAACATCGATCCAATCGACCGGCCAACTCACTTGGCAAAATTTTCTGATAACGCAGAGCAAGAGATGGTCTGACGACGACCTAATACGCAAGGAAGAATCCCCCTTCCGGCGCGTCTGCAGCCAGGGGGAGCGGTGGCCGGCTGGACTGGCAGTGCCGAGCGCCCGCCGGAGTGCGGGTAGGCTGCCCGCACGGCGCCCGCGCTCTGGCGGCCGGAGGTTGCCTACCCTGCGGTCTGCGGGCGCTCGCGGCCGTCGTGTCGGCGCCTGGAATGGCGGGGCGACGCGGCCGCGAGGAATCCCAGTAGTCCGCCGGGTGTCCGCGCCGTGCAGCGGCGGCGGCGGAGGCGGCGGCGGCGGCGGCGGCGGCGGCGGCAGCAGCGCCGCGTGGGCCCTAGCAAGGGGCCGCGCTCCGAGTCACCCCGCGGGGCCCTGCGGGGCGGACCGCCCCCCCCCCTCCCCCGCCACGCGCCGCCTATCGAGGTTCGATTCAATTCGCCGGTCCGCTGGCGGCGGTGGTGCGGCGGCGGCACGCCGTTGGCGGGACGTTTGAAATTCCTGCCCCGTCGCGCGTGCGGAGCCGTGCGGAGCCGTGCGGCGGGCGGGAGTGCGCGGTGTGCGCGCGCCGCCGCCGCCATGTGCACTGTGAATGTTTCATACTCCCGCTGGCTGCCGTTGGCTGCCGTCGGCGCGGGAATCGGTTCCAGCGGGCGGCCGTACCCGTTAACCTCCGCACTGCCCTCCCTGCCGGCCGCGCGTAGCGGCGCGCGGGGAGAGTGGGGCTCTCGGTGCGGCTGCTGCTGCTGCTGGAGGCCGAGTTTGTGGAGCGAGGCGAGAAGAGCGACTCCGGAAGTGTGTGTGTGTGTGTGTGTGTGTGTCCGGCACTGTGCCTGTTCGAGCCTTAATCAGATAAAAGCACTCTCCAATCGGCGCGTATCGATTGATGGCCTGAATGCGTTGGCTGCGAGACGAACACACACTAACACACACACAGACAACACTAACGCACGCACACACACAAACACACAAACGAGCACGTGCGTCAGTTCACACCATGCCAAAGGCACCCGCAATGACCGAAGCACTGGCGGGGAGAAGAGCACAAGCAAGACGACAAGGATAAATACGGGGAGCGAAGAGCACCGCGGGGAGACCGACCGCAACGTTTGAGTATGAAGGGCGATGCGGATGAAAAGAGGAGGAGGAGAGGAGGAGCGGATAAAACAATAAGGAAGATAATTGTAATGGCCGCGACGAAAAAAAACGCAGTAAAAATATTTCTTTTGTTGTTGTGTTGTTCCGCAACACATGGCTGCGTGGCGCCTTCGTAATATCCCAACAGCGATATTATTTTTTTTCTCGGTAGGCCAGAGAGAGAGAGAGAGAGAGAGAGAGAGAGGGAGAGGGAGAGAGAAAGAGAGAGGGGGCGGTTATACGAGAGGAAGGGAGATAACAGAGAAAGAGGTTGTCCTCCGCTACAATGCGGGACCAGACTAGACAGCGCGCCGGTGGCCCGGCGGTGGTGACCAGAGAGAACCTCCCACCCCAGTGTTTCTGCCCCCACAGCCCACCCAACCCCGCTAATTTCCTCATTTACCCCCTAACCCATTCTCGGGTGGCTCCGCTGGGGGTGGGTGGGGTTGGCGGGGTGGGGGCGAGAGTGGGAGACGGGGGAGGGCGGGAGGTAGATGTCACACGCGAGAGACCGTGCGGGGCCGCGCCGTCTGCGCACTGCCTCCCGTGTTTGGCTGCGCTCGCAACGAAACCACTAGGAATACCTTCCGCATCCCCTCGCCTGTCCATTCTCGCTGTCTCTCTCTCTCTCCAGCTCCCTCTCGTTGTCACCCATTCACCCTCTCTCTCTCTCTCTCTCTCTCTCTTCCTCTTTCCCGCCCCTCTCTCGCTCGCAGCTGTCGCGCCGCGCTCCGGTCCGGTCCAATGACGCCAGCGAGGGTAAGTGCGGTCACGACACGGCGTGTGTATTCGTGGTTCAGGGTCGCCGGTCGGCCGCTCGGTCCCCGCCGGTCCCCCGCTGCCGCCGCGGCCCCGACGCCAAAGACCAGCACCCGCACCAATCACGCTATCCCCGGCGGGCACCGAGTCCCGGCACTGTCGGCGGTACTACTCTCCATATACTAAATCGATCCGTTCTTTTCGTGCTATTTTCATTTTTTTTTATTCCGCTGCCCGCCCTGCTGTGCGGACCGACGCCTTTCCGACAGTGCGTGCAGCTGCGGCGGCCGCGTGCGCGGTCGGGCGCCGCCACCGCCGCCATCGCGGAACGCGCGTGAAAAGGGAAATGTCGTGCATCCAAATTGCCAATTTTGCCGCCGCCGGGCGCCCCCATACGGAGGCGCTAATCAAGGCTGATAACGGGGGCGGTGCACGCGGCGCGCGGCGGCCGGCCGGTAACTGGACGGACCCCGGCGGCGAGCTGCCGCGGTGTACGGCCTTATATTGATCCCACTTCGGCGGTGTAAGGGGCCTCTACATCATGTATACGGCTCAAGCCGTGCCGGGGCGGGGCCGGGGCGGGGCCGAGTGGCAGCCCCGGTACAGCAAGCAGCACGCGTAGGCTGGCGTCTACAGGATCCACAGTGCGAATTACACCACGAAACTGAGGTTCAACTGTAGTTTCTGACACTGAAAACTACAGTTCAACTGAAGACGGCTTACTAGGTAATTGATATAAACTACAATTGTTCGCGTCAACCACAGTGCATTTGCGATAATACTACAGTTGCTGGAACTACTCTCTGGACACTGTAGTTTTAACTGTTGTAGTTTCATTGTAGATCCTTCTGCTTGGCTCACCGGCTCACGCTCGCATCCACGGTACGGGATAAAGGGTTATGGCAAGATTGATCTCCAAGCGCTGCTGCCGCACATTGCACTGCCGGCCGGCGGCACCAGCACCAGCACCAGTGTGGCCTCGATGGCGGCGGCGGCTGCGCTGCGGTTATAAATCTGTCCGCTGGCAAAGCAAAGCGACCGCAAAGCTTTCGCCGCGCGCAACTGTAACGTGTGTGAGTCAACCACCCCGACCCGACCCGACCCGGCGGCCCGGCCCGTACCGGCACGGTGCAGAGCGGCGCAGAGCGGCGCAGAGCGGAGCCGGCCGTCCCGCAGGCGCCGCGCTGCATCGATTCGTACAGCACGGAGCCGGGCCGGCGGCGGCGGCGGCGGCGGGCCGCTGCTGCACGGCACAGCAGGGCAGACAGCGGCCAAGACCGGCGGCCGACGCCCCCACGGCCCGCACACATACTCTCGAAAAAGCGGACGACGTGAACGTACGCGAAATACCGCGAAACGCAAGGGCTTGTAGAAACACTTCGAGAGTGTTCGTTTGATGCCACACGACTTGAGAAATTGAGAACCACGACTAAGGAACACAAACGCTAGGGAACATAGTGAAAGGTTAGGAGAAAGTGCTAGAAAGGCGTTTATAGGAGCACATCTTGTATGGGATTACGGGACACACCCTTCCTTCCTCATAGTACATTAGCTTCGGCAAAACCAAAAATATCATGAGGGGTCAGGCTCTACCCTATGGATACCAGTTGCTGAGAATCCATTGGTGACCCATACGGTGCCATTATGTATTTTTTGGACAAATCTGAGTTATGAGCCAATTGCAGTATCAACCTTCTTCGCGACGCATTAACGAAAATAATGCGCAGCGTTTTTTTTTCTGCTTTATGTATTAACCCTTTCCATATTGTTCGTACTTTTTTACACTCATTTGCCCCTTTCCGCAGCGAAGCGCATGGAGAGGGCAGTGACGAGGCTTCGCTTGCCCCGCCCGGAGCTCCGGCGGCCCGGCGGCCCGGCGGCTCTGCCCGGTCCCGCGGCAGTGGGTGCGCCGGGACGCGGCACTTCCGTAATGGGTTATTCATTTAGTGACGTGATGAACACTCGGCCGGCTGCACCGCCCTCCAGTAGTAGCGGGGCTAGTAGTAGCTGCCCTTCCCGGCGTCCGTGCTCTGCTCTCATGCAGTTTGGCTTATGAATTTTGCACGGCGGGCATGCGAGAGGCGGCGGCGGCGGGCGGCGCGGGTGCGTGCAGACGCCATATTCCGGCCACGCCATAACACGGGGATGGGCGCGCCCCCGGCGCCGCTTTTGCTCTCCTCCTCCCGAGCACCGGGGAAAAGAGGAGATGAATATTGCTGCGGCTTCGTTCGCGCCGCGACGTCGACGACGACGCGATGCTAAAGAAACCCGCGCCGCGGTCAGCTGCGGGTGCAGCGCCGTGCGGGGCGGGGGGGGGGGGGGGGGGGGGGGGCTGAAGAGAGGCGCCAGGCGCCGACCAGGCGCTATGAGAGGCGCTAAAGTCACGGGGGGCAGGGCAGGCGGCCGCGCGATCTCAAGCAGGCCTGGACGAGGAAGGCCGTGGCGTTGCCCGGATGAACGACGGGGCGTCCAGGAGGGCGGTGGGGCGATGGGCGCGCGGCAACAGGGAGCTTCACTTTGGCAGGAGATGCGGGGGCGGCGCCGCGAAGCGCCGCGCGAAGCCGCGCGAAGTCACGCGAAGCTGCGCGAAGCCACGCGAAGCGTATCCCCGCGCACCGCACCGCCCCGGTCATCACCACCCTCATCATGACGGTGGTGATTAACTCGCCCCGCCGGCCCCCCCGGAGGCTCAGGCGGCTGTAAGCCTTGCCGGGCACGTTCTCTGTGCCCCTCCCCCCTCCCACACCCGCATGACCTCCTCCTCCCCTCCCCTCGTCCGGAGGCAATCCGCGGAAGAAGCTGCCGCTGCAGCGGCGTGTGCCTCTCTGCCACGGCCTCCGGATTACCCCGAGGCGTATGTGGGGGGGAGGGAAGGGAGAGGGAGGGGTCAGAGGGGGTGGGGGAGGGAGGGACAGAGGGACAGGGGGGGGGGGGAGGGAGGGACAGAGGGGGGGGGGGATTCACGCGTGCGTGTCGCGTGCCACGTTCCGCTCCGCGCCGCCCTTGGAGCACCATGTCGGCTGCACCGGCGGCAACGTGCGGCCACAAAGCCGCGTGTGGGAGTCTGTGTGCGTGCATGTGTGTGTGTGTGAGCGTGTGTGTGTGTGAGCGTGTGTGTGTGTGTGTGTGTGTGCGGGATGCAGACATGTACAGCAGACAGGGTCGGGGCCGCGGGCCGCCGGCAGAGGGCGGGCCGGACGCATAAATGTATGAGTCTCATACTTCACTTTTTGCTATTGGCAAGTGCAGCGCACCGCCCTACCTCCCCGGTCGGATGCCGATGCAGCCGCCGGGCGAAAGCGGGATGGAAGCGGGCGGGAGCAGCGGGTGGGAGTGAGAGAGGCAGAGGGGCAGGGAGAAAGAAAACGATAAGTTGTTTCTCAAGGAGCGTCGGGGAAAATAGTATATATCAGGTTGGCACCGAACAACGATACAGCATTTCCATTCTAGGGCCGCTCTTTTGGAGAGGGTTGTGCGACGAGTGCAGCGCAGGATGGGAGCATCAGAGAGAGAGAGAGAGAGAGAGAGAGAAAGAGAGAGAGAGGGAGAGAGAGAGGATAGCGAAAATCTCATACCACGCCGCGGCTGCGCCGGCGCGCCTGCAATACGCGGATGCCGCCAATACATTTCTCCCCCCGACCTCTATTACGGCGTTCATAATGCAAAGTAGGCTGATGGGAATCGTAATCCGTCGCGGCACTAAATCGTCCGTATTAGTTGGGTCGCTAATCCACCCGCACCACCCGCCCCCTCCCTGCACCCGCCCCTCCAACGGGACGGCTATATATGCTGCACCGCGTACGCGCCTATGACTGTGTGTGTGTGTGTGTGTGTGTGTGTGCACTCTTTGTGAATCTGGCAGCGACGCGACCGGCACAGCGTCACCTTGAAACCCTATTGCTAGCTCGATTATAGAGTTCTTTTTTTTTTAAAAAAAAGGATAAAACATGGTCTATTACTTTAATTACAAAAACAAAGTGGCCTTTTCTTTCACGAATCGACAAAATTATTTTATCGTCAACTGGATTTTATACTTTTCTACAGCGGAATCTAAAACCGAAATTTTCTCATTAAACAGGAACGCGAGACATGCGAAAAATGTTGCCACCATACATTTATGTGTTAAAAAATAATGTTAACCTCGAAAGTTTCTCTGTGGACTGTAAGGTAGCCATCTGACACGAACTGTTGGCAGTAGGCGACTATACTGCTCCTAATTCTAAAAGAGACGTGTTAAGAAGGATAACAAAAACAGACAATTACGTACGTATACACTGGAAACACATACGGAACAACTATTTGTCTTATCCGATACTCTGCCTCCACCCTCCGCCGAGAAACAAATCCAGCTCATACGATGGAGCTGCGATGAGAGGTCCGGGGACGCGCTTTCACAAGCACACAGCATAAAACGCGTGGTGTTCATGACTTTGACTGTGCGAGCGGCGGAAGCGAGTGGAAGCCTAACCCTTTGCATCATGTTTGCGAATGCAGCCGACATGGTGTCGCCGGGAGCGGGTGGGACTCGTCGGAATGCCGAATTGGTACACAAAAGCGAGCACGACACAGCAACGAACACTCGAAATTAAAAGAGAAAAAAAAAGAAGTAAACAGAGATAGAGAAAGGGAGGGAAATAAAGGAGAGGGAAAAAAGGTTGCAATTTAAATGTGTACCGGTACGTAGTCCGTGTAATGAATATGCGAGAGCCCTCATCTCCAAATAACAGCAGGGCGTCAGAGGGAATGGCGAAGCGAGCGGAAATACTGCACCGGCACGGGAAAAGGACACCACTATAATTAGAGCGTTCGACAACGTGAGTAAGAGCGAGAGAGAGAGAGAGAGAGATGATTATATGGTGAACGAGACTCAGTACATAATTCATACACGGTCACGCTGTAGATCCGTAGTTAACATCCAGGTATGCCACTTTGCGTTACTTTTTAAGGCCATGCTTGTCATGCTGCTTGTCAAAGGGCGCGAATATCAAAAAAGTGTCTTAATTGACTTCCATATAGGGCCATGCAGTTCTATATGTGTTTGACTCTTGTGACAAAACGCTTACAATCGTGTGATACTTTGGGAAGACTTCCAGCAAAATGTCTGAGAAAGTGAAAGACGCGCCGCGTGTACGCGTCCGTCATGCACTCGAGCTCAGCAGTGCATAGTGCATGAAAATTTGATACGCTTTCATGGTGTAGCGCGGTAGCTGTGTACAGGAATTAAAACAAAATATTAGCGCCATCGGGTGGTCAGAGGGCCACCCCGTCCCGCACCGCACCGCACCGCGCTGCGACTGCAAGTGACGGCAGGCCATCACATCACTCTCGAGGCACACACTGTCCGGCCGGGCCCCGCCCGGGCGGTTAATGAGCTCCGATTCAAAACTAAAACAAACACGCGCGGAGCTTGCTGGCCGGCGTGCATTAAGGTCAGAGGGGGGACAAGGTATCAGGTGGAAGTGAAAGAGAGAGAGAGAGACAGGCAGACAGACAGACAGCCAGACCCCATGTTAGAGAAACGCAGACAGACTGACGGGTAGATACGAAGACAGACATAGAGGAGGCCGCACTGCTCTATGCCATGCCATGGATGATCATATCCTGAAAGCTGACCCGCGAAACTTGTAGTCCATGATGTAATACTGGATTATTAATCCCAGAATCCCGGCTCCAAATTGCGTTCAAACGTATCCCACTGCGTTTATCTCAGCCGTCGCCCGACACCCATCATCCGAATAACTGGCCTAGGCTGCCCGGGCCTGCCGGCGCTGCTGGTGGTGCCGGTACCGCCCGTGCCGTCCCCTGACACCTCCGAGTGCCTCCGGCCCCCTCCGCGCCCCCCTGGCCCCCCTGGCCCCCACTGGGGCCCCTGCCCCCTCCGGCCTGCAGGCATGTTGCCACGGGGTGCCGCCGGGCCGCCGCGGGCCGCACTCTAAGCAGGGCCCCGGCAAAACCAGTTCGCCGCCGGTTATTCTGGTCAACCTGGACGATCGATGACCGAGCCACTACACCGCGCCGCGCCACGCCTCAGGTGCAAGGCGAGGGGGGCGGGGGGCTCATAGCGGGGGGCGGCGAGGGCCGGCGGGGGCGTCGTGGCGTGCTGCGGCGGCCGCCGGGGCTGCGTCCGAGCCGCGCGAAGCAGTGCCGCCGGGGTGTCTTCGTCGCACCCACAGGCGCGGCCGCCCCCGCACTCCTTTTTTGTACGTGACGGAAGATTCCGGGCGCAGCCTAAGGGGGGGTGCGATGAGGAGGAGGACGAGGTGGAGGACGAGAAGCAGGACGAGGGGGAGGTAGAGGAAGAGGAGACGAAGACGAGGATATAGGACTAGAAAAAGAAGGAGAGAGGAGACGGTAGCGGCCACGGCGGCCTTGCCAAGGGCAGCCGTGTCACCTGAGAACGCGCCGCCGCCGCCGCTGCCACCGCCGCACCAGCGGGTGTGACCATTCCGGCGGTGTACTTCCGCTGGAGACGGCCTGAGCAGACCGACTTGAGGGTGGGCGGGAGGTGTGCGGGGAGGGCCGCGGGGAAGGGAGGGGGGAGGAGGGGAGTTAGTGCGTTAGGGGAGGTCGAATGGTCGTCAGAGACCCTCCCCGCCCACCCTCCATCCTACACACACGCACCTCCCTTACACGCACACTGACACGTTGCACATTAAAAGGGTGGAAAAGAAAGAGAGGGTAGAGGGAGAGGGGGGGGGATACTATACACGGTCAGGCCGAAAGTGTACGGTGAAAGTAAAACCAGGGCGACGCCCCGACGCCGCCGCCTCCCTGTCCGACCCGAGCCCAGGTCAGGCCAGGCCTCCCCTGCATCACACACACACACACACACACACACACACACACACAGAGGCACGCGGCCGTCCAAAAGTGAATCGATACGCAGACGGGCGCGCGAAAGCTTCTCGGCACTATGCCGGTCTCGGCGGCGGACAGCCCACGTCTATTTGCCGCGGCTATTTTCGGTTTACACCGCGCATAATGAATGAAGTGGCGGCGGTCGGGTGTTTGGTGGTGCGGCGGTGGCGGCGGTGGAAAGCGGTGGCGGCGGTGGAAGCGGCGTGTGTCAAGGATGGATGAATGGATGGATCGAGAGCGAAAGGTGCCCTCAGGCGGGTGGGGGGGGTGTCGACAGGCCGTAAGCGGGTCGTGAAATGTACAGCGCGCCATGCTTTGCCCAGACGACGTCACCGCCTCCGATCCGCGAGGAAGAAAACGGGGGTCGGATATCTGAGCGGCGCGAGGGACGGGTCGGTTGGTAGCTGCCGTAGCTGCTGTAGCTGCCGGGGCGGCGACAAGGCAAACAGAGGCCGGGCAGCGGGATCAGTGTTGGGGCCGCTCTGTTGTTACAGCGGCGCGATCTGTTAGAGGGAAGCCGATACCATGGCAGATGCCTGGCAATCCCTGCGCTCCCCGGCGGCCGCCCGCGCGGCCTACGCAGCGCAGCCTGCCCTCTCTCTCTCTCTCTCTCTCTCTCTCTCTCTCTCTCTCTCCCTCTCTCTCTCTCTCTCTCTTCCACCCTCCCTCTCCCCCTCCCCCTCTGTCGGTTACCACCACAACAGTGTTGCCGCGCCAGCGTGTTATTTTGCAGGTTGGTAAAAATATTTCTACCAATTTGAGAGATGGAGCATGCAGGATACCAGGTATGAGGCATGCCAGAGAATTGCACTGCAGTGCGACTCGTCATAAGCGTGGCACGCGACGGTTTGGCACATTGCTTTCCTCTCTCTCTATCGCTCTCTGTCTCCCTCTCCCCTTCCTAACCCGCATACTCTGTTTCTCTCCCTCGTTATAAATTTTACTAAGGCATATAGGTGGGCACTAGTGTGGGACTCGTTATTGCTGTCGTGCTTTTCCCAATTAAATCAAACCACGACATCCGTCCTGAACATCGCATCCTCTCTCTTTTTTTCTATCTCTCTTTCATCCTCTGTTCTTTCTCTTTGTGCGGACGACAAAAATGGAGAAACAAACTGAGCACGCACACACGACATGCGTGGACAGCACAGCCTAACACCCCCAAAATTTAGCTGCACAAAAACTTCCGGTTTACTTTTTCTTTTTCGAGAAAAAAGAAAGTTTGCTACGCACGTCTCAAGCGGACCGCGCCCCGCAATTTTGTCTGTCGGACTGTCACTCAAAGTGCCTGCCTTAGTGTCCTTCCGGCCCCGCACCCCACGAACCCCAGGTGGCTACAGCCGTGGCCTACTTACCAAAAAAACATAAGGTTAAAAAAATAAAGTGTAAACGCCGGCTTTTATCCTTTCAGCGTAGACACGCACACTCACGCACGCACGACACAACTCGTTCATATCGCAGCTCGGGAAGCCTGCAACAAATACTCGCGATCCTCGCCCCGCGTGTCGCTCCCGGTTTAAAGCGTCATGTTTATTTTGTTTCCCGGCGTGTCCTGCAGCCCAGCGCGCACACGCGGTTGTGGCGGCGGTGGCGGCGGCGGCAGCTGCTGGCAGATGCCGGCAGATGCCGCCACCGCCGCTGCCGCCACACCGACGCAAAGGGCCATTACACGTCCTCGACGCCGCTCCGTGCACTCCGCAAAGCTGCTGCTGGCGAGCGTCAGAGACGCGCACGGCACCTGCGAGGTAGGCAGCGGCCCGGTGTGCGCAACGCACGCGTGCCTGGCGGGCCGGCCTACCCTGGCCTCCACAGGCGCTCTGCAGTGACGAGGCAGAGTGCAGCGGCCCCGCCGCCCCGACCCGGCACCTTCTCTCTCGCTCTCTGTCGTGCGGCATCGCTCCGTCTCACTCTAGAGCGGAGCCCGGCCGTCTCTGCTGTTCGGCAGCCCGCGGAGCGGAAGGGACAGTGCAGCGGATCTCCCTTGGCAAGCTTGAACCACCGAGCCAAATACACAGCGGCGAGGCAGAGAGAGAGACAGACAGACAGAGAGAGAAAGACAGAGAGAGAAAGACAGAGATAGAGAGGGAGAGAGAGAGAGAGAGCGCACGGAACAGTAAGTGGGAGGGAGAGCGACAGAGGACTTGGTGGGACACCGAATTCCCGCGGCGCGCGCGCCCCGGAGGCGGAGCGGCTGAGCCGGAAAAGTCGCACCCCATTTAGGAGGAGCAAAGCTACTTAAGGTGTAATCGCAGTGCCCAAGTGGAAAATTTTAGCCACCGGGCCACACACACACACGCGCGCGCGCATCCACACATATGGTGGCGGCGGCGGCGGTGGTGGTGGTGGTGGTAGTGGTGGTGGTAGCGGAGGCAGCCCGCCGTTTGATGGCTCTGTTGCGGCGGCGGCGCGGTTGCGGCGGTGCCAAGCAGCGGTTGAAATCCGCTTACCAGTCCATTCCACGGAGGAGGAAGGAAAAGGAGGAAAACAGGGGTGGAATGCGGTGGGCACACACCCACGCGCTGGGGGATGGACCACACACACGCACACACCTACACACACGCGCGCCTTGCGGAAGGCCGGGGCTACGACCCTTCCGCATCGTTACGTCCTGCAGGGGCCTAATCACAAGCCGGGGGACCTGCGGACCTGCGGACCTGCGGACCTGCGCGGACGGGAGGACCTTGTTCCCGGACCTACTCAGACTGACCCGGCGACCCGGCCGGCCCGGCGCTGTCCCACACCGTCGCGCGCCGCCGCCGCTACGCAGCTGGCGTGCGCACACACCGCACCCGCAATCTACCCTTTTCTGAGACAGAGCGAGTGAGAGAGAGAATGAGCTTGTGTGTGTGTGTGTGTGAGAGAGAGAGAGAGAGAGAGAGAGAGAGACTGTTGTATGTGTTGGTAGACGTGCGCGTGTGTTAGCGTGTGTGTGCTAACGAACAATGTCCTCAGGACAATTGCGCTCCACCTGCCCCTCTCCCCCTCCATCCCCTCCCACTCCCCCCTCCTTCCCCCGCCCCCGCCCCCTCATCCCGACCCGCACCACACCACGTGCCGGGACACACGGCAACGGTGGGGTCACGCCAGGTAGAGCGTGAAATAGAACACACTGCGGACAACAACTTTACCCCCTCCCCCCTCTTCCTTACCGCCGCCACATTACCAGCCCTACATCCCCCATCCACCCGCACCCCCACTCCCATCAACCCCTGACCCTGCCCCTCTCCCTCGCATCTATCTCTCTCTCCCTCTCTCCCTCCCTCCCACCGTCTCTCTCTCTCTCTCTCTCTCATTCTCTCACTCTCTCCCCGCGCGCGCTGAAAAAGTAAACTGCATCGCCACAGCGGCGGCCTCAGCAGCCCGCTTGGGGTGGCGTGACGTCGAAACGTGCCACAGACCGCGTCGGCGTTCTTCCAAGCGACAACCGCCAACCACCTCCCGCACGCACGCACGCACACACAGACACACACACACACACATGCACACACACACACTGCAGCGTTGGGGTTGTTATTTCGGGTCCCGCCGCGCTGGATCGCCTCCACCGCATTATCCTGCAGAAGCATGACGCGGGCCAAAGAGAACAACCCAACAACCCCACTGCAAATCGTTGTTCAAGGGTGACGCAAACATTCGGTGTGCTCCAATTAGGGAGCGATATTTGGAACGAATATGATTCCAAAATTGTATCCCGCGCCGCTTGTTCGCTGGCCGCTTCACGTCGCGACGCACCGTTATTAAGGAAAGTATCCCGAGGAGAGCGGACGGAAAGTGTGCGCCGCTCTGCGGTGAGGAGCGGGCGAAGAATAGACTTGTTTACGCCGCCGCCGCTGCCGCTGCCGCTGCTGCCGCCGCCGCCGCTGCTGACGCTGGCGCTCGGGCCCGGACCATGCTCACCCCAACAACCAGTGGCTACACCCCTGCAGCCGTGTCCTGGGCCGTGTCCTGGGCCGTGTCCTGCCAGTGTTGGTGCGGTACAGGCAGACGAAGACCAGCGCAGCGTGGTGGTGGTGGTGGTGGTGGTGGTGGTGGAGGAGGAGGAGGAGGAGGAGGAGGAGGAGGAGGAGGAGGAGGAGGAGGAGGAGGAGGAGGAGGAGGAGGAGGAGGAGGAGGAAAAGGAGGAGGAGAAGGAGAAGGAGGAGGAGGAGGAGGAGGAGGAGGAGGAGGAGGAGGAGGAGGAGGAGGAGGAGGAGGAGGAGGAGGAGGAGGAGGAGGAGGAGGAGGAGGAGGAGGAGGGAGTATGATGGCGACGGGGAGGAGGAGTAGGAAGGTATTGTGTAGAGAAAGAGAGGCAAGAAGGAGTCGTGGAAGATTGAAGGGTGAGCTGGGCGGTGGGCGGCGCGGCGGCGGCGCTGGCACGGCGCCACGGGAGGCGGCCGCCGGCACCGCAGGCCGCAGAGGGCGGTGAGAGACCGTTGGGGAGCTCGGGACGGGGTGCGTCCTGCTGACGCGACGGCTTGGAGGCGGCGGTGGCGGCAACTCGGACTTGTCTCGCTCCCCCCCCCCCCCACCCCCCCATGGCTCCCCCCCCCCCCCCCCCCCCCCCCCCCCCCCCGCTCCCGGGTGCGAATGAGCGCCTTCATTTGGCCCCAGCCGCTACGTCGTTTTGACTCGGTGCCCCCAACATCTCATTCGCCCTCCCCCTCCTCCCTCTGGTCGTGCGGCTAGTGCTGGTGTTGGCGGCGTTGGTGTGGTCGAGGGCTTTGTTAGGGAGCGGCTGCCACTGCTGCTACTGCTGCTGCTACTGCTACCGCTGCTACTGATGGGGATGACGATCCTTTGCGGGGAAATTGTGTCGGCGAAAACCGTCGACGACGGCGACTGACTACCAAGACTCCGTCGCGAACGCCAAACGGAACAGGAGGGGGTGTAAATAAAAGAAAAGAGAACGCGACGAAACAGACGGAAATGAGGATGAAAATCGTGACGTACCGGTACCACACTAATGGTGCGCTGCGCTCCAGCTGCGCAGCTGACACAGCTGACACAGCTGACACAGCTAACACAGCTGACACAGCTGACACAGCTGACACGGCTGACACAGCTGACACAGCTGACACAGCTGACACAGCTGACACAGCTGACACAGCTGACACAGCTAACACAGCTGACACAGCTGACACAGCTGACACAGCTGACACAGCTGACAGAGCTGACACAGCTAACACAGCTGACACAGCTGACACGGCTGACACAGCTGACACAGCTGACACAGCTGACAGAGCTGACACAGCTAACACAGCTGACACAGCTGACACGGCTGACACAGCTGACACAGCTGCGCAGTCGGCGCGAGGCCCGTGAGGCGGGGGGTAAACACTGCACTTTAAAAATTCAGAGTACTAGGCGAACGTGACCGGGGAGACGGCAGCGCCCGGAGGCGACATGAGAAATCAGTCCGCACCGCCGATCGAATCGCTTGCGCCTGACGTGTTGTCGTTCCCTCGGGTGGCTCGCGGCGCCACGCGAGGCCGTGGCCGGCGACGCGAAGGCGTGTTCGCCGCGGAGCCCCCGTCCCGCACCTCACGGCCACAGGCCCATCGCACAACCAGATAAATGGATTCCTGGTTCTACTGATACTTGGTTTTTCCAAGTAAAATTTACTCAATTCAAGTAAAATATAGCAGATTTAAGTAACATTTTCTTGTGAAAACCAAGTATATGCAATTTAAGACCAAAATCAAGAATCCATTTTTCTGAGTGCAGCTACGCCAAGAGCAGCGGCGCCATGCAGGAGGTATGGCGGTCTCGCTGAGAGTGAGAAGGACGTCCCATTTTACTGTGGAGGTGCAAGAGAGACGCCCGGCCGGCCATTCCCGGTCGGGCATCTCTCTCAATTCACTATCGCCGTCAACTGCGGCGACCGACTAGCACTCTGCCAGTGCGCTACTGGAGCAAAGGGATGCAGGGACTGGAGAGAGAGAGAGAGAGAGAGAGAGAGAGAGAGAGAGAGAGACTGAGAGACAGACAGAGAGAGGCGCTGAAGGCCGCGCAGGGACAGAGTGACAATAACTCGCTTCTGCATCGGCCCGGCGTGGCGCGGCAGTCCGATGGGCGCAGACAGGCCCGCGGGGCCGCAGCGCGCCGCGTCACAGCCCCTACAAGGCCACGTCCGACGGCGGCGGCGGCGGCGGCGGCGGCGGCGGCGGCAGTCTGTCGGGACGGGCCGGGCGGCTCACGGTAGTCACGAGACAAAATAAATTACTACAAAAGTTTTTGTTGCTCTTTTTATTATCGAGCACGAGGGTGACGCGGGGGCGACCGTGTCCTTTATCTGAACTCTCTCTCTCTCTCTCTCTCTCTCTCTCTCTCTCTCTCTCTCTCTCTCTCTCACTCTCTCTCTCCTCTCTGTCTCTCTCTCTATCTCTCTCGCTCACTGTGACGTGACAGTTTGATCGGGATGCAGAGGGGAGAGAGGGAGAGAGAGGTATATGTCTCGTGCTGTGTGGCGCCCCGCGAGGGGTATATAGATGTGCACGTGGGTTTATTTTTATCAGTCCGTTATTCAATGGCGTTTTGGGCTGGGAATGACACCCACAGTGTAAGGGTCCGCGCTGGGTGTGGCCCGGTGTGGCCGGGGGCCGCGGCCCGCCGGGAGGGAGTCAATCTCTTTTGTGTTGGGAGTTGGCAATCATGTATTCCGTGCCGGCGTGGCCAAGGGGCCGTGGGGAGTACGGCCCGGGGAGGTCCGCCGGCGAGCCGCACAGGGAGTAGGACCCCCCGCCGGGCCCCGCGCGCCCCCCGCAGGTCCGCCCCGCAGTCCCTCGCACGCCCCCGCCGCCGGCCCGCGCCCCCCGACAGGTACGTGTCGGTCTCTCCTCCCCACTTCTCCGAGAAGGGGCGCCGGGGTTCAACACTGCCAAAGACTGTCACCCGTCGCAGGTTTAGTTGTTTTTTCGCAAACTGGAACATTTTCTGGAAAATTTCGAAGCACACCGTGGATTTGCTTTGTTCGAGGTAACTCGCAGGTTGTTTTCATTACTCTCAGAAAAATGATTGAATTGATTTGAGCTCGATTTGAGTAATGACCAGTCGTTACCACTAAGACTTCTTAAATCATCTCAATTTTCTCGTGAATTCAATTAAATTTTTCTGAGAGTGATGATGATAGCGACGGAGTATTGACAGCGCGGAAAGAATAAACTCGTGAAAAAAAGACCGGATAGAATTGACGTCATGTTTCGGTTCGTTGGATCGCGTGGCCCGACGGTCGGGGGGTCCGCGCGCGCCGCGTGCGTGGCGAATATGGAGAAGCAGCGGCGCGCCAGGAGAGATATGACATTATTGGAAGGCCGATCAAAAGGATGGAAACAAAAGAGGCACGCTGGGCGGCGCGGCCAGGCGCCCGGCCGACGCGCGGCGACCCGACGCCCCGCCTCACCCCCGCACGCGCGCGCACGCACACACGGCGTAGTACGGCATACCCGGGATATACGGCATCCGTAGAGTTCACGGGGCATCATCATTTTTCACAGCGCGTGCGTCGGCGTGCCCGGCCGCCGCCTATATCCCCTTTGTTCCGCATTTCCCCTGCTCGCACCCGCACCTACCGCGCCAGCGGCCGCTGCTAGCGGGCGCCGCCCGCGTCCGCCCGTGCTACCCTTACGCGAATCCCCCGAATGTTCCTCATGTTCTTGCGTAAAATGTCCTTGGAATCCTTAACAGTCGCAGATCATCACGATGATCACCAAATTTTTGGACCAGATTTGAGACCATGTTAAGTCTCACCTTGGTCCCAGGATCCTAAAAATGGGGTCACATGATCCGATAGAAAATACAGAGGATGTGAGTTGAGATGGCCACGGTAAGGTCTGCCACTCTGCATGTTCCATGAGAAAATGACATGTGACCTCAATTTTGGAATTTTAAGATCAGTTTTGCAAACAGCCTATTCAATACCCTTGTTGCCCGAAATAAGGAGATAATAATGACGGCGAGGATGATGATAATGAAGATGACTATTCTCCTCCCAATCTAAATGCGCGACACTCCTTAGTCACTCCCCTCCCTCCCCCCCCGGAAAAATGTCCATTTCAAATCGACTCGCGAAATATTTAATAATGACCGAGGATCGTTGGCAGCCGCCCCATCGCCGGGGCGAGCGAGGCACGTCAGCCGACGATCTCACCATGAAAGCGACGGCGCGGCGAAATAAATAGGAAATGCAGCGAAACACGGACGCGCTGGCCGCCTAATTACATGTCCCTCGGTGCGCGGACGTTTGTTGCCTTATTCTCCTCTCTTCCTCCCACCGCCGCGCTGCTCTCTCGTAGAATAACGAGGGCATAACAAAGAGCTGAACGGGGCGGGCGGGGAAGGAAGGGTGAGCGGGGGATACTTTTTGAGGTCAGCTTCAGTGATATTGTGTATTCGGACCGCCGCCACCCCCTCCTCCTCCTCTCCCACCTTCTCCTGCTCTCCTTCGCAGCCGTACAACACACCGCAGAGCCCATATAGCGATTATTCAAATGCACTTCCTCACTGGCGTAAACGCGCAGGAGCCTCCAACACCAGACAATTTAGGATTTTTATGTATTTATTTACTTTTCTCATTTCTTCCGGTTTTCGTTTACTTTTCCGCCCCGCCCGCCTCGCGTTGTGCGGGGGAGGTTAATTCCTTGACGGCGGAGCGGTATAAGTCCCCGGCGCGCACGCGGCCCGAGTACGACTAACGAAACAAAACTGGACAACTCATCTCTTTTGCTTTCCTCGACGCGGAAGTTCCGCAAAATTAAGAAACGCCCCCGCGGGCCGCACGCCGCGCGCCGCGTGCCGCGTCAGCCGGGAGAGCCTGCTTCGGTCACCGGTGGTTTCGCGTCTGACCGCTCCCGGAGAACGTCCGGTGCGCCGCCGCTGTCTCGACAGGAAAGCCGACCGACCGAACAGAGGCCTTACCGCCACTAATTAAATGAGTATTATAATTGTTCCCGGAGGAACGTCCTGCAAAGGAGTATTTCTCTTTTAAAATAACACAGCACTGCCAGTCAAATAAAACTGAATCAACTCACAGAATCAGGATGACTAAGATTTGATCGATGTTTTTGTTCGTTACGAAATTTTTCAGGTAACGATTTATCGTTGGTTGAATCGACCTCAAACATTTGGCACTGTCCAACGCCCGAATCATCCCGCTGTAGCGCCTGCGAATTCTAGGGTAGGCCAGCCCGCACAACACGCACGCGCTGCGCATGGCAAGATTGCCTAACCTACAGACGTGTGTGTTTGGGAACAACCCAAACGAGGCATGTGCCTTAACATCAACATCGCCTCGGACGTACTTAATGGATGATGCCTTTGTCATCCTGATTTTCTAAGTCAACTCAAGTTGTTTTTCTGAGAGGGAATTGATATGATGATAATGATAATGCTGTATGTAAAGGGAAGGAGGAAAAAGAGTAGTCGGGCTGCAGAACAAAAGGAGTTAGCCTAGGTCAGCCGTCCCGGATAACCGACCAATCAGGAGCCGGCACGTCTGCCAACACTTTTGTTCCGGCCTGTCTTTGATGCCACAGTCGGAGGCGAGGCGAGGCATACCCACCCACCCGCCCAGCCCGGGCCGGCCCGGCACGGCACGGCACGGCACCACGGCCTCGGCTCCGCGGCCTCCGCGGCCTTCGCGGCCTCCGCCACCTGCAGCGGCAGCGGATCAATCAACAGAAACGAATTCGACAGTCGGACGACGACTTGCGCTGCAGGAGGGAGGGAGGGAGGAGGGAGGGAGGGAGGGGTGGAGGGAGGGAGGGAGGGAGGGAGGTGGGGGAGGGAGGGAGGGGGGTGGAGGGAGGGAGGGGGGAGGGAGGGAGGGAGGGAGGGAGGGAGGGAGGGAGGGAGGGAGGGGTGGAGGGAGGGGTGGAAGGAGGGAGGGAGGGAGGGAGGGAGGGGGGAGGGAGGGAGGGAGGGAGCTCCTGAAACTAGGTAGGCGAAAAGAAACAGATGGCTAACGGAAGGCGCTGCCAGACAGGGGTAGGAGGAAGGAGCGCGGCAGGACGACACCGAGAGAAGAAGGCTGCCGCCGCCGCTGGCCACTCACAGGAGACAAACACAATATACTTTGGGGGGTGCGGCCAGGTTGACCCTAGCTGCTGCGAATCTACGCGGTTTTGTTTTTTCATTTGCGACTTTTGTGCGACGGAGACGGATGCTCTGCGGGAGGGAGATGGATGCGGCGGGCCGCGGGCGGGTCGGGCGCGCCGGCCATCAGTATACGCGGCAGGTAGGCGCGTCCATAAATTGCGTGGAGGAGAAGAAGACGTTATCTTTCATTTGCAAGACACGGTGAGCGCGCGAGTGCGAAGGAGAGCGAGGGATGAGGTTCTCCCGGGGAGAGAGAGAGAGAGAGAGAGAGAGAGAGGCACGCTGAAATTATTCCACGCGCCCATCGGCGTAACGACGTCGTGTCGTCGCAAAGGTGACACTTTTGGGCGGCGGCGCGCACGGCGGCGCGGGCACCTTCTGAATTTCACTTTCCTTTTTGGCGAAGTGTGCGAAAGGGAGATGACGAAGGACGAAAGGGGGGACATGCGGGGAGGGAGGTGGCAGCGCTGCTGTCAGGGCCGGAAGGGCTGGTCAACCTCAGCCCCCGAGGGCCCCGAGGGCCCCGAGGGGCGTGGCGCCGAAAGCAAGGGCTGGACAGGGGTGGTGCATATATGCACTCCGGAGTCCAGTCCGGTGTGCAACCGTTTTGAAAGTTCCCTCCATTCCCCGACTCTTGCAAGACACGACTCCCGCACACAAGCTCTACTTCTATCCCTTTCTCCCCCATCGTCTCTCTCTCTCTCTCTCTCTCTCTCGCTCTCCCTCCCTCAGGTGGCAAGCGTGCGGAGACCGCATTATAAATTTATGGCAGGAGGAATATTACTGAGTTGCATACGGAGGTGTGTGTGTATGTGTTTAAAAGAGAGAGAGAGAGAGAGAGAGAGAGAGAGAGAGGGAGGGGGGGGGGGGGGGAGAAAGAGTGTGCGTGTGTGTTTCTGTGCGTAGGTGTTTGTGTGGAGAGTAGGAATGCCAGGTACAGAGAGGTGTAGGGCAAGAGAGAAAACCAGAGAGAGCATGAGAGCAAGAGAGAGAACAGCAGGCTCTGCGCGTGCGTCAACGAGAGAGACAGACGACCGCAGGCACACGCCAAGTGTGAACGCGTAAATTACGTGGCCCGGATTACCTTACCAGCCGCGGCAGAGCCCGCCCCCTCCCCTCCCCCCGCCCTGCTTCTCCTCCTCCTCCTCCTTCTCCTCCTCCTCCTCCTCCTCCTCCTCCTCCTCCTCCTCCTCCTCCTCCTCCTCCTCCTCCTCCTCCTCCGCCGTGTTGTGACAACCGAAAGTCTCCCTACCGGGTCCCCTCCCTCTTTCCCCTTCCCCCTCCTCTGCCGTCCTCCACGTTCCGCTCGCGTTAAGTCCTCGCAGACACCTTGACGCCGCCGGGCGCTGACGGTTCAAGACACCGTCACATGCGTCACTCTGCACTGTTCGTCACCGATGTGGAAAAATCGTTTCCGCAATTTAATATTTCCACCGTACGACGCCGCCATCTCTCAGTCTCGCTGGAGCCGCTCTGCGCCGCCGCCGCCGCCGCCGTGGCTGCCACTTTTTACTACGGCGGCGACGCTTCTGGCGCTGCTAGTGCAGACAGACGGGGGACGCGGGGAGGCGGCAGTTGTAGTGGGAGCAGCGGCGTCCACATGGCGATGGCGACTAAGCGCAGCGGAAAGAGAGAAAAGAGATACTGAGAGAGAGAGAGAGAGAGAGAGAGAGAGAGAGAGAGAGAGAAGTTAAGCAAAGAGAGAGAGAGAGAGAGAGAGAGAGAGAGAGAGAAAGAATACAGAGATAAGGAGAAAGACAGAGAGAGACAGCAAGAGGGGGCAGCGCCTCCTCTGTGCGAAGCGGCACCCACATGGCGACTATAAGCGGAACGGAGAGCGAGAGAGAGCTAGGGGAGGGGGGGGGGGAGAAGGGGGAGGGGGTGGACGGGGTGCAGAGAGAGCAAGAGAGGGAAAGAGAGAGGGCAGGGGTGCAGACAGAACAACTAGTCGAAGCAAAAAAAATAAAAAAGGAAGAGCAAGGGCGGGCGTAGGAGTAGTGGCAGCTAGCCACAAACGTCCAAACAAAAATCCTTAGATGTCGACAAACAAATCGCCCCCCTCCCTCCCCTTCTCCTCCTCCCCCTCCTCCTCCTCCTCCTCCTCCTCCTCCTCCTCCATGCCTAGCCCAGCGGTGCAGCGGTGGCCGAGGTCGGCACGCGGCCAGGCTGGGAGGGGCGGCGCCGCGGCAGGCGCTATGCCGAGGACCCCAACACTGCACCGCCGCCGCGCCCCCCCCCCCCGCTGCCTGACCCGGAAGGGGCGGGCGGCACACGCACGCACGCCACGCCACGCCACGCCACACCACGCCACACCACGCGCGCGGCGCAACCCGTCGGCAGGCCCCCAGGCCCCCCCTTTCATGACATCGATTTGAGGCAACGATTAGTGATTATTTCCCACCGCGCCGCGCACGTCTTACCCCGCCGTGCCGCGCCCCGCCTGCGCCCCCCCGCGGACACACATCGACCCCCCGAACCCTTTGATCGAGCTGGGCAGGTAAAGGCGGTGGAAGCCCCCGCCTGAGCCGCCAGCCTGCCTGCCTGTCCGATGCTTCTTTGACCGTCCAATTTCGCCTCTCGCCCCGTAATTTCCCTCTGCTCTCTCTCTCTCTCTCTCTCTCTCTCTCTCTCTCTCTCTCTCTCTCTCTCTCTCTCTCTGTTGCGGGCTGCCCCGCCCTTCTCCTTCCTCCTCCTATCCATTCCTCGTGCGACGTGGCGTTTACTCTCCCGGCCGCGGGCTTCGCTTCCGTGCAGCCGCTCATTGCGGCCGTCCCTGCAGGGCCAATTAAAAAGGACGTGTCCGATAATGGAAGTTCGATAAAGCTGCTTCTTTTTTTATTATTTTTTCTGGTACCCGCCGCCCCCCCCCCCTCTTGAAATAAGCGGTCTTCTGTGTTTTCTCGGTGGCGGCGGTGCAGAGGCGATGATGAGAGGTCAACAGCGGCCTCCGGCCTCGCCCCCGGCACTCATTTACTTCCCAGCGGAGAGGGTGGAAAATAAAAGGGTTCCCAAGATCGTACGTAGGGTTTGTAAGGACTCACTTCGGATGGTCCAAACGGCACGCAAACAGCAGAGGCAGGGGGGGGGGGGGGGGGGATGAGGACTTCTGTAATTGAGATTCTTGCTTTTTTTCTGTTTTCGTGAAGGGGGGTTTGAACTCACGCACGTGAGCAGCGAAAAACTAGCTACGCACTCCCCTCTCCCCCCTCCCTCCCCATCTCTATCTGTCTCACTCCCTCTCCCGCTCCTACTCTCTTCTTGTGGTTTCTTTTCGTTCCCCGATGGCGCGAGCAGCGCCGGAGCGGCGGGGGGGGGGGGGGTGTACTTTTTCCATCACGTGTCCCAAACCGCCTGGATCCGCCCCGCCTGGGTCAGGGCGGGTCGCCTCGCTGTCGTGTGTCCACAGGCAGCGCGGCCGCACCGCGGGCACCAAGGGCAGCTCGGGCCCCACGGCCACCTAGGACACCCAGGGCGCCACGGCCGCGGGGGAGGAGCAGGCGGGTGGAGGGCGCCGCCGCGGGGCACAAACTTGCCATACATTGCAGCGCCTCGCCTCGGGCCTCGGGGCCGCCGCTGCTGCCGGCACAAGTTTGAAGGGGGGCTGGTAGAGGGGCGGCGAGGAAGCAGGGCGAGTTTGGCGTGGCGATTGACCCCGGCCTGCGGGGGCCGCGGCTCAGCCGGAGGCCACGGCGGATGGACGTGAGGCCGCGAGCCGCGGGGGCGTCGTGGGGCCGTCGGGGAGGGGGGGGGGCGGCCGACGGCGGCCGCCCGTACAATCAATGACAAGCAGGGACAACGAGCGCGGCGCGGTGGCGGCGGCGCGGCGCTCCTGCCCCTCAATAATAGCAGCTCGTTCGGTCGGCAAACAGTCCCCAAGTCCGGGCCGCGCCCCGCCGCGCCCCGCCCCTCGGAGTGCGCGACAAACTCTTAACAGACCGCGGCGGGGGGCGCAGGGCCGCCGCGGCCCGCGGGGGGACTCGAGAGCCGAGAATTAAACGGCGGTGGTGGGGCCCCGATGGGGCGGCGGGGCTGCGGGCCACTACGGGGCCTGCCGACCGCCAAGCAGGGCCCGTCTCGTGATGTGCTAAATCAAAACATGCATGCGAGCTGTATGGGGCGGCGGCTCGGCAAGGATCTAGAGGGGGACGGCAGCTGTACGTGCCCCGAGGAGCATGCCGCGTGCCCCACGGGGGCTCCGTGGGCAGGGAGGGGCTTAGCGAGGGCTGCGCTAGCAGACCCCGGCAGGACCCCGCGGCACCAAACTTACTCGTGTTGAGTTACGCTACACAGGAACCCGTACATGATCTCAGGTGTTCGTTCGGGCGGGGTAAGAGTGTGGGGATAGAGGCGAGAAGAAGCACGCGCGCGCGGGGGGACAGAGACAACAAGAACAAGAGCCCAGCGGAAGAAGTCGTGGGAGAGGGTGGGGGGCGCCCAGGTGGGCAAAGCCAGCCGCAGCCGCGGGTTATGAATGCCCGGCACGTCCTAATGAGAGGCGGGGCCCGGCGCGGCTGCAGCGGTGGGGGTGCGATGCGCCGTCAGGGGAGGAGCCCGAGAGGGAGGGGGGAGGGGGTCTGCGCGGCTCGAGGCCTGCGCCTCCCGTCTGGGGCCGCCTAGTCCTGGCGAATAAATAAGGGTGGCCAGGATGACAGTGGTGCCCCCCCTCCCCCACCCTCCTTCTTCCTCCCCACCGTGTCATGCCGCAGATATAAATTGTTTTCTTTGCGGGGAAGCGGCGGCGGCAGCAGCAGCAGCACACCTCCCCAAATATTGTGCCAGGGCGGGGGCCGGGCAGCCCGGGCGGGGCCGCGGAGCCCGTGCGCTGCAGGGCCCCGGCACGGCGGCACGGCACGGCACTGCGTGACACTTGGCTCGCCCCGGCCGTGCCGCCGCTACGGGCCACGCCCGCCTGACTGCACCCCCGACAGGGTGCGCTCGATTGAATTTCCCACCTCTTCCCCACCCCCTCAGGGACTACCGCATACGTTTTTGCCTCCCCCCCCCCTCTCTCTCTCTCTCTCTCTCTCTCTCTCTCTCTCTCTCTCTCTCTCTCCCTCTCTCCTACTCTCACAACGGCCTCCCCCGCGACCATCGGCTACTACGCCGCGCCGCCACCGCCGTCACCCAGCTGCTATCTCCTCAAACACGACCATCTTATCTCGATCTATTTTCAATCCTCGAGCTCTCAATCCCCCCCGGGGCCCTGCTGGCGGATAGTGAGGGGGGTGTGGCGCGCGGGGGCGTGGCGCGGCGTGGCGCTGCAGCGGCACCGGGCGGCAGCACCGCGGCGTCGGCGGGGCGGCTCTAGCGCGGAGCAGCTGTTGCTGCGTGTCGGCGGCGCGGGCCGAGCGCAGGCAGGCCGGGAAGGCCGAGCTGTCGGACAGCAGGCGCGGCCCGGCCCGCCCGGCCCTGCCCTATCCCCATCGACTTCCTATTGATTGACCCGACACGTCGGCCGCGTGCCGCGTGCCGCGTGCCGCGCCCGCTCCGCCGCCCGCCCCCCGACCCCCTGCCACGCACCGCGCACGCACCCGCCAGCCGCACACGCCTCGCTGCTCGTCTTACTGGCGCCGGCGCCGCCGCTGCCGCTGCGACTTCATCAAGAAAACATTATGGAACTCATAAATAGCATCGCGCTGGCCCGTCTGACGGCGCAGAGGGGTCGGCTTTGAGGGGTTGGCGACTCCGTCGGGACGGCGACGGCGGCCATGTCCTTGATG